>CM046368.1:4333157-4582639 GCA_025413025.1 Ficus hispida | reverse complement strand
CATTTTATAAGTACAGAATTCTTATCCTATGTCCTTATTATAACAGGAGATAACCTGCTGTTGTGTCCGGAATTAGAGCGACGCATTAGTGGACATAGTAGACGAGGTAAGTACAAACCTCACCTACAGTATGGAAAATAGTAATCTATTTTCAAGTATATGACATGTTTACACGTTATGCCATGTTATGCTATGTCATGCTATGTTATGCTATGTCATGTTATGCATGTCATCTATGTTATGCCATGTTATGTTATTCATGTTATGCCATGTTATGATACGATAACCATGTTAAGTTATGTTAAACCAGGATACATTAAGTATGCCATGTCTAGTTCATGTACATTATGACTATTAAGATCACATGTAAAGACTCTTAGTCTTGGAAATATAACAAGACTAAGACTAAACCAAGACAAGTAAGGTGTCGTACCAACCTCCTGTTGATGCAGGAGGATCATGTATGTTTCAAGTTATAATTATCAACCTTCCGTTGATGCGTGAAGGTCATGTTCATGTTTTCCAGAATGGTTAAGGGCCTTGCAAACCCTGACGTTCTGAGGCTTGCGCGCTTTTGGTACGTACACTAGGGGCCCACATGTTAAACAAGATAATAAGTTCAAGTCAATAATTGGTTATAAAAGACTCATAATTAATTCATGCATGAGTTGCACCGACATTGTTTATATTTTGTGAGATTATGTTTGTACTTGCTGAGCGAAAGCTCATCAGTATATTTCATACTGTAGGTAAGAGGCTGCAGCTTAATTGGTGGGCCAGGTGGATGATGCGGCGGGTGAAGGGCGGTGTGGGATACCACTACGCAAAATCTTCCGCGAAGTTATGATAAGTTTAAGTTTATATATATTTTTTAAAGACAGTTATGTTGATAAAAAATTATGAGGATTTAAAGACTCGAATAATTTTGTAAGAAGTATGTATGTTTTTATCTTAGTATGTATGTATGATAAGTTTCCATATGAGTAACTCTATTTTATATGTAAGTTTAAAAAAAAAAATTTATTCTCGATTTTCCAAGCAAGTTTAAGCAGTGTTATAATTCAAGTATGTATGGTAACTGCCCTACGTAGGTTGGGGCGTTACAAGTTTGGTATCAGAGTGGTATCCTGCCAGCCTACTTCACCTTGCCTCACATCACTTCCGCCACGGCCAAGTAAGTTAAGTTATTTTTCTTATGCTTAGAAATTAGTTAGAAGCTCACGTGCGTAGTAAGCATCTGTCGTCAACGGTCACGCCGGGAACTTCTCGCATTATGGAATTAGCTCGACGTTATGGAAGTTATATGTGGTATTTGTGGAACTTTGCCACATAAGAAAAATATTGGATACCAGGATAACGTTGGGTGGTGCTTCGCTTGGTGGTGGCAATTAAGTGACATATGAACATATGGGAAGTTTTACACCTTCCTAAATGTTATACTTACGCATTTGTGTTATGAAGCAGATATGGATAAGATTATGATGGACTCAGATATATTCCATGATTATGTTATGATATGGAATTAAATTATGGTTCTATATAAAAGACATGATTTTATTAAACAAGGAGCTTATTTCATAAATTTTTTTTTTTTTTTATGTAGAACCATGCCACCCAAGCGTAGAACGGCTCAGACCTAGAACGTTGATCTTGCGGCCCAGATGAATGAATTAAGACAAATGATGTTAGCCAACAACAAGAGATAGGTGGGCTTAGAGCTCAGTTGGCTCAGCAAAATCAGGGACCTCCTAATGTCAGAGTACCACCAGCACCTGTGAATCAGCCTGCTGCACCGGAAATTCCTGATGCTGACCCGGTGATTCCAGAAAACCCATGGCTCCTGAAGTGCCTGATGTGCCTTTGGTTGCTCCGCCAGCACCTCTGGTTAGAACTCCGGAACAATTATATGACAGATTTCGGCGCATGAAGGCACCGGAATTCGAAGGATCAACAAACCCAATTGAGGCCGACAACTGGTTGATTGACCTCCAGGTTATCTTGAACTTTCTCAAGCTCGATGACGAAGAAAAAGTTCTCTGTGCATCCTTTATGCTGAGGAAAGATGCTCGCCTCTGGTGGGAAACAGTCCAGATCAGGCGAGATGTTACCCAAATGACTTGGGAGGACTTTGTTGAGGAATTTAAGGAGAAGTACTTCAACACTGACGTTATGGAAGCTCAACAAGACGAATTCAATAATTTTCGTCAGGGTAATCTATCGGTAGCTGAGGCGGTGAAAAAGTTTGAGCAACTAGCACGTCTTTGTCCTCACCTTATCGGCTCCGAGAGAGACAAGGTAAGAAGGATGATGAGGATGTTCCGCTCGGATCTGGCCGTAGTAATTAGCAGTGGCCCCTACCCACCAATCACCGTTGCTGAATGTGTTAGCCGGGCGATACGAGCTGAGTATTGGGTAGGTCAGAACAAAGAACAACGGGCTAAGTTTTTTAAGGAAAAGAGAGAAGAGAAGGCCCAAGTTAAGCAGATTCAAGCAAGACCAAGCCAACCTCCGCAGCAGAAAGGGCAGGGAGGATCTTTTGGGCAACACAGCAACAACAGGCAATACGGCAGTAGTCAACAGAAGAGGAAGTGGAATGGAGGGGGTCAGGGGAATCAACAAAATTTTCCCCAGAAACGGAATGCCCCTGATAGCAGCATGAATCCCACTTGTCAGAAATGTGGAAGAAGCACCCGGGAGACTGCCGTGCTGGAACTAATCGTTGTTTTCTGTGTGGTAAGGAAGGCCACTATGCTAAGGACTGCAATGCTAATTCCCAGAATCCGCAGCACCAACAAAGGAGTCAGGGGTATCAGCTTCATGCAGCACAGATGAAGCTCGAAGGACCTGAAATCTCTCAAGGCAGGCTTGAAGCTCCAGCAACTCAAGGGCGCATTTATGCCTATACTAAGGAGGATGTTCAAGCTGGACCATCCACAGTGGTGACAGGTCAGCTTCCTTTCGCCCAGCAAGATGCTTATGTGTTAATTGATTCTGGAGCTACGCATTCATTCACATCACCTAGGTTCGCTAAGAAACTAGGTAGAGGAAGCGATAGGATTGGAAGAACTTTCAGAACTGCTTTACCGTCCGGAGAAGTTCTGTTGTCTGATTATTGGATACGTCATGTTCCAATAATTATATGTGGTAGGGAAATGTATGTCAACTTGATTGTCATTGACCTGTATGACTACGACGTCATTTTGGGTATGGATTTCTTGGGGAGATACAACGCGGTTATAGACTGTCAACGTCGGATAGTCACGTTCAAGCCAATGGGAGGCGAGGAATTTATTTTTAGAGGATCGACTCCGAAACAGCCGAAAATGTTCATTTCTGCGCTAAAGGCTAAGAAGTTGTTGGCAGAAGGATGTATGGGATTTTTAGCCAACATGGTGGATAAGGCTCAAGAAACTAAGAGCAGGCCGGAGGAAGTACCGATAGTCAAGGATTTTATTGAAGTTTTTCCTGAGGATTTACCAGGATTACCACCGGAGCGAGAGATCTCTTTTGAGATCGAATTGCTTCCTGGATCGGCACCAGTATCCAAGGCACCTTATAGGATGGCCCCGCCGAACTTAAGGAATTGCAACTTCAGCTGCAAGAGCTCCTGGACCGAGGATTCATCCGTCAGAGCTATTCACCATGGGGAGCCCCAGTTTTATTTGTTAAAAAGAAGGATGGCACTTTTAGGATGTGCATTGACTATCGGGAATTGAATAAGATCACCATTAAGAACAAGTATCCACTTCCCCGGATCGATGATTTGTTCGATCAATTGAAAGGAGCTTCAATTTTTTCGAAAATTGACCTGCGATCGGGATATCATCAGCTTCGAATAAGGCAAGGAGACATTCCCAAGACGGCCTTCCGTACGCGATATGGACATTACGAGTTCCTCGTTATGCCATTTGGATTGACAAATGCTCCAGCTGCTTTTATGGACCTGATGAATCGAGTATTCAAGGACTACTTGGATAAGTTTGTTATCGTCTTTATAGATGATATCTTGATTTATTCAAGATCTAAGGAGGAGCATGAGGAGCATCTAAGGATTACCTTACGGATTTTAAAGCAAAACCAGCTTTATGCTAAATTCACTAAGTGTGAATTTTGGTTGGAGAAGGTCCATTTCTTAGGACATGTGGTTTCCAAGGAAGGCATATCCGTAGATCCGGCCAAGATTGAAGCCGTCAGTAAATGGCCAGCTCCGAAAGTGTCACCGAAGTACGTAGTTTCCTTGGCTTAGCAGGCTACTACCGACGTTTCGTCGAGGGATTTGCTAAGATTGCAGCGCCGCTCACCGCACTTACACGGAAAGGAAAGAAGTACGAATGGACTGCAAAGTGTGAAGAACACTTTCAAGAGCTAAAAAGTAAGCTGACTAGTGCTCCAATTCTTACGATTCCAGTGGTAGAGGAAGGGAACTTCGTGATATACAGCGATGCTTCCAAGATAGGATTAGGAGCCGTCCTCATGCAAAATGGAAAAGTGATCGCGTATGCTTCCCGACAGCTTAAGGATCATGAGAAAAACTATCCGACGCATGATTTGGAACTTGCGGCGGTAGTATTAGCACTCAAAATTTGGAGACACTACCTTTATGGCACTAAGTGTGAAGTTTATACGGATCATCAGAGTTTGAAGTATATCTTCACCCAGAAGGAGCTTAACATGAGGCAAAGAAGATGGCTCGAGCTGGTAAATGATTATGACATCGACATCCGTTATCATCCGGGGAAGGCCAACAAAGTAGCCGATGCTCTAAGTCGGAAGTCGATTTCCTCGATGAGATCAATTCACCATTGATCGAGCCCCTTCAAAGGGAGCTAGTAGAAGCTGGAATAGAGCTTATTACGGGAGGTTTAGCTGCCCTAACCTTCCAACCTACCATTTTGGATGGCATGAAGGAGCGTCAAGAAGGAGATGCCTCACTGCTTAGGACGAGGAACGAAGTCCTAGAAGGGAAAGAGTCAGACTTCAACATATCTGACGAGGGCATACTCTATCGGAAAAATAGACTATGCATTCCTAATGAAGACGAGTTGAAGGAACGGATCTTGAAAGAAGCTCATGAGACTCCGTATTCCGTTCATCCTGGAGCCACAAAGATGTACAAAGACTTGAAGGAAAACTTTTGGTGGCCCAAGATGAAGAATGACGTTGCCACGTTCGTTAGTAAATGTCTTACATGTCAAAAAGTGAACGCTGAACACCAACGTCCCGGGGGAGAATTGCAGAAAATTTCCATCCCAGAATGGAAATGGGACCAAGTGACGATGGATTTCGTGGTTGGTCTACCCCGAACTCCCAGCGGCAACGATGCTATTTGGGTGATTGTCGATCGATTGACGAAATCTGCACACTTCTTGGCCATCAAGCTTAGCTTCTCAGTGGAGCAGCTAGCGGACCTGTACGTCGCGCAGATCGTTCGCTACCATGGGATCCCCAAATCGATCATCTCAGATCGTGATGGTCGTTTCACTTCTAAATTTTGGAGGAGTGTACATCAAGCAATGGGTACAAAGCTTACTTTTAGTACAGCTTTTCACCCACAGACGGATGGACAATCAGAGAGGACCATTCAGACTCTAGAAGATATGTTACGAGCATGTGTGATGGACTTCAAGGGAACTTGGGATAAGAAGCTTCCTTTGATTGAATTCTCGTACAACAACAGTTTCCATGCTTCGATTGGAATGGCCCCTTATGAAGCTCTCTATGGAAGAAGGTGTAGATCTCCAGTCCATTGGTACGAAACAAGAGAGAAAGAACTTGTGTCTACGGACTTTATACGGAGAACCACTGAGGCCATAAAACTTATACGTCGACGGATGGAAACTGCATTTAGTCGACAAAAGAGTTATGCCGACAAACGCAGAAGGCCTCTAGAATTCCAAGTAGGAGACTTGGTTTTCCTCAAGATTGCTCCGTTCAAAGGAGTCATGAGATTTGGAAAGAAAGGAAAACTAAGTCCGAGATATATAGGACCATTCGAAGTACTCGAAAGAGTTGGTAATGTGGCCTATAAGTTGGCTTTGCCCCAAGAATTAGCATATGTGCACAATGTATTTCATGTGTCGATGCTAAAGAAGTACATCTCAGATCCCTCACACGTATTGAACCATGAACCAATTGAAGTTCACGAGGATTTGACTTATGAGGAGAAACCGGTTCGAATTTTGGCACGAGAAGAAAAGGTGCTAAGGCACAAAGTTATACCTTTAGTCAAGGTTCTTTGGCGAAATCATGAAGTGGAGGAAGCAACCTGGGAACGTGAAGAGGATATGAAGAAAGCCACCCAGAATTATTCTGATTTTCGAGGACGAAAATTTTGTAAGGAGGGTGGGTTGTAATATCCAAAAATTTACATGGACTCATGATTTCCTTATACATAAGAAATCTATGTTTATGTTATGTGTTTTTGTGATGTTTCATGAAAATTGTGAATATCAATGCGAAATTCATAATTTTATCAGTAAATGTTTGAGTTCTCATTAAATTAGCTAGAGACTCAATAAGCAGTTTGCTTAGCCAAGCATGCGACCTGTGAGCAAAAAGGGAAGAAAAATCCTATGATTTCATGTTGGTCAAAGCTTGACCGAAAAAGTCAAAGGTTGACCAGAGAGGTCAAATAAATGACGGTACGAGAGTTGATAAGCAGTATAGGAAATATACTACGAAAACCGTCTTTATAAATAAGATAGCATGAGTAAAATTTAAAACCACCATAGAAAAATCAAGCACACCAAGTAGGATACTAAGGGCAAAAAGGACTTAAAGAAATAAGAAATTTTTATACAGTCCATTTTTGCACAGATAAATTTTGGACTGCAAAATATACTACAGTACTGTGTATTAGTGAACACAGTATTAGAAATATCTGTGTAGCTCAAAAATGGATTGCATATTGAAGAAAAGAGCCAAACAAGGCCTTATGGTGACATCACCTTGATGACATCACCTTATCCATTAATTATGACATCATTTTGGAATTAAGAAAAATTTGGAAAGTAATTAGGAAGATTCTAGACACTTCATGGCCGGCCACCTTGCATGCAATTTGTGCAAACTCTTGCTTCTTGAGGGACTAATTTAGCAAATTTGCAAAGTTTCAAATGCCTATAAATAGGGGTGCCATTTATTCCAAAAAAATCAGAAAATTTGGAGAGGTTCTGCCCATTTTCCAGCTCCAAAACCCGCCCTTGATCAGCCAAGAAAAACAAAACAAAAACCAAAATCCAAGTGTGGGAATTAGTGGTGAAGTTCGGATTTCACCTAGGAACCAAGAGGAAAAGCTGAAAAATTTTTGGAAAACCATTTTGGCCAAGGGGGCCGGTTGTGGGTGAGCTGAAAAGGAAGAGAAAAACTGATTGGGAACAAGGGGAGTGGTCAGATTTTTGGTGAAAATCAGCAGCCAAAAGAAACCAAAACTTTCGGGTAGGCTAGGGGGAGGCCGAATTCACCAAGGAGCCAAGGAAAGGAGAAAATTCTTGGAACCAAACCCTAACCATTCTTAGGGTCAAGAAAGGTAATCTTCCATGGCCTTAAGCTTTTTCAATTTGATTCAATTTGAAATTTAATTGTATTTCAAGTTGTCAAATTGTATGAGCATAAGCTCAATTTTTACTAATTGCCTTAGTTTAGGAAGTTAGATATGTGCTTGATTAGGACTTAAGGGTGGTTTGAATTTATTAAGTTTTGCATGATTTAATTGATGCTTGATTTAATTATGTGGTATGTATGTTAGCTGCTGCCTAGAGTTATATGTCCCCTAAGTGAATTTAAGTTGACCTAGAATGGTTAAAAAGGTTGCATGGCTAATGTAGATCAAATTATGCAACTTTGGAAATTAAGCATACCCTAGAATTCTAGAAAAGAATAATGGGTTGCATGGCTGAATTTTTAAATGTGTTTAAAGAAAATGTACGTTAGAAAAAGCGATGTGTGTTGATGTTAAGCTCCCGCTGTGGTCGGTTGAGGTAGTGTGCGCGATTAGGACGTAAAACAAAAATCGAAACCGAAAACTGCCATTTCGGGTAGAAATTGGCCAGTCTCGGGAAAATCAGATTTTTGAGGCCTTTAGAGGCCGATTTTGGAAAAAATTAAAACACAAAAGTTGTTCAGAACAGTTTTTCCTAGAGGGCAGCGTGAATGGATTTGAAAAATGAGGCTCCAATGGCCTCCGTTTTTACAAAAATCCGAGGCTAATCTGCCCAGACCTAGTCTACACGTCCAGTAAGTTTCAAATTAAAACTGACAAGAATCCAAGCAGAACTGGATTTTCTTAAAACACGAAAGTTTTAGAATTTTTCAAGAGCAAGAACTTTGGTGAAGACAAGTTTTTCAAAATCAGTCTGGATTTTTAAATACAACCTGAACTATGAAAACTGTGCAGAGAGCAAGAAATTTCTGCACAGGATCTTCTAAAACAAAACAGAAAAACTGTATTTTTCACAAAACCCATTGTTTTGACTGCTAAAACTGTTCCAATGGCAGTTTTCAGCCCTTAACAATTTATAAAATGTACTCATAAATTTTCAAGGATTTTTGAAAGAAAAACCTAAGTTTTCTAAAAAACAAAGCAAGAAAGGATTTTAACCAAGTTATTGGTTTGGGCCCAAAACCCAAAGGTTTTCCAACGTAAGCCAATAAAGGACCAAGCCTTTTGATTTCAACCCTTATCTCGAGAGTTATTTACGGGATTATGAATAGTAATCCGTTTACGATATTTTTCCAAGATAATGATATGGGGACATATAAGCCTAATTAAGTATGAATGTTGGTTTGGTTACCAACATTTTATAAGTACAGAATTCTTATCCTATGTCCTTATTATAACAGGAGATAACCTGCTGTTGTGTCCGGAATTAGAGCGACGCATTAGTGGACATAGTAGACGAGGTAAGTACAAACCTCACCTACAGTATGGAAAATAGTAATCTATTTTCAAGTATATGACATGTTTACACGTTATGCCATGTTATGCTATGTCATGCTATGTATGCTATGCATGTTATGCTATGTATACTATGTTATGCTATGCCATGTTATGTTATGTCATGTTATGCCATGTTATGATACGATAAACCATGTTAAGTTATGTTAAACCAGGATACATTAAGTATGTCATGTCTAGTTCATGTACATTATGACTATTAAGATCACATGTAAAGACTCTTAGTCTTGGAAATATAACAAGACTAAGACTAAACCAAGACAAGTAAGGTGTCGTACCAACCTCCTGTTGATGCAGGAGGATCATGTATGTTTCAAGTTATAATTATCAACCTTCCGTTGATGCGTGAAGGTCATGTTCATGTTTTCCAGAATGGTTAAGGGCCTTGCAAACCCTGACGTTCTGAGGCTTGCGCGCTTTTGGTACGTACACTAGGGGCCCACATGTTAAACAAGATAATAAGTTCAAGTCAATAATTGGTTATAAAAGACTCATAATTAATTCATGCATGAGTTGCACGACATTATTATATTTTGTGAGATTATGTTTGTACTTGCTGAGCGAAAGCTCATCAGTATATTTCATACTGTAGGTAAGAGGCCTGCAGCTTAATTGGTGGGCCAGGTGGATGATGCGGCAGGTGAAGGGCGGTGTGGGATACCACTACGCAAAATCTTCCGCGAAGTTATGATAAGTTTAAGTTTATATATATTTTTTAAAGACAGTTATGTGCATAAAAAATTATGAGGATTTAAAGACTCGAATAATTTTGTAAGAAGTATGTATGTTTTTATCTTAGTATGTATGTATGATAAGTTTCCATATGAGTAACTCTATTTTATATGTAAGTTTAAAAAAAAAAATTTATTCTCGATTTTCCAAGCAAGTTTAAGCAGTGTTATAATTCCAAGTATGTATGGTAACTGCCCTACGTAGGTTGGGGCGTTACAATTTTAATACTGCTTATTATACTGCAGTACCGTCTTATACTAATCATAGGTTATTCTGGTCATACTTATGTCAGAATAAAAACATAAATCATGATTCTGCCTTTTTACTAAAAGGCTTCGTTCTTGACCTAATAAACTTATTATTGAGTCTCATAGTTAATTAAACGAGAACTCAAACATTTACTGATAATAAATTATGAATTTCACATTGATATTTATAATTTTTATGAAACATTACATAAACACATAGTACGGACTTAAATTTCTTTACATATAAGGAAATCATGAGTCCGTAGAAATTTCGATTATTACAGGAAACGTCAACAAAGGAAGTCATCTTCTCCCTTTCAGGTTGTTCAACGACGCTTGCTTCGTTAAATCTGAACTTGTTTTTCTCATCAACAAGATTATCAATCTATTCATTCAACTCTTTAATCTTGCAAGAAACGTTAAGATGCTGACCAACTTGACGGACTTGAACAAAAGGAAACCAGGAAGATGGCATAAAGAAGCATACCTTCTTCACAAGATCAGCATGTTGATCAGCTTCTCCTTTCTCTTGTTTTTCAGCTTCGAATCTGAGAATGACGGTGTTCCACTCATTGAGCGCATCATCAATCTCGCACGACATGTCTTGCAGCTTCTCTAGCCAACCTCGCATGGCCTCCTCTTCGACCCGTCGTTTCTCTGCATCCAAGAGCACAGCATTGATGGCTTGGAGATTGCTGGTGAGTTTTGCAAATTCTTTCTTGACATTCTTGGCCTGCCTTCCTTTTTCTAGTATCTCTTCGACAGCTAGCGACACCAACTGTTCTAGCAGAACCGAAATAAGAATTTCAGCCATGACAATTGGTGCTGGAGATTAGCTCAACTGGTTGGAGGAAGAAAAGGAGAGAGGGATGGTCAGATGCAAATTGTGTGTGAAAATGATCAACTGTGTAAGTTATACTGTTGGGCAAGGCTATTGATGAGTATTCAAAGATTGAGCTAGAATCACAGTGCAAAGCAGTAAGTTGGAATCTACTTTAATTTCTTGTGACATATACTTTTTTTGTGGGTCATATTTGACAATTTGTTAAGAAGAAAGTTATAAAAAAATAAAAAGGGAAAAGTCAAAGGAAACCATTTTCTATGGTGCTTGGCCACTATTTAAGAATAATTGAAGGGCACTAAGATTTCAGCTGATATATATGTTTTTGAAAGTGTTTATGCCGACATTTTAATCTTGTTTTCCCTTATTTTATTTTAGCTATATTTGACGTCCAAAGTAATAAACATGGAAAAAGGAGCAAATGTTGAAATATTAGAATGGAGTCAGTCACTTGCAAAACTTCATAAAATTGATGGACACAAAAATAATTACTTGGGAGAATAATCTGTTACTAAGAAATTAAATAAGAAACTAATAGAGTAAAAAAAAAGAGAAAAGAGAGCACAAAGATATTGAGCACTTTAGAGAAATGCCACGATACTATGTCTTGGATTAATTTTTGCTAAACACAAAAAACTTTTTCCAGAAATGTCATGAAATTACAAATGTTTATTTATTTATTTATTTTTAGTACCACTAGTTGGTATCCATGATGTAACTGCCTTCACTGACAGGAAACCAGTCGGTAAGGTTAGTAGTTGGTTATTTTTGCCAACAGGTTACCATGACAGTAACCATCTCCGTCAGCAGGCTACCAGTAGGTTACTGACCGGTTACCATTTCCATCAGCTGGTTACCGACTATAAATCAATAAATCCATTCAATTTTCCAGATTTTATCACCGAATTCTTACACATAATAAATCACAAGTGTTATCTCCATTGATAATGCTTGTTGTTGATTAAATAGGACCTTTGGTTTCTTCTGTTGATTCTGTTTTGGGCTGCAGATCATGTTGCAGGATATACATATAATATCCTTTCCCAGCTTTTCCACAAATCTTCAAACTTAAATCTGTGTCATCATCTTTATATTTCAATAATCATAGTGCCTATCACCGTCGGACAAATGACATACCTGCTTAATCTTTAGACTCTTGAACTAACAAACCTGATGGTTGAGGTAAGTGCTAGCTTCCCGTTAACTAAGGAACATATCTTGTTTTTTGAATTTTGGGCTACAACCTAGTTGGACAGCCGGTCCACATGAGTTGACTAAATGGGAGCTCAATAGCGAGATCAATGGAAGAGGGAGCCTATTCTATATTTATACAACAAAGCAGCCATGGTACTCAGCAATGTAGGATAAATAGACAATCCAACACCCTCGCTCTTGTCTAGCATGATCAAGTTCCAAACCCAACATTACCTACAAAACCTAGCTTTGATACCATGTTAAATGGGCTTGGGTTGAAGTCATCCACAAAAGCTAGCATAAGTGATGAGGGAGCCCATTCCACATTTACACATCATGGAAGCCCTGCAATATAGCGATGTTGGATAAATACACACTCTAGCCACTATTAGAGAAAATTGTGAAAACAACTTATCAAATAGATATACTTATGATTATTGTCCTTCTTTAATTCTTGTTTGGATTTTGACCATTCATACTTATCTATTTGGATGTCAAAGAAGGCTAAAGAAAATCTATCTTGTACATAAGCCAGACATGATAAAACTAATAATGAAAACAACTATCTAGACTTAATATTGCTTTAATTTGGGCTGAAAATACATCAAGTCTCAACATAAAATTGTGCTTGATTGAAAACAAGAGCTCGGTTAACAAAGAATGCGGTGAAATTGCATTAACTAAAACTGGAAATCAAAGTACTCAAACTAGATTAATATTCAAATACATGTGGACAAAAATTGTTTGTCATCCTTCAGATGCTCGTAAAACCCGAATTAAACTATCATAACATCGCTCATGGCCATTCCTTGTCGGCCTCATCAAAGTTCACGACAATGATCGTCATGGCGGCTTAAACAGCAGGCATATTTGTGATGTCATTGTTGTTGCCTGGGGCAACATCAACAAGATCAAACACTCTTGTGAAGTCCTTTACTATCACCCTCTTTTCCTTGAATGGGAACTCTTGTACCCTCCCAAGGCCTTTCCGGTCTGAAATGATTTATTGCACCCGTGATCTTTGTGAAAACGCCTCACCTCTTGAACTTCAGGAGCCACAATTTGATATGCAATATTCCTCTCTGTTCTTCTTCGACAACTGGTTCTTTAATATCGAGCCCAAGCCTCAGCCTTTTAAGTGCTCTCTCAGCTTCACGAATGTCGGATTTTGGAACAATTATTGGGCCATCAGTAGGCTGACCAATTAGGTGAATAATAGTCGGAGGAGGGTTCATAGGGTGTTCGTCAATGGGTTCTATTTTTCGGACCAAAAGATTGAAAGGATGGCCAGACAATTGAGGGAATTCAGGTTCGTGGAGGGCTAAATGCAATGCTGCCAGCGAAAGGTCACCTAGGATTCCATGAGCTTCTTTTGGCAAGAGATCTAAGCCTGATCTAGATGCATAACCATTATTGGGGAGAGAAATTGGGGTGGTGGTAGTACTAGTGCTACTCTTGCAAATTTGTGGAGAAAAATGAAATTGGGTACTTTTCAAATAAGTGTGGTACCCACCAATTTTAAAGACAATAGGATAATTTCTCGAAAAACCTGAAAAAGTGAGTATTTCTTTTTGACATCCCATTTGTGATGTCACGTATTTATTTGGTTTGTCCTCATCCGTTGACTAGTCAAACGGAAGAAAAGGGTTGTTTGGATTTCCCATATATAGGGAAATTGGTCTCATCAACAAGATTGTCAGTTAAAGAAGGATTTGTGGATAATGGCTGCAGATCTCAGGGCCCCATGCCCTTCAAATTGTTGTTCACATAGTACCCCCTAAGTGGTGATGGCCGTGAAATTGGAAAAAGGAGATGATTTTGGGTGTTGGCAAATGGAGGAAGATTACTTACGGAACGCATATTGGTGTTGCTTCTCTGGCCATGAGCAAAGCCAAGGTTGAATAGTTGAACCTCAGAGGTATTGCATGGAAAATGGTCGATTATTATAGCCGCCTTGGAGATGTTGATAAGTTTGAATTCACTCTCGATTACTTGTTTCTCCTTAGAAGCCATTTGATAGACAAAAGAGAGGGGGAAGATGGAGAATTTTTTTAATCAGGGATGAGTGAAAAGTGGGAATGGTTGGGAAATCCAAAAGGAATGAGATTTGTGAGGAGAAATTGGTACCAAGAATGGCTCTTACATACAGAATGCAAGGATTCCATGAAAAAAATTTTAGGGGTGCCAAATGGAAATATGATATGAATTGATAGCGATAAGTTTATTCATACATAGAAATTTGTTTCTATACTAGCCATCTTTATAGAATCTCCTTTTTTGATTTTTTTCCTAAAATGAAAACAAAATTTTATTAGTAGGAGAGAAATACCAAAAATAGCCACCAGATTCGGTTCGTTTTAAAGACACAAACGATGTTACAAGTATTATTAATTTTGAATAACAATTACACGGTCACACATGCAAACGCCTCTTCTTTATCGTAAGCAGACCTTTATTCAGTGACTATATGTTGCCGGTTACCAAACCGCATCTTTCATGTTTCACAAAAAATCATGATAGTTTAAATTCAATATCTATTTTGTTTCGAAAGTGAAAAAGCGATCGATTTTTTTATTTTTATTTTCATTTTTTGAAAGATCTCATGAATAAATGAGCTACCGTCAGACAAATGTTACAAGAATAAACTCTACTTTTCTTGTATGGAAAACTCTGATTTAAAGTAGAATCCTTCTATTTAGGGAAAATAGTATTTGAAACACAAAACTCTAAGAACATGGGACAGTAGAAAAACCTATATATATATATATATATATATATAAATATATATATATATATATATTGTATTAGTTTAAGAAAAGGGAAAGAACTGTGGTAGAGACCATTTGAGGGTCTCTACCGGTAAAGCCATTTTTTAGGCCATTGATATTTAATTGAACGATTGAAACATTATTGGTGTATCATATTTATCATACATCTTACCTCATATTAACCTTCCCACCCAAAGTCTTCTCCATCGCCGGCGATGGACGCCGGTGACCCGCCCTCGACTCCCCCCACTACTGGCCCCAGCCCCGGCTGGCCCCCACCCAGCCCCGGCTGTCGGCGACCCCCCTCTCTCTCTCTTCCCCTTTCTCTCTCTCTTCTCCTCTCTCCAGCAGCCCCCACCCCCGGTCCCCCCCCCCCCCCACCACTAGCCCCAGCCCTAGCCGCCCCTACCCAGCCCCGGCCCCCGAGAACCCCCCTCTCTCTCTCTTCCCCTTTCTCTCTCTTCACTTCTCTTTCTCTTCCCCTCTTTCTCTTCCCCTTTCTCTCTCTTCTCCTCTCTCCCGCGACCCCCACCCCTGCCCCCCCCCCACCATCGGCCCCAGCCCCGGCCGCCGGCGACCCCCTTTCTCTCTCTTCCCCTCTCTCTCTCTTCCCTTATCTCTTTTCCCCTTTCGCCGGGGGGGGCTTTGGGGGGGGGAGGGGTTGCCGGGGACCGGGGCTAGGTGGGGGGCGGCTGGGGCTGGGGCCGGTGGTGGGGGGGCTGGGGGTGGGTCGCTGGCGTCCGTCACCGACAGTGGGAAGGTCGTCGGCAACGGAGAAGACTTCAAGTGGGACACTACCACAAAAGACGGATTACACGACGAAGGTTACATGACGGTTTTGAAAAAACTGTCGTGTAAACAGAGGTTTACACGACGGTTCGTTGGAACCATCGTGTAAAACTCTAGTTCACACGACGGTACCTCGAAACCATCGTGTAAACTTTAGGTTTACACGACGGTCCTATAGGGCCGTCGCATAAACCAGGCGGTTTCACGGTTTACACGACGACCCCATGGGACCGTCGTGTAAACCAGACCGTCGAGTAAACCGTCAAAATTTTCAAAATTTTCAAATTTTCAAATTTTGAAAAAAAAAAAAGAATTACACGACGGTTTTGCTCAAAACCGTAGTGTAATCCTCTGAAATTTTCAAAATTTTCAAAATTTTCAAAATTTCAAATTTTGAAAAAAAATGATTACACGACGGTTTTGAGAAAAACTGTCGTGTAATCCTCCGAAAATTTTCAAAATTTTCAAATTTCATGTTTTGGAATTCGCACGAAAACCCATTATATAAATACATTTTCCTCTTCATTTTCATCTTTAACCCTCTAGACAACTCAAACTTTTCTCCTCCCCATTTCCTTCGCTCGCCTACCTGCCTCCCTAACTTAAAATCCGATTACGCCGCCGCTGCCACTTCAAACTTTTCCCAAACCGCCGCCATAGCCCCGATTTTTTCCACCTCCGCCGTCACCACCACCTCTCTCTCCCGGTGTTCCCATCTAGGCCGTGACTATTTTTCTTTGAAGAAAAGCAATGTGACTTCTATATTGCTCAATTTCTTATTTTCTAACAAAACTACAAACACACAATGCTTTTATAATTTGCGTGGAGTGTAATTTGTAGTGTTGTTTGAATGTTTTATTTTTCTTCTTTTTATTGTTGCTCTTTGGAGATGAATGTTTTGTGCACGGTTTTGGCACTTTACACACATTTTTTAACTTAATTTTT
Organism: Ficus hispida; assembly: GCA_025413025.1. Lineage (NCBI taxonomy): Eukaryota > Viridiplantae > Streptophyta > Magnoliopsida > Rosales > Moraceae > Ficus > Ficus hispida. The sequence goes on along the minus strand of CM046368.1, from coordinate 4,566,166 downwards.
ATCCGCCCACCACATGCTTGATGAAATACTAAAATAGATTTTTGTTTTGGATAATCATTAGAATTTGATTCTAGTATAATATGTACCATTACACAACGGTTTGGCTCAAAACCGTCGTGTAATTGGGCATGAATTAAAAAAAATTTTGGCTTTTTTTTGGTGATGGCACACATTACACGATGGTGCCATCCCACAAAAAAAGCCAATTTTTTTTTTAATTCAAGCCCAATTACACGACGGTTTTTAGAGGACCATCGTGTAATGTGGCACATTACACAATGTTCGACAAAAACCGTCGTGTAATGTGCCATATTATAACATTGCACGACGGTTCTAGGTCGAACCGTCTTGTAATGTCCACATTACATGACGGTTCATAACGAACCGTCGTGTAATGCGCCATATTACGAAATTACATGACGGTTCGTAGAGAACCATCGTGTAATGTGTCATATTACACGATGGTTCGACCTAGAACCGTCATGTAATGTGTCATATTACACGACGGTGTATCTTGTTTCGACGACGGTTTTAACCGTCGTGTAATATTAAGATACCACGACAGTAATATAACCGTTGTGTTATCTACCACGACACTAGATTACACGACGGTTGGGTAACCATCGTGTAAACTTTACACGACAGTAAAAAACCGTCGTGTAATCCACAATTTTTACTAGTGGGAAGGATAATATGGATAAGGTGTATGATAAGTATGGTACACTAATAATATTTCAACCATTCGATTAAATCTCAACGGCCTAAAAAAGAATTTTAGCCTCAAGTTCTCCCCTAAGACAAGAGATGTTATTTTGTCAACGGTCGATAAATAGTGCAAATATTGTATAAATATTCTTTTTTACGCACACCAAATGCTATAAAACATATAAATATTTATTTACACAGAATTTTCAAAAAAAAAAAAAAACAAAGAGTGCAAATATTGTATAAATATTCTTTTTTACGCACACCAAATGCTATAAAACATATAAATATTTATTTACACAGAATTTTCAAAAAAAAAAAAAAAACAAAGAAATCAGAAGTTATAGTAAATTACATAATCTAACACACAAATGGAAGAAGATAGCATATTTTCAAGTGTAAGAGAAGGAAAAAAAAAAAAAAAAAAAAGCAGTTTCACTTTATTTTATTTTATTATTTTTTTGCAAATTCAAAAGTCTACACCTGCTTTCCCAATTTCCCTCTACGTTTTCTTTACCAGAGTTACAGTCCTTTTCCCGGTGACTAGGGTTGCTCCAGACGACGAAACCGATCTCCCCGGTAACGGAGGTTCGAGATCTCCAAGGCCATTGAGGTTTGCAATATCCCTTACATCCGAGGTCTGCGATCTCCCTGGCGCCCCAAGGTTCGTGGGCTAGTTGGTGATCTCCCTGGTGACCCGATGCTTACGAACTCGATAATGATCTCCAGACAAGCCATGCATTTGTCGGAAGCTTCGCGACACGATCTCCAGTGGTATGGCGATGGCGATGGTGGCTGGGGCGGCGGCGATAATTTGGGATTAGAGTTATGGTTTGATTGAATGTGGGACATAATTTGGGATAATTTTTGGGTTACATTTTGTAATAATTAAGAACCTTTGTAAATAAATAAAAATTATTAAATAAATTATTTAGTAAAAAGTAATGTACTTAATTGATGAAAAATAACACATTTACATGTAATCACTAATTTTCTTGGTATTTCCTAGTAAATATTTAGATTTACTACATATATGAAAAATATGAAGTACGATACAAGTTAAAAAATTTGTGTCAATAACGTATTTATGTAGTAAACATTTAGATTTACATGACATTTTAAAAAATTAAATAAAAAGACAAATTAAATAAAAAAAAACAATGCGTATTAAAATCGTATCCATAAGATCTTCAATGTTTATAAGTTAGCTATTTACTAACAAGTAGCTTGGTATTTGTTTAATAGAAATGTGAAATCATCTTATCTTTAAAATAATTCCATTATTTACAACTAGTAAGTAAATAAATTGTGATTATTGAAAAAATTAAATAAAAAATATGTAATTATTAGATTTACACAATAAATGTCATCTTTACCATATGAGTGATTATATTTGCATCCACAATATTGATAAATATTCACATCTAATAAATGTTTCCTAATATAAACATAGTAAATCTATCATTTTATAGATACTTTTTATGTAATACCATATTTAACCATCTCATACATCCACTTTTATTTTAAATTTATTTTATTTTATTAAAAATAAATTAACAAGTCTAAATAAGAAAAAATATATATTTTTTCATTCTCAAAAAGAAAATATAAAGTATCTAAAAAAAAGAGGAAATTGTAAAGGAAAAAAAAATCAAGAAATGTCATACTGCATTTAAAATATATATATATATATAAATATATAATCATGTAAACGAGCATAATAAAAAAATAAATAAAAAGAATAATTATATAAAAAACTACATAGAATCATTTTCAAATACTAAAAGAAAAGGAAAAAAAAAACTAATAATAATGAATTAAAAAATAAAAAATGCATATTTCAATAGTTGTTTGCTCTTCAGGTAATATTTTTCGTTTATTTTTATTTCACTTGAATATGCCATTGAAAATTTTCATGTAGTTATAAAAATTTCTTAAGTAAAAAAATTGATGAAGAGCAATTTAGATTTTAGAGTTTAAAGCAATTCAGAACAAATTCTTAGGATTTTTTTTAAATATTATTTCCATTTATGGGTAATGTGGTGTATGTTTTTTCAATTATTTTATTAAAAAATTTATTAGGATTTTTTAAATATTATTTTCATTTATGGTTAAAGTGGTGTATGTTTTTATAATTATTTTATAAAAAAAAATATTATCATTTATAGGTATGTAGGGGTATGTGGGGGTATGAGCATTCTTAATAGTTTTAAAATAATTTTCTTAGAGGGTAAAAATACAATAAAAATATTTAGAGAATGCCAAGATTAATTTACACACATATCTACTATATTAAAAATAAAAAACAAGCATATTATATTAAAACTAAAAAAAGATAAAGATAAAGATAAAAAAAAGTCCCCCCAATGCTGGCGGCTATAATTTGAGATTACAGTTAGTTTTTTTTTTTATTGAATTTGGGGGCCTAATTTGGAATAATTTTAGGTTATATTTTGTATCTAAAGAAACTTTGCAAATAAATAAATATTATTAAATAAATTACTGATCAAAAAATAATTTATAAAAATTATTAAATAAATTACTGATTAAAAAATAATTTACTCAATTGATGAAAAATAAAATAGTTACATAATTGCCAATGTTTAGTTGGTAAATATTTAGATTTACCTGATATACAAATATATATATATATATATATATTTAAGGTATGATAGAAGTAAGAGATTTACGTGTAAATAGCATTTTACTTAGAAAATATTTAGATTCACTAATTGTCATATTTAAAAAAATACAAATTAAAAAAATAATGCATATTAAGATCGTATCCATAAGATTTTCAATGTTTATAAGTTAGTTTTTTTTGTTTTTCTTTTTTTGAAGGGCAAATTATCATTTAAATTAAAATGAGATATAAATATCAATACTAATGATAAAATGACATTGTGATACAAGAGATACAATTCTCAACTAAGATTGATTCTATCAGTGAAATCTGATTAAGCTCTATGAGGAGAACATAAGGCGAGACCTAGTAACGGGAAAATTCCTCGAATTACTCGGCAATCAGTGAAATCTGATTAAGCTCCATGAGGAGAACATAAGGCAAGACCTAGTAACGGGAAAATTCCTCGAATTACTCAGCAATCTTATAATTAAGCATGAACAAAGCACTTTTTTTTAAATTATCTACAATCAATGAAATATTCCGATCGATCGAGAGGCAGTCACTCACAGCATAGAGACTGCAACAATCTCTACCTAGTTGTAATACTAGCAAAACCAATAGATATATACCACAGGAAAACAACTCAAGTAGAATACATATAAAAAAACAAACCGGAAGTGAGGGAACTATCTCCTTTATTGCAAAATTAAAACAGAAAAATTATAAGTTAGTTATTTACTTCTAAGTAACTTGGTATGTGTATATAGAATATATAGAAGTGCGAATGTGGTGTACTTTTTTTGTCCTTCAACTTCTTGCTTACATACTTATACACTTCAACGCTTGCTTATGTTTCAACATGCTTATTTGTCAACGATGGTTTTTTTTCCACCCCCCTTCAAATCTTGTTTTAATTGTTTCTCATCAAAATATTAAAAAACAAAAAGTTTTCCTTTTCCATTTCTCTTCTCAAATAGATATATAAATTCCTATATATATATATATATTCTTATATATACATATTCCTCAATTATGTTCAAATATTATTTTCAAATGTGACCCTAATAATACTTTTTTTTTTAACTCTCCCACTAACAAATTAAATATTTCTCAATCATGTTTAGACTATTATTTAAAAATATTTATGAAATTAGTTTTTAATTTGAAAAAAAAATTTATTAATATCTGCATGTCTATATTTGAAGATGTAGATACTATACATGTTCATGAAGTCAACTCACATTACAAGTTGAGTTATTAGCATCTTTACTTATATATTTTCATTTTTTTCATTTGACTTGAACAATTGTAAATTAAAAAAAAAAATCATTTGGACGAAAAAACAAAATTTGTTACCAAATGGACATGCCTTAGGCATGTTCCTCATGCTAGTATTTAATAGAAATGTTAAACCATCTTATTTTTAGAAATAAAAACTTTATTCCTTATGTACAATTAAAAAATAATTTATGATTATTGAAAAAAAATAAAAACAAACAAAAATATTTGATTTACAAAGTAGATATCATACTTACCAATGTTAAACGTCTGGTTGGTAATCGGCCTTTTTGGTCGGTTCAGTTCACCAACCGACCACGTCGGTTTCCATGGAAGGAAATCGAGCGCTGAGGCGATGAGAGTGAAAACGGTTCGGTTAACTGACCGAATCAATTGGCTTTTTTCTTAGTTAGTGTGTTGGTTTTTGAAGCTGTAGATGTCAAGAGAAATGGGCATCATGAGGAGGAGAAGAGAAGAAAAATGGGTTGATAACACCTGACGAAATGAGAGGACAGTGGATACGCACAATACTTTTGATGTTAGGGACTAGGGTTATTAATTACATGTTATTATTAGTTATGGGCTTTGGAAATTGGGATTACATTTAAACTTAAGAAAAAAGAAAGGGAAAAATCATCTGAATGATATAAATTTAAAAATCATTGTACTAACATGACACAAAAAATAAACACTAGATTAATATGGTATAAAATTAAACTAAAATTAACTAAAATTTGTGTCATGTTGATCAATAATAAAGAATTTGTATTATATTGATTAATATATGAAAAAAATATGATCCTTTAGGTAATTTTCTCTAAAGGGAAATGGAATTAAACTTTAGGCGTAGGGTTCAAGATAGCCTTCTTCATCTGTTGATGTTTCCTCCTCATGAGTCACAGCTCCCTGCGGCACCTTCCTCCTTCACGGCAGCCATAGCTAAAACCAAAAAAGGAGGAGATTGGTCAGTTTCAATTCCAAACCGAGTTCCATACCTCAGACCAACCACCGAACCGCCCATTGCTTTAGCGGTTCGGTCCACCGACTGACGACGTTGGTGTTCTCCGATCAGTTTGAGTGGTTGCCAACGGTCAGCATCGATTTGCCGATTATTTTGAACAGCCCTAATATTTACGGTATACACAAAAAAGCGAAATAAAATAAATGTTAGATTTACTAGTAAATACTGAGTTTACTAGTAAATATAGGATTTACTACTGCCAAATTTATTAGTAAATATCATATTAAATAGAGAACTTGTTAGAGAAACAAAAATCTTGAAAAATAAATAAATTAAAATTGTGGCTTAGTTGGATTTATTAAACAATCATAAATTAAAAAAGGACATTATATAAAAGATTTACAAGTAAATAATCGTATTTATTTGAAAGTTTATTCACTGATTTTTATGCGTTACATTTCCATGAGATTTAGATGTAAATAGCCCTTTTTTTTCCTTTCATTCTGTTTTTTTTTAAGAAGCTTTCTTAACATATGGCCAAAATTTTTAAAAATTAGTTAAAAGCTCATTTAAAAAAAAATTTGGTCAATAAATTTTCTTAAATGTTCAATCAATGATTGATCACATAATATTGTTAGTTTTGTAAATCGGTGATTGATCATGATATAAATCATCAATTTTCAAGTCAATTACTAATAATTAACCAATTCTGGAAAAAGTAGCAAATGACAATTTTGCTTAAAAAAGAAAAAAAAATGTTCCACCATCTATTAGATTGTGAGATCAAAATAGTTAACTCAGCCTAATTTTCTTAAAATTAAAGGAGTAATTTTTTATTTTGAATTTACTAATACCAATATTTATTATCTCATCCGATAAGAAAAATACAAATATTACTCCTAATTTGAAAAAGAAAAACACAGAAAAAAAGCCCAAATCCCCAAATCAGGTAAACACAATCCCAAATTCAAGGATGACGTTTTTAAGATGGTTATTTCAATAAGGATAGTTAATTTTTAATGGGACAAAATAAAAAAAAAATTAAAGTTTTAAGAGATAAAATTAAAGAAAATTAAAGTTCTTTTGAGGCACAAGTCCCCACTCGATCATGAGTGATTCCACCCTAGCATGCTTGTCTCTGTAATTGCAAGTGATTTGCGATCATGTTTTATTAAGAAAACGAGTTACTTTGGACAGATTAATCTATTATGATATTGTATTATTGTTTGACATTGGAATTGTATCGAGCTAGATAGCCAGAAATTATAATGAAAATTCACAGCAACATAAGAAATGTTTTGTGTATTTTAACATCATTTCAACCACATTTAGATTGGTCTCAAAAAAATTTTGTGACGTTTTTTTTTTTTTTTTCCGGTATGTAAATAGTTTATATAAATATGCCCTCTTGACTAATGAAGTAAACTGTTTGTTTTGTTACAAGAAAAATTTTAGAAGGTTGAAATTGTACGTTATTTTAACGAAGAAAAACAATATTATTGACACTAATTTATATGAGTTGTACTAGTATGTATATATATATATATATATAAGAGAGAGAGAAAAAAGAGAGAGAGAGAGAGGTAATGTTGTTACGTTAGGGGGCGTTACAAGATCACCCTTTTTTATTAGATTTTCTTAGAAATGATTATGTAGTTTCAAATTTTAGACTTTCGAAATAACCACAGACCCCAGAATCAGCCCATAGTATAAAAGTTTCAGTACAATAACTAAATTCATCCATTTGATGATTATTTTGGCATTATAAACTCTGTAACTACTGAAAAAAAAAAAAAAAAAAAAAAAAAGGGACAACATAAGAGCTACAAAAACTCCTGGTTTATTGTCTTTATGAAGAACTGCATAATGCCGTAGCTGTCTAGTCTCTGTTAAATCCTGCAAAGACAGATCACAATTTCATTAAGAAAAGGCAAAGATAAAGTAATGTTAGAAAGTTGATGGAAGTTATTTGAGGATTATGCAGTGCATACTTTTGGTAAGAGACGTTGATGACTCCAGAAGCTGTATCTGCGATGGAAGCGAAAGCTTCCTCCGATAAGTCAATAGTACCCCGGCACGATTCGGGTTTACAATAGTCAACAATCTTCACCACCACTGAGCCTCCCAAGCAAGGCATTGGGGTGCCCAAGTTTGTGCCGCTAAGACATGTAACTTCGTACGTTTGCCCGCAGGCTTCTCCATCGTTATAAAACGCATCGCTTGCCGCTGCAATCATCACTCCTTGGTCCTCAAAACCATAGCAACTAGAAGCTGCAAATTATTAAAATGAAAATAACTTTTTGTCACCTTTTAACAAATGTATAGATGTGAAGGAATGAAAGGAACTTGTTTTATAAGATTTTTACGTTGGTAGGGAGCAGTGTAGTAAGTGGCGGTGCCGGTCTCCTGCGCGTAAGCAATTGAAGTGAAGCTCGAATAGAAACTTAGTGTAGCAATGGCTACGAAAAGAAAGCACTGAAATTGCAACACTGCCATGGTTTTCATGCCGTCTAGAAAATAAGTATGGAAAAGGTGGAAAAGAGCTTGTAGGACTTATGCCTTTGAGGAGTGTGTACTTCTTTTGTGGATCTAATTATGGAAGGAACATCTATTTATACAAATCTTTTAACTCACGTAGTAACCATCACACAATGTAGTCAGGATTTGACTCATGTGTTCTTTTATTTATATATCATTTATATCTGTCTAATAATATCATAACTATTACATCAATTAAAATATTATATCATATTAGTTAAGAAATCATGATATGTCAGGATAGTTTTGCAAGAATATAAAAACGAGGCACGAATAAAGGGACAAATGAGTCGAATCCATATCTAAAATTATGTATAACGGTAATAAGAACGGGTTTTTTTTTTTCACTAGAGATTATTGATAGTGATATCGAGTACTATGTGAGTTTTTTCCGTTACAATATTTTAAATGGCTGGCTTCGCCGGCACTAGAAGTTAATGAACAAGAAGGATATACTTAAATTTGGTATATAATGAATAATGTAGCAAGAACATTGGCCTGCACTCTATATTAACATATTAATTTAAGATGTAAGTCGGAAATAGTATATTACACAACAAAATCAAAGTTTTAGGTATTTGTTTCCTGCCGTGTTTCTATCTTGTCGTGGCTGGGTTTTTTTTTTTTTTTTTTTTTTTTTTTTTTTTTTTTTTTTTTGGCCCACTGTCAGGTCGTATCTGGCTGTTAGTGAAAATCACATCTTTTGGGTTAAGTTGTTCATGAAATATCAATTATTGATCATGAACTTTCTTCTTCTTCTTTTTTTTTTTTTTTAAAGGAAAAAAAGCGGAAAGAAAGGGGGCAAAAAAAGGCTTTTGAGGTAATGATCACTCCACCTTTTTCCATGAAATAAAACTTTTTGTCCCAAAACCTCATGAAGCAAGGCTCTTGTGCAAGCCATGATGTCCGAAACCCCATACCACCTTCACCTCTCGGACGTCAAATTTTCTCCCGTCGCGTCCAATATATTTTCATTTCCGCGCAATCAGCTCCCTACAAAAAAACGAGTAATAACGGACATAAAGTGGCCGGAGTTTTAAAAACTCTCGTATCATAAGTGGACTGGATGTAGCTTGGGCCATCACCTTTATCAATATTTCTCTACCACCTATCGATGATTTAAAAAAATAATAAAAAAAAAAAAAAAAAAAAACTTCAGATGAGTGGCGTGAGAGAATTAAAAATTTTTCATTAACCACTCAAATCATTCTCATATTGCTATGAACAGTAAATTATTTATATGATCAACGTTCGTTTTGAAGCACTAAACAAATTAGGCTTAATTGCTTGGTTGGTCATAAACTATTCTGTTTGTGACCTTTTCATCCCCATTGTTTTTTTTTTTTTTAATAGCTAAAATTATCCTAAACCCTTAAAAATGGTATCATGGGTCATCTTTTAACAGAAGTTAAAAATGGGAGATTTAATCACTCGGTTGGTCTCTAAACTATTACGTTTATGATGTTTTAATCTCATTCTTTTTTTGATAGCTGAAACCTCAATTCTTAGAAATAATTAAACAAAAAGTCCATTTTCATAGTTCCGTTTTAAAATATATTCATTTGTTAATAATATTATGTATTTTTTTATTTTTTAAGAAATAAATGTCTGTAGTACCTATTTAGTATTTTACTGTAATTGACATCTCATTTTATATATATTCTTTCATTTTCCTTTTTTGTTTTTTGACTTTAATAATGAATTTTTTTCGCTGATAAATGTCAATTACCTTTAATGAATCCAAATTATTTATTAACATCAAAATAATTATTAGAAATATAAAATATTTACTGTCAAGATGATATATAGTTCAACCCAAATAATAAACACAATACAAAATATTAATGATAAAGATTGATAAAATTAAAATATTTACACTTGTCATACAAAAAATCCAACGAATTGTTTCTGAAAAAGCCTATTTATTTACGACGAATTGCATACTTTTGGTAAGAGACGTTGATGACTCCAGAAGCTGTATCTGCGATGGAAGCGAAAGCTTCCTCCGATAAGTCAATAGTACCCCGGCACGATTCGGGTTTACAATAGTCAACAATCTTCACCACCACTGAGCCTCCCAAGCAAGGCATTGGGGTGCCCAAGTTTGTGCCGCTAAGACATGTAACTTCGTACGTTTGCCCGCAGGCTTCTCCATCGTTATAAAACGCATCGCTTGCCGCTGCGATCATTACTCCTTGGTCCTCGAAACCGTAGCAACTAGATCGAAGCTGCAAATTATTAAAATGAAAAGAAGTTTATGTCACCTTTTAACAAATGTATAGATGTGAAGGAATGAAATAATCTTGTTTAGAAGATGTTTAATTACGTTGGTAGGGAGCAGTGTAGTAAGTGGCGGTGCCGGTCTCTTGCGCGAAAGCGAATGAAGGGAAGCTCGAATCGAAACATAGTGTAGCAATGGCTACGAAAAGAAAGCATTGAAATTGCAACATTGCCATGGTTTTTCTGTAGTCTTGAATGGCAAAGAGGTTTTAGGAATTATGCCTTTGCGTGGTGCGTACTTCTTTTCCTGATCTTCTTGTGGTGGGAACAACTATTTATACAAATCTTTCAACGCACTTACTAGCTATAACTGAGTAGTACATATAGTAAAATACAAAGTTCATAGGATTGTAAATTTGCCGCTCTAGAGTTATTGATAGTGATATATTGAGTACAATGTGCATTTTTTGAGTCACAATGTTGTAAATTGTTTGCTTTGCCGGCTTGAGGAGTTTAAACGAGAAGCATATACTTTCGTTGTAATATTATTATTATATTTATTTTGAGAATCAGATTGAGGACTCGAACTTAGTTTAGAATTACAACTAGTTTACCTATACTTGCATTATATCATATTCGTTTTCTTTTTTATTTTTTAAGATTGATGCTTTCAATTTTTCTTTTTCTTTTTTTTTAACTTTCTTTTTAATTTTTCTTTGTAAATTGTTTGCTTTTGCAGGCTTGAGGAGTTTAAACGACAAGCATATACTTACTTTGTAATTATTATTATTATTATTTTGAAAGTCATTATTATTATTATATTTATTTTCAGAATGGGATTGGGGACTCAAACTCTACATTTATGATAGAGTCTAGTTTAGAATTACAACTAGTTTAGCTATACCTGCATTGTATTATATTCATTTTCTTTTTTCTTTTTTAAGATGGATGCTTTTAATTTTTCTTTGTTTTTTTATTTAACTATCATTTTAACTAGTATTCAAATTCTTTTAACATTTTTTTTTTCTATTTAACAATCATAATTTTGTTACGGTGACCATATGTTTTTTTTTTTTTTGGCTAAAAAATCTTGGCAGCAAATTAGGAATACATGCAATCAAGAAGGTCAACTAATTATAAGGTAATATAATCAAGTCATCCCATAAAAGAATTGTAAATTGAGAATAATTTATAATTTTGTAATCTTATTATTAGTTCTTATTGAATGGGCAAACTTATTATTTAACATTACTTATATAACTTCCTGATCTCATGTATTGACATGTGACACTTTCTGTAAAAAAAAAAAAAAAAAAAATTAATGAAAGGGAAAATTTGCTAACATTTTGAAGCTTGCTAGAGGAGAATCAAAAATTTGCTAACATTTTGAAGCCAGCTAGAGGAAAATCAATGTTATGTTTTAAAATACGGGGGCCCAAAGTTCGGGGACACACTGTTACAATTCCCCCCTCAAGTTTGTCACTAATATCAATATGTCCTCCGACTTAAAATGTACATGTTGTGTCCGTTGAACTATAATGTATCTTTAGATTTATCGCTTAAATTTTGAAATGTGCTATTGTTTAGATCGGAAATGTTGTGTTATCATTTGATTAAGTTAGGTGTAATAGTTAGGGGTTAATGAATCGCTTAAAAATAAATTGGCTATCACCAAATTTTAGATGTACTCTCTCCTTGGAGTTGTCAAAAAGTAAGAAAAGATGGTAACAAAGATGGGACCGGAAAAGGAGTTGGCCATTCTCGCTTAACATGGAGGAAGTCCAAAATCATGAAGGAACAATCAAACTTGACAGGTTATTGGAGAGGCAAAATTACAGCCTCACAATGGATAATGAGATTCGATCCTTAATACTTGGCAAGAGAATCTTGTTAGGTCAAAGGTAAAAGATTGGTACACTCATTCTTGTGTAAATTCCAGTACAATAAATGAAGTCAACCATCTGATGCTTATTTTTTATTACTAATTTTTTTATGATTATCGGGGACAAAAAAAAAAAAAAAAAGAAAGAGAGATCAATAAATGGATAAAAATAAGTGATAAAAATCCATGTTTGATTATGAAGAAAGTGTAATTTTCATCGTGTCTCCGTTAAACCCTGCAAAGACATATCACAAACTCATAAAGACAATGAGATTTGTGAAGAGAAATTGGTACCAAGAATGGTTCTTGTATACAAAATGTGTGGATCCCAAGAAAAATATTTAAGGGGTGCCGAATGAAAATATGGTATGAAATGGCAGGGATAAGTTTATTCATACATAGAAATTTGTTTCAATAATAGTCATCTTTGCGATATCAGAATCTCCTTTTTCGATTTTTTCCTAAAACAAAAACAAAATTTTATTACCAGGAGAGAAATACCAAAAATGGCCATCCGGCGATCCGGTTCACTCTAAAGACTCAGACGATATTACAAGTGTTATTAATTCTAAATAATAATTACACCTCTTCTTAAAATTATAGTAAAGAAAGTACAATTAGAAAGAGGAAAAAAAAATTATACTGCTTTCCATGTGATATTATGCACTTAACTTTCTCATGCATTAAAGGGAGAAATATATGAGATTTTTTTTAATGCTCTATACGAAGCTACGTATGCATATTTATTATTAAAAAAAGAATTAAAGAAAGAAAGAAAAATTCAACATGCCAATGCACAGCTGAGTGAAGGGCTTCTATCTCCAAGAAACTGCTATTATTTTTAATTTGATCTCTAAAAATTTTTTATTATTCTCATTTTATCCCTACTAAAAATGTATTATCCATTCATACGTTTCTTTTCTTTTTTTCTTTTTCTTTTATATTACACTTAATCTAAAATAATAGACACTTTAAAAATTAAAAAAAAAAACTAAAATAATATAATGACCATCGCTGTTGATGCTTGAATTCCTTCCTACAATGTCAATAATGGGAAGAATTATACGCTAATCCTTTTGTATATGAATTATGTGCCCATATTAACTTTAACCAACTTACTATATGGTTTAAAATATATGCTTTGACATATCCCCATGAACATCAATATATATATTTATATATTAAAACAGCAATATTTATTAGCACTAGATTATAAGTTATAACCTATGTAAGCAGACCTTTATTTAGTGACCGCCACTTACCAAACCCCACCGTTCATGTTTCACCAAAATATTTAACGTAAATATGGTAGTTTAAATTCAATATCTATTTTTGTTTCGAAAGTGAAAAAGAGCTCGATTTTTTTTTTTTTTTTTGTTGAAATATCTCATGAATAAATGAACTACCGTCAGACAAATGTTACAAGAATAAACTCTACTTTTCTTATGTGGAAAACTCTGATTTAAAATACAATCCTTCTATTAAGGGAAAATAGTATTCGAGAAAGAAAACTCTGATGTAAAGAACATGGGACAGTAGAAATATATATATTTATATATATATATATATATTGTGCTGGTGTAAGAAAAAAAGATGTTATTTTGTTAATGGTCGATAAATAGTGCAAATATTGTATATTTGTACTATTATTATTCTTTTTTTACGCTCACCAAATGCTATAAAACATACATAAATATATACACGGAATTTTCAAAAAAAAATTTAAGAAATCAGAAGTTATACTAAATTACATAATCTAACACACAAATGGAAGAAGATAGCATATTTTCAAGTGTAAGAGTGGGGGACACAGTTTCACTTTATTTATTTTTTTATTTTTTTTATTTATGTATTTATTAATTTTTATTTTATTTTTTGCTGCAAATTCGAGGTCTACCCTTGCTTTCCCAAGTTCCCTCTACGTTACAGTCCTTTGGTGACTGGGGGTGATCGAGACAACAAACCTAATCTCCCCGGTGATGGAGGTTCGAGATCTCGTAGGTGATTGAGGTCCGGGATATCCCTTGCATCCAAGGTCTATGATCTCCCCGGTGACCCAATGCTCACGAGCTCAAATATTATCTCCGGACAAGTCAAGCATTTGTCAGAAGCTTCGTGACAGGATCTCCAGTGGTATGGCGATGGGGATGGCGATGGTGATGGTGATAGCAGCTAGGGCGGTGGTGATAATTTGGGTTTAGAGTTAGGGTTTGATTGAAATTGGAATATAATTTGAGATAATTTTAGGTTATATTGTGTAATTGAAGAAACTTTATAAATAAATAAATTATTGAGTAAAAAGTAATTTACTTAATTGATAGAAAATAACATATTTACATGTAATCACTAATATTTACATCTTAAGAAATCATAGCATACAAATAAAGACATTGCAATTTTTTTTTCTTTCTCTCTTTTATTGTTACAGGGCCGATAATTGTAACTATCTATTTAGAATCTTTTAACAACTAACATATTTCCATGCAATTTTATGTAAACTTAATGTAACACGATATTATTAAGAACTATAGAATAAAGTGTTATATTAACGTTAAAAAAATTATTTACAACTGTCATTTTGTAAGTGTAGCTGATATGAGATAAATCCATATATGTGCATATATAGGTTTTTTTATATATTTTTTTTTTTCACAAATGTTCTTCATTCTTCAGCACAAATTAACCATTAATATAAGTACACAATTAGAACTTTTAGCATGGCTTATAATTCATGGGGCAATATGAGCTTGTAGCTTCTAATTCTAAACATAGAAATAAGGTTAACCATTTTAGGCTTTGGTGATTATATGAGGTGAAATTAAACATCACAGCTTTCTAGTGTGATAATGATATTCATGATATGCTTCCGCGATGTATCCAGTCTATTCTTTCAACGAGAGTGCACATTCAAAAATAAAATTTATAAGAGTGTTTATACATAAGGATGATCAAGTTTTAGGACATAATGAAAAAAAAAATGTAAAAATAAAATACTGGAGGCGCAAACCCCCCACTCGACAATGGATGGTTCTGTCCATGCTTGCTTGTCTCTATAAATGATTTGGGATACCTTATAATATTATTCTTAATGTATCTCTATCCAATACTTCCATCTTCTACTTTCCATTTTTTCGATCGAACTACTCAACTTGTAGTTTGTACGGTATGAATTCGGATTGAGCGTTTATAGAAGACAGGAAGATCATGTTTCATTAAGAAAGGGAGTTACTTTGGATCGACAAATTTATGATATTGTATCACTAATTTTTCTGTATTATTTTATATGTTGCAGAGGACTTTTGGTCTCAAACAAATGCTGTGACCTTTTTTTGGTATGTGAATATATTATATAAACATACCCTTTTTGACTAGAATAAGATATAAACTCTCTCTTTTGCATTGTGAAGACTTTTAAGGGTTTAAATTGATCGATTATTTTTAACAACGTCTTTGATAATAATTTATTTATGAGTTGAACATGCGTTAGTGTAAAATGAGAGATATTATGTTGTTATGTTTTTAAATTCGATCTTTTAGGATAATTTTGATAATTTGATAGCTTGGATTGATAATATAAGTAGAGTTAGAGAGAGGAGTAGATTAACTTTTGTCATTTGGAGTTTGAAATTTAATTATCCACGTTAAGAAAATAATAAGATTAGAATTAGGATGGTTATAAAACTATCTTCTGATAATTATTTGAATAGAATTATAAATTACTGTTTACTAAAGGCTTCTTTGTTAGTTTGTAGGAGAGTTTTTGATAATTATTAATAAAATCTTTTGAGAGTTTTCTCAATACATATTCACACGATCTTCTTTGGTATTCAAGCTTGGAAAAAAAAAGGAATTTACCCCAATCTATTGTGCATATTTTTTGGATATTCTTAAAGAATTAATAAATTTGTATGTTTTATCGCTCTTCCGTAGTGATGAAGTCAGGATTTATTAATAAGTGGGCCAAAAAAAATTTTAATAAACATTATACTAATATATATGTAATAATTTTTTTTTATTAAAATCCTATTTGTTTACTCAATAAAATATAGAGAATTATAAATTTAAGGGGGATCAAGACTAATCTATACACATAACTACTATATTAAAATAAAATTAAAAAAACGCCATTTATATTAGAATGGAAAAAAAAAAAAAAAAGGAGCTATATAGGGGGGCCAGGGCCCCACCCCAGTCATTGCTTACATCAGAGGAAGACACTAATGATCTTATTTTTTTAGTAGAACGCTTAAAATGGTTTAGTTATGTAGTTATAAATTGTAAACTCCATATGTAATTCAAGTACAATAACTCATCCATCCGAATAGTTATTTTTGCTTTACAAATTGATAAATGGTGGATTTAAAAAAAAAAAAAAGAACTACAAGAACTCTTGGTTGTTATCTCTATGAAGAAATGCATTTTCTGTCTTGTCTCCGTTAAACCCTGCAAAGTCATATCACAATTTCATTAAGGAAAGACAAAGATAAAACACCATTAGAAAGTTGTTGGAACTTATGTAAGGACGATGAAGTTCATACTTTTGGTAAGAGACGTTGATGACTCCAGAAGCTGTATCCGCAATGGTAGCGAAAGCTTCCTCCGATAAGTCAATAGTACCCCGGCACGATTCGGGTTTACAATAGTCAACAATCTTCACCACCACTGAGCCTCCCAAGTAAGGCATTGGGGTGCCTAAGTTTGTGCCGCTAAGACAAGTAACTTCGTACGTTTGCCCGCAGGCTTCTCCATCGTTATAAAACGCATCGCTTGCCGCTGCAATCATCACTCCTTGGTCCTCAAAACCATAGCAACTAGAAGCTGCAAATTATTAAAATGAAAATAACTTTTTGTCACCTTTTAACAGATGTAAAGATGTGATGAAGGAATGAAAGGAACTTGTTTTATAAGACGTTTAATTACGTTGGTAGGGAGCAGTGTAGTAAGTGGCGGTGCCGGTCTCTTGCGCGTAAGCAATTGAAGTGAAGCTCGAATTGAAACATAGTGTAGCAATGGCTACGAAAATAAAGCATTGAAATTGCAACATTGCCATGGTTTTTCTGCAGTCTAGAATGGCAAAGAGGTTTTAGGAATTATGCCTTTGAGTGGTGCGTACTTCTTTTTCTGATCTCTTGTGGAGGGAACAACTATTTATACAAATCTTTTAACACACTTACTATCTATAACTAAGTAGTACATATAGTAAAATACAAAGTTCATATATAGGATTGTAAATTTGCCGCTCTAGAGTTATTGATAGTGATATATTGAGTACAATGTGCATTTTTTGAGTCACAATGTTGTAAATTGTTTGCTTTGCCGGCTTGAGGAGTTTAAACGAGAAGCAAATACTTTCATTGTAATATTATTATTGTTATTTTGAAAGTGATTATTATTATTATATTTATTTTGAGAATCGAATTGAGGACTCGAACTCTACTGGAGTCTAGTTTAGAATTACAACTAGTTTACCTATACTTGCATTATATTATATTCGTTTTCTTTTTTATTTTTTAAGATTGATGCTTTCAATTTTTCTTTGTTTTTTTTTTTAACTTTTCTTTGTAAATTGTTTGCTTTGCCGGCTTGAGGAGTTTAAACGGGAAGCATATACTTACTTTGTAATTATTATTATTTTTATTTTGAAAGTCATTATTATTATTTTATTTATTTTGAGAATGAGATTGAGGACTCAAACTCTACAATTATGATGGAGTCTAGTTTAGAATTACAACTAGTTTAGCTATACCTGCATTGTATCATATTTGTTTTCTTTTTTCTTTGTCAAGATTGATGCTTTTAATTTTTCTTTGTTTTTTTTAACTAGTATTCAAATTCTTTTAACATTTTTTTTTTCTATTTAACAATCATAATTTTGTTACGGTGACAATTTTTTTTTTCCCCTAAAAAATCTTGGCAGCAAATTAGGAATACATGCAATCAAGAAGGTCAGCTAATTATAATCAGGTAATATAATCAAGTCATCCCATAAAAGAATTGGAAATTAAGATAAATTAATAATTTTGTAATTTTATTATTAGTTCTGATTGAATGGGCAAACTTATTATTTAACATTACTTATTTAACTTCCTGATCTCATGTATTGACACATGACACTTTCTGTAAAAAAAAATTAATGAAAGGGAAAATTTGCTAACATTTTGAAGCTAGCTAGAGGAGAATCAAAAATTTGCTAAGATTTTGAAGCTAGCGAGAGGAGAATCAATGTTATGTTTTAAAATACAGGAACCCAAAGTTCGGGGACACACTGTTACAATTCCCCCCCAAGTTTGTCATTAATATCAATATATTCTCCGACTTTAAAATGTACATATTGTGTCCGTTGAACTGTAATGTATCTTTAGATTTATCCCTTAAATTTTGAAATCTACTATTGTTTAGATCAGAATTGTTTGAGTTGTCATTTGATTAAGTTAGGTATAATAGTTAGGGGTTAATGAATCGCTCAAAAATAAATTGGTTGGTCACCAAATTTGGATGTACTCTCTCCTTGGAGTAGTTGTCTAAAAGTAAAAAAAGATGGTAACAAAGATGGGACTGAAAAAGGAGTTGACCCATTCTCGCTTAACGTGGAGGAAGTCCAAATCATGAAGGCTCAATCAAACTGGATAGGTTATTGGAGAGGCAAAATTACAGCCTCACAATGGATAATGATATTCGATCCCTGGATACTTAGCAAGAGAATCTTGTTAGGTCAAAGGTAAAAGATTAGTAAACTCATTCTTGTGTAAATTCCAGTACAACAAATGAAGTCATCCATCTGATGTTTATTTTTTATTACCAAATTTTTTATGATTATCGGGGACAAAAAGAGAGAGAGCGAGATAAATGGATTAAAATAGTTATAAAAATCCATGTTTTATTATGAAGAAAATGTAATTTTCATCTTGCCTCCGTTAAACCCTGCAAAGACATATCACAAACTCATAAAGAGAATGATATTTGTGCAGAGAAATTGGTACAAGAGTGTTTCTTGTATACAGAATGCGAGGATCCCAAGAAAAAAATTTAAGGGGTGCCAAATGAAAATATGGTATGAAATGTTAGGGATAAGTTTATTCATACATAGAAATTTGTTTCAATAATAGCCATCTTTGCGATATCGGAATCTCCTTTTTCGATTTTTTCCTAAAACAAAAACAAAATTTTATTACTAGAAGAGAAAAACCGAAAATGGCCACCCAGCGATCCAGTTCATTTTAAAGACTCAGACGAGATTACAAGTGTCATTAATTCTGAATAATAATTACACCTCTTCTTAAAATTATAGTAAAGAAAGTACAATTAGAAAGAGGGAAAAAAAAATTATAATGCTTTCCATGTGATATTACGCACTTAACTTTCTCATGCATTAAAGGGAGAAATATATATGAGATTTTTTTTTTTTGCCCTATACGAAGCTACGTATGCATATTTATTATTAAAAAAAGAAAGAAAGAAAGAAACAAAAACTCAACATGCCAATGCACAGCTGAGTGAAGGGCTTCTATCTCCAAGAAACTGCTATTATTTTTAATTTGATCTCTAAAAATTTTATATTGTTCTCATTTTATCTTTACTAAAAATTTATTATCCCTTCATACGTTTCTTTTCTTTTTTTTTCTTTTTCTTTTATAGTACACTCAAACTAAAATAATAGACACTTTAAAAATAAAAAATAAAAAACTGAAATAATATAATGACTCCATCGCTGTTAATGCTTGAATTCCTACCTACAATGTCAATAATGGGAAGAATTAAACGCTAATCCTTTTGTATATGAATTATGTGTCCATATTAACTTTAACCAACTTACTATATTGGTTTAAAATATATGCTTTGACATATCCCCATGAAGAACATCAATATATATATTTATATATTAAAACAACAATATTTATTAGCACTAGATTATAAGTTATAACCTATGTAAGCAGACCTTTATTTAGTGACCGCCGCTTACCAAACCCCATCCTTCATGTTTCACAAAAATATTTAACATAAATATAATAGTTTAAATTCAATATCTATTTTTGTTTCGAAAGTGAAAAAGAGCTCCTTTTTTTTTTTTTTTTGAAAGATCTCATGAATAAATGAACTACCGTCAGACAAATGTTACAAGAATAAACTCTACTTTTCTTGTGTGGAAAACTCTGATTTAAAATACAATCCTTCTATTTAGGGAAAATAGTATTTGAGAAAGAAAACTCTGATGTAAAGAACATGGGACAGTAGAAATATATATATATATATATATATAGATATATTGTGCTGGTGTAAGAAAAAAAGATGTTATTTTGTTAACGGTCGATAAATGGTGCAAATATTGTATATTTGTACAATTATTACTTTTACGCTCACCAAATGCTATAAAACATCATAAATATATACACGGAATTTAAAAAAAAAAATTCAGAAATCAGAAGTTATACTAAATTACGTAATCTAACACACAAATGGAAGAAGATAGCATATTTTCAAGTGTAAGAGAGAGGGAAGCAGTTTCACTTTATTTATTTACTTTATTTTATGTTTTTTTTTATTTTTTATTTTTTTTGGCAAATTCGAGGTCTACCCCTGCTTTCCCAAGTTCCCTCTACGTTACAGTCCTTTTTTCTGGTGACTAAGCGTGCTCGAGACAACAAACCTAATCTCCCCAGTGACGGAGGTTCGAGATCTCCTAGGTGATTGAGGTCCAGAATATCCCTTGCATCCGAGGTCTACGATCTCCCTGGAGACCCAAGGTTCGCGAGCTAGATCATGATCTCCCTGGGGACCCGATGCTCACAAGCTCAATCATTATCTCCGGACAAGTCACGCTTTTTTCGAAAGCTTCGTGACAGGATCTCCAGTGGTATGGCGATGGCGATGGCGATGGTGATGGCGATGGCGATGGCGATGGTGATGGCGGCTAGGGCGGTGGCAATAATTTGGGTTTAGAGTTAGGGTTTGATTGAAATTGGAACATAATTTGAGATAATTTTACGTTATATTTTAAAATTTAAGAAAATTTATAAATTCATAAAAATTATTAAATAAATTATTGAGTAAAAAGTAATTTACTTAATTAATGGAAAATAACATATTTACATGTAATCACTAATATTTACATCTTAAGAAATCATAGCATATAAATAAAGACATTCTGACATTGTAATTTTTTTTTTCTTTCTCTCTTTTATTGTTACAAGTCCAACGGTTGTAACTTTCTATTTAGAATCTTTTAACAACTAACATATTTCTATGCAATTTTATGTAAAACTTAATGTAACACGTCTGACAGTTGTAACTTTTTATTTAGAATCTTTAAACAACTAACATATTTGCATGCAATTTTATGTAAAACTTAATGTAACACGATATTATATTAAGAACTATAGTACAAAGTGTTACATTAACGTTAAAAAAAATATTTACAACTGTCATTTTGCAAGTGTGCTTGATATGAGATAAATCCAGATATGTGCATATATGGGTTTTCTTTTTTTCACAAATGTTCTTCATTCTTCAGCACTAATTAAATATAAGTACACAATTAGAACTTTTAGCATGGCTTATAATTCATGTGGCAATATGAGCTTGTAGCTTGTAATTCTAACCATAGAAATAACGTTAACCACTTTAGGCTTTGGTGATTATATGAGGTGAAATTAAACATCAGCTTTCTAGTGTGATAATCAAATTCATGATATGCTTACGCAATGTATCCAGTCTATTCTTTCAGCGAGAGTGTACACTGAAAAATAAAATTTTTAAGAGTGTTTATACAGAAGGATAATCAAGTTTTGATAGGGCCATTATAATGAAATAGAATGTAAAAATAAAATACTGGAGGCGCAAATCCCCCACTCGACAATGGATGGTTCCATCCATGCTTGCTTGTCTCTATAAGCGATTTGGGATATCTTATAATATTATTCTTAATGTATCTCTATCCAATACTTCCATCCTCTAGTTTCCATTTTTTCGATCGGACTGCTCAACTTGTAGTTTGTACGGTATGAATTCGGATTGAGCGTTTAGAGAAGACAGGAAGATCATGTTTATTAAGAAAGTTAGTTACTTTGGAAAGACAAATTGATGAGATTGTATTACAAATTTTGCTGTATTATTTTATATGTTGCAGAGGGCTTTTGGTCTCAAACAAATGCTGTGACCTTTTTTTGGAATGTGAATATAATACCTAAACATACCATTTTTTAAGTTTAAATTGATCCATTATTTTTAACAACATCTTTGAAAATAATTTATTTATGAGTTGAACATGCGTTGGTGTAAAATGAGAGATAATGTTGTTAGGATAGGGGGCGTTAAGGAATATGCACCCATATAATGTAACATATTGGAGTTTATCTATATTATGTCATTTGAATTTTGGTCATATTATTAGGATGTTTTTAAATTCTTCTAGGATAATTTGATAATTTGATTGCTAGGATTGATAATATAACTTGAGTTAGATATAGGAGTAGATTAACTTTTGTCATTTGGAGTTTGAAATTTAGTTATCCACGTTAAGAAAATAAGATTAGAATTAGGATGGTTATAAAATTATCTTCTGATAATTATTTGAATAGAATTAGGAATTACTGTTTAAAGACTTCTTTGTTACTTTATAGGAGAGTTTTTGATGATTATTAATAAAACTCTTTTGAGAGTTCTCTCAATACATATTCGCATGATCTTCTTTTGTATTCAAGCTTGAAGAGAAGGAATTTAACACAATCTATTATGCATATTTTTCGGGTATTCTTAAAGAATCAACAAATTTGTAGGTTAATTTTATCGCTCTTCCACAGTGACAGAGCCAAGATTTATTGATAAGGAAACCAAAAAAAAATTATAATTAACATTATACTAATATATATATATATAACAATTTTTTTTAATTGTTTGCTCAATAAAATATAAAAAACTATAAATTAAAAGGGGTCAATATTAATTTATACACATACCCATTATATTAAAATTAAAATAAAAAACCCTTTTATATTAAAATGAAAATAAAACAAAATAAAAAGAGCCATATAGGGGGGCCATGGCATTATAAAATGAAAATAAAACAAAATCCATTTGATGATTATTTTGGCATTAATATAAAATCTATGTACTACTGAAAAAAAAAAAAAAAGGACAACATAAAAGCTACAAAAACTCCGGGTTTATTATCTTTACGAAGAAAATGCCCTTGTCTCTGTTAAATCCTGCAAAGACAGATCACGATTTCATTAAGAAAAGGCAAAGATAAAGTAATGTTAGAAAGATGTTGGAAGTTAAATGAGCACGACGAATTGCATACTTTTGGTAAGAGACGTTGATGACTCCAGAAGCAGTATCTGCGATGGAAGCGAAAGCTTCCTCCGATAAGTCAATAGTACCCCGGCACGATTCGGGTTTACAATAGTCAACAATCTTCACCACCACTGAGCCTCCCAAGCAAGGCATTGGGGTGCCTAAGTTTGTGCCGCTAAGACAAGTAACTTCGTACGTTTGCCCGCAGGCTTCTCCATCGTTATAAAACGCATCGCTTGCCGCTGCAATCATCACTCCTTGGTCCTCAAAACCATAACAACTAGAAGCTGCAAATTATTAAAATGAAAATAACTTTTTGTCACCTTTTAACAAATGTATAGATGGGAAGGAATGAAAGGAACTTGTTTTATAAGATTTTTACGTTGGTAGGGAGCAGTGTAGTAAGTGGCGGTGCCGGTCTCTTGCGCGTAAGCAATTGAAGTGAAGCTCGAATAGAAACTTAGTGTAGCAATGGCTACGAAAAGAAAGCACTGAAATTGCAACACTGCCATGGTTTTCATGCCGTCTAGAAAAAAAGTATGGAAAAGATGGAAAAGAGCTTGTAGGACTTATGCCTTTGAGGAGTGTGTATTTCTTTTGTGGATCTAATTATGGAAGGAACATCTATTTATACAAATCTTTTAACTCACGTAGTAACCATCACACAATGTAGTCAGGATTTGACTCATGTGTTCTTTTATTTATATATCATTTTATCTGTCTAATAATATCATAGCTATTACATCAATTAAAATATAATCTTCAATTAAAATATTATATCACATTAATTAAGAATCATGATATGTCAGGATAGTTTTGCAAGGATATAAAAACGAGACACGAATAAAGGGACAAATGAGTCGAATCCATATCTAAAATTACGTATAACGGTAATAAGAACGGTTTTTTTTTTTCACTAGAGATTATTGATAGTGATATCGAGTACTATGTGAGTTTTTTCCGTTACAATATTTTAAATGGCTGGCTTCGCCGGCACTAGAAGTTAATGAACAAGAAGGATATACTTAAATTGGTATATAATGAATAATGTAGCAAGAACATTGGCCTGCACTCTATATTAACACATTAATTTAATGTAAGTCGGAAATAGTATATTACACAACAAAATCAAAGTTTTAGGTATTTGTTTCCTGCCGTGTTTCTATCTTGTCGTGGCTGGGTTTTTTTTTTTTTTTTTTTTTGGGCCACTGTCAGGTCGTATCTGACTGTTAGTGAAAATCACATCTTTTGGGTTAAGTTGTTCATGAAATATCAATTATTGATCATGTACTTTCTTCTTCTTTTTTTTTTTTTTTTAAAGGAAAAAAAGCGGAAAGAAAGGGGTAAAAAAAAAAAGGCTTTTGAGGTAATGATCACTCCACCTTTTTCCATGAAATAAAATTTTTTGTCCCAAAACCTCATGAAGCAAGGCTCTTGTGCAGGCCATGATGTCCAAAACCCCATACCACCTTCACCTCTCGGACGTCAAATTTTCTCCCGTCGCGTCCAATATATTTTCCTTTCCGCGCAATCAGCTCCCTACAAAAAACGAGTAATAACGGATTGCAGTTCATCACATAAAGTGGCCGGAGTTTTAAAAACTCTCGTATCATAAGTGGACTGGATGTAGCCTTGGGCCATCACTTCTATCAATATTTCTCTACCACCTATCGATGATAAAAAAATAAAAAATTAAAAAAAAAAAAAAAAAACTTCAGATGAGTGGCGTGAGAGAATTAAAAATTTTCATTAACCACTTAAATCATTCTCATATTGCTATGAACAGTAAATTATTTATATGATCAACGTTCGTTTTGAAGCACTAAACAAATTAGGCTTAATTGCTTGGTTGGTCATAAACTATTATGTTTGTGACCTTTTCATCCCCATTGTTTTTTTTTTTTTTAATAGCTAAAATTATCCTAAACTCTTAAAAATGGTATTATGGGTCATCTTTTAACGAAGTTAAAAATGGGAGATTTAATCACTCGGTTGGTCTCTAAACTATTACGTTTATGATGTTTTAATCTCATTCTATTTTTGATAGCTGAAACCTCAATTCTTAGAAATAATTAAACAAAAGTCCATTTTCAGAGTTCTGTTTTAAAATATATTCATTTGTTAATAATATTATGTATTTTTTTATTTTTAAGAAATAAATGTCTGTAGTACCTATTTAGTATTTTACTGTAATTGACATCTCATTTTATATATATTCTTTCATTTTCCTTTTTTGTTTTTTGACTTTAATAATGAATTTTTTTGCTGATAAATGTCAATTACCTTTAATGAATCCAAATTATTTATTAACATCAAAATAATTATTAGAAATATAAAATATTTACTGTCAAGATGATATATAGTTCAACCCAAATAATAAACACAATATAAAATATTAATGATAAAGATTGATAAAATTAAAATATTTACACTTGTCATATAAAAAATCCAATGAATTGTTTCTGAGAAAGCCTATTTATTTATATAATCTACTACGGATTTATGCATCAACAAAACAAATTAAAGAATAACACAACAAATGATATCGAATTCTTCACAAAAAAAAAACATTATTATTTATATAAACTAGTAGGAATAAAATCAAACCTATATTTATGATAAAGACTGATTCATTATACGATATATTTTTTTAAATGCTCATTTTTCTTTATTTAGCTTATTCTTATGGATGTGAAATCTAATTTTGAGAAAACATTCCCTTTTAGTTCATTATGAATATTTAC
This sequence comes from Ficus hispida, assembly GCA_025413025.1. Taxonomy (NCBI): domain Eukaryota; kingdom Viridiplantae; phylum Streptophyta; class Magnoliopsida; order Rosales; family Moraceae; genus Ficus; species Ficus hispida. Next base: position 4,539,923 of record CM046368.1, on the reverse strand, counting down.
ACCTTATTCATAATAAATCAAAAAGAAATTTTCCTTTAATATCAATTTGTTTAGCAATTTCATTAAATCAACTTTAGCCCTCTTTGGTAAACGTTTTAGATTCCATTTTTTTTCCTTTTTTTATAATTTCTTTATTTGTTAATTCTCAATTCTTTATAAAGGGTGATAATGTCTTTATAATTACTTTTTTTAGATGTTTATGTAAATAAAAAGAAAAAATAGATATATTCAAATCAACACCTTCAATTTGAACATCCATAAATAATCCTAATTTTTATTAAATTTATGAAACAAGCCTTAAGAAAATAAAACAAAATTAAAAAAAAAATCCTTAACAGAAAATAATCATAAATTTGAAATCTCTCTCTATCACAAGATTGTCTCCCCTCACCATTTACATGAAAGATAAAGGTCATTATAAAATATTTCACGCCTTCAAACTTGAAATACTAACTATTTGAGCATACGGGTATAGACTGCCGCAGAAACCGGTCAATATAAAACGTTTCACACCTTCAAGCTTCGCTATATATATTAACTGATTATTCGTGATTCGAGCTGCAGCTTAACATATTTACGTACGTGAATGCTTTCTTTAAAAATAAATAAAAGTAAAAATAAAAATAAAAGTAAAAGTAATCTACGTACAAAGACTAGAATATGGTGTTTGTATTGTTTTTTGAAAATGTTTCCTCGGCTTTCAAGCGACTTTGTTTAACAAATACTTATAAAAATGTTAGAATATAAAAAGAAATTTGTAAAAACAACTTTTAAAATACACATGCTTCGGATTTCTGACCTTTTTTTTGTTTCTTTTTTTTTACTTGATGATGGAATTAATGACAAAATTATCTTCCATAATTATTTTAAGTCTATTTTCTCTCTCATCTTTCTCCCTTTCTCTCACTTCTCTCCACTCTCTCTTCTTCTACCGCTCTCTCTAGCCACGGATCAATACAGGGGCTGTCGTCCCCCCCCCCCCCCCCCCCCTCCAATTATTTTGAATTCTATATTTTTTTTCCCTTATTTATTAAAAATTGAGATTTGCACCTCCTCAAAGGTTTTTTTTTTCCCAAATATGTCCCCACGTAGCCCTTAAATTATTTTTGCATATTAATACCATCACTAACATTTATTCATTTTATTCCTCCTAATTTTTTAAACTTTTATTTGCTTTTAAAAGATTTATTGATTTAAAATTATCAACTATTAGAATATTAGTGCATGTGATTTTTCATTTATTAATAAAAAGAATCACCTTTAAAAGTATAAAAGTGGTGTAAAATAAAGAAAAGTGAAACTTAATTTTCTAAAAGAAAAAATTACAAACAACAGACAACAAATTATGAGTTAGAAGCTTTTATTTTATATCACAAGACTAGCATTTGAGATGAAGTTCAAGAATAAATATGACAATGCTTTCAAAATATAAAAGCAATATGCAATAGTTGTTCTACGGTAATAAACTTTTTATCACTTTAAGTTATTAAGTTAAAAATATTTTATCTCATATGTGTTCCTACTGAAATAAATTCATGAATCCGTTACAAGTACAATCCACTGTTTGATACATCGCGTAGGAATATATATATGTGATGATTTATAAATAAAGAGACTACCTCTTAATAATATAATAAGGGTTTATTAAAAGCAACAGCGTATGGACATGAGGTCTAAAATGGACAATATCAAGCCGAAGGGAGGCATATATTGTTACAAATAGTATTAGAGCCTATACCAATCAAAAGTGTGGTCAACGAGGACGTTTGGCCTCAAAATGACAGTGATTGTGACAGTCATCGATCACTATAAGGAAATAAGTAAGTTATGCAGTCTCACATCACTTAGAAAAGAATATATGTGATTTTTCATAAGTAAATAGACCACCTCCTAATGGTATAAGGCCTTTTGGAGTTGAGTCTGAGAGAAAAACAGTATGGGCATGAGGCTCGAAGCGAACAATATCATACTAAAGGAGACTCCACATCCTTTGTCCAATTTTTGGTATCCTAAATGGTATCTAACCAAAAATGCTATGCCACGTCATCTAAAAAGTTTAAAATACTTTATGACTGATTTTTTTTATCTTAAAATATAATTTCTTTTAATGATTATGTCAAAATATAACTGATTAAATACTTGAGTTAAACTTATTGTTGGGTAACTTTTGTTGATTTCATGCCAATCATTTAAATTCGCTACTCCAAGAATTGACACGTAGTAATTCCATCAAACAAACTAACATAACGAAGAATTTGCTACATTTTAAGAGTTGAAAGGGAACGTATGTAAAATTTTTCCTAATATTTATTTACCATGTAGATGATTTTAAAAACATGAACACCTAAAATTTGCTTGCTATACAAGGGTGGAGTATATTACCTAATCCTAGCTCCCTCATGGTAAGAGTTCTAAAACCTAATATTTCCCACATTCAAGTTTTAAAGAAGCAAGAGTGTAACCCCGGCCCCTCTTACTATGGAGGAGAGGCCTTCTATTAGAGGGGCCAAAGTTCTTCCGGCACATCACAATCCCAAACAGGAATATGGAAAACTTGGTGGTGGCAGATTTGAACCTGTCAGGTGGCACCGGGACAGACTCGATGAAGTTGTTTGGGAGGTCGACAAAGAAATTATTTGGAGCATTCCTCTGAGTGAAAGGAGGAGAGAAGATCAGATGGTGTGGCATTTTGATCCCAAATGATTGCATACATGGTAAAGTCATGGTACACATTTAAAATGGAAAATAGGAGGGCGGCCATAGTTTAAAAAGGGGTGGATGGAAACTTGGTGCAAGAAATTATAGAGTTAAGGTATAACTAACAAGGTGAAATTAGTTCAAAAGGGGGCGGATCGCACTTGTGGAGGAAGCTATGGAGTTCCGGTATAACTAACAAGGTGAAAGTACATAATTGATGTGCCTTGCACAAGGCGATCTAGGCGTCGTTCCATCTTGAAGGATGAGGTATTGGTGTCCAAACTCGCCCAAGGTGCATTAGAGAGGCTACGGAGGCTTGCGTGCCTAGGAGGTTAGGAGGTATGGTGTACTTGTGTGCTTAGGCCAATTTTAAAGCACTTTTTTGGTGGCCCGTTTAGCTCCCTGTGTAGCCAAGCTCTATAGAAAGCAAGAAATATAGATCTTTGTATGTTTGGCTTGGCATATTTGGTTTGACAGAAACAGGTTTGTTTTCAAGGGGCAGAGAACGGATCATCAGTTGGGTGAGTTCCATTTAGTGTTAATGAGGTTGTAAGACATTTTTGAAGCCTAATAATTTATTTGTATAACTTATGCAAAAATAAGTCCTAAATTACACTAAAATGATACATGTGACTGTTGTATATGTTTTATACATTTTTAAAATGAACAATATTAATAAATATCAGTGATGTTAAACATCACTCACTAATAAAATGTGGATCCCATAACATGAGATCTATCGATTGGGCAATCTCTCTAATTGATGTAACGTTTAACATCAATGATGATCTAAATCAATTTTCTTTTAAAGGTGGTAATCTTCTAAATCACCGGAAGGTATATGATTTGCTCTATTGCAAGGCTTTTTTCACATTACAATCTACTTCTTAGCAAGCCATGTAATTCCATCATCTATTGTTAATTTATTTTGGTTAGACAACTTGTTGAAGTTTGTTGGCAGTCTTATTTTATAAGATAAGATAAGAAAATATCTTATTTTACTTGATTTATAAATTGTAGCCCCATTCTCAAAAAAAAAACAAAACAAAACAAAACAAAAAAGAACAACCCTGGAATTAGGTACGTGGCACTACTATTCACACTTGAAAAGAGATAGACAAACATCACCATTCACCACCACCTTCCACTACTTGTACAAAGCCTCCACTCAGCAGCATACTTCCCTCCAGATTCCCTTCCCTCTCTCCTTAAAAACTCACTTTCTATCTTCATTTTCTCGAGAAACAAACAAACTAACAAATGCACAGCCATTGAAAAAATGGCTTGCTGCTCCTCCACTTTCCTTCTCCACTCCCCTCCTCTCTCTTCCCCACCACCACAGACTCCGCCCAATTCCTCCCCTCCATCTCTCTCTCTCCTTCGAAGCCCAAGATTCCCAAATTCAACCTCTCTCAAACCGAAACCCTCTCTCTTCTCTCCCAATCCCGGCTTATTTTCCGTTAAATTGCTCGCCGGAAGCTCCCTCGGAAACACCGAGGACCCGCCGACGCTTGTTGGCGAAGACTCCGCCGCCTTCGACTTGGCGAAGCAGAAAATCTCGTCGTGGATTTACTTCGCTGGCATTTTGGGAACTGTTCTGTTTGTGCTTGATGTGGCGTGGCTTGATAACTCTACTGGATATGGAAAAGCGTTCATCGACGCCGTTTCGGGGCTTTCCGATAGCCATGAGGTCAGTTTGTGTATTGTTCTCAGATTTTGGAGCGATGATTGGGCCGTCCAAATAGGAAAATATTAGTTGGAGGGTTGATAGGGTGTTCATAGTCTAGTTTTTGTTTTTGGACCAAAAGATTGAAAAGATGGCCAGACGACTGAGGAAATTCGGGTCTGAGGAGGGCTAATGGCGGGGCCACTGGCGAAAGGTAGATTTCATGAGCTGCCTGTGTAGCCTAGTCTAGGTGGAGAACCATTATTGGGGAGAGTAATTGGTGTGGCGGTAGTACTAGTGCCGATAGAATTGGGAGAAATATTGCGTAATTTTAAAATGAGTGTGGCATCCATTAACTTCGGAGATAATAGGATAATTTCTCCAGAAACCTGAAAAAATGGGAATTTCTGTTTGTTTTCAGGTAGGCAATGCGATTACTATTCACAACTAATGACACGTAAAATCTCCCGAGTCTTAATATTGAACCGGCCAACGTTAACGGCGAAGAACGCCGGATGATCATTTCGGTATTTCTCTCCTACTAATAATATCGTTTTTTTTTTTTTTTAACTAAAAAAAAAAAAAATAAAAAATAACTAGAAAAGAAATTCCAATTTCGCAAATTAGGCTAGAAATTCCAAAACAAAACCTGATAATGAACACCCTATCAACCATTCTCCGACTTAGTATTCTCCTATTGGTCAGGCTATTGACGGCCCAATTATCAATTCAAAATCTGAGAACGATCTTCAGCCAAACAAGTTTGCTTAACTGTGGTTATGTGAAATTTCAGCTGGTGCAAGGACTGAAATCATTTTGGGTCGATCACTTGATAATGTACGGCATACATTTCGATCAAATGAACAAGTTTCTTGGTTTCAAATATAGCACCGGTCATGAGACTCTGTCTATGGTCTATGCTAATGTGTTAAACCCTGCAGTGCTTCATCTTTTGCTTTATGTGCAAAATGTTGTACGTTATGTACTTTTGGTGCGTGTCGGGTAAAACCTGTTTCGTGAGATAGAGCTCGGATTTGGTTTTTCTGGATTTTGAAACACAATCATTCTAAACATTGTCGGAAAGAGAATTCTTTAAGAGTTGGTGTGTACGTCTTCTTGCCCATGTCAAACTGTCTTTTCTCCTTCTATATCTTGTGGTTTCATGCAATAACTCAAGGGGGGACTAAGACGCCAAGTACTTTCTGTTTTCCTTTCAGTTTTTGGTTTCAAGTTTTCTAGAATTTTTACGGATATTAGGATAGCTTCTTGTGATTTTCAAATGTGTGCAAAAGAGATTAGCGTTGATAGTGGCATAAAGTTACACATTTGTCCTTATTTGATTTAATCTTTGTGTAATTTTTGTTTTTTAATTCTCTTTATGCTACTGGAAGCCTTGATCCTATGAAAGCTAATATTGAAACATAAATGTGCAGGTTGTGATGTTGATCCTCCTAGTAATTTTTGCCACGGTGCACAGTGGCTTGGCCAGTCTTAGAGACCCGGGTGAGAAACTCATTGGAGAACGAGCTTTTCGTGTTTTGTTTGCTGGTATATCTTTACCATTGGTTGTCAGTACTGTTGTGAGTACCGTCTTAAGAAGACCTTTAATTGACTACAACTTCCTTTCGGATTATTGTAACGTCTAGGGCGCAAACAAAGTTTATTGGAATTGACTTGTCGACTTTTAAATGTTTGTGATTCAGGTGTATTTTATTAACCACAGATATGACGGGCAACAATTATGGCAGCTCCAGAATGTTCCTGGACTCCATCAACTATTGTGGCTTTCGTCGTTTATCTCCTTCTTCTTCCTCTACCCTTCCACTTTTAATCTTCTGGAGGTAGCAGCAGTTGACAAGCCCAAAATGCATCTTTGGGAAACCGGAATCATGAGAATCACAAGGCATCCTCAGGTAATGAACATGTTTTCAATTCGATTACTTTTAACTTACGTAGAGAATTCGTTCACTCCTCACTCCAAGAATTTCTGGAAATTGGGATGATCGCCAACAGACTCCACGTTTGACCAGGACAATTGAATCCATTTCATTGCATAAAACAATTTATTTTGCAGACCCTTGACCTTAATGTTTCTGTTTGGTTTACACTTTCAAGAACCCATGTGTATCTCTTTACAAGATAACAAGCTACGGAATATTGGACGCAGTTGGGCCATTTGAACGGTTTGATTCAGATTGAAATATCTGAGTAGAAGCATTTGAATTGTGATCTGGATCATCTCAATCGGGTTCAAATATGTTGTCCCCATTTTCCTATCATCTAATATGTTCACATCATTTAGCAGCATTGTGACCTCTTGCTTTTCCCGTTTTTGCCTCATCATGCTCTGCATCTTTCTAATGCCCTGCACTGTCTCTCTATCTCTCTCTCCGGTGTTCACTAAGCTTATCTGGATTCCCTATGTCTTCGCAGATGGTTGGGCAGGTTATTTGGTGCATCGCGCACACAATTTGGATCGGAAACTCAGTGGCAGTGGCAGCATCAATTGGGTTAATTGGACATCACCTGTTCGGTGTTTGGAACGGTGACAGGAGGCTGGCCATAAGATATGGGGAGAATTTCGAGGTTGTGAAGAGGCGAACGAGTATCATACCATTTGCAGCCATTCTTGATGGGCGACAAAAGCTGCCCAAAGATTACTACAAGGAGTTTATTCGATTGCCATATTTAGTCATCACCGCATTGACTTTAGGCACTTATTTTGCACACCCCCTAATGCAGGCAGGCAGTTACGGACTTCATTGGTAGGCGACATAAATCTTTTTCTTTTAGTTGAAACTGTTATTGGATATGGTTTGGAAAATATGCATGAGAAAATGGTTTGTACTTCAGTCCTTCCAATAGCCAAAGATTTGAGAGATTTGAGTAACCCCCTACACCATTTATGAGCACATATGGACTCAAATGCTAAGAAAATTTACTTTAGGGGTTGGAGTGTAAAAGTGGTAAATCATCCAAGTGTTTTTATTTTTTATTTTTCTTTACAGTTGTCCTGGAAATGAATCTTTCTTGCAAAAATTCGTGTTCCCGACAGAAATATGTCATAAAAATTGACCCACCTTACCCGTGCCGAGCTTTTTACCCGCGTTTTGCTGCTTTAAATGTTTCACTCATGAATACACAAGGTGTCTGTTCAAGTTTACTGCTTCAGGTCCTTACGCCTGAACTGCACTGAAGGTTACAGCTCGGTTTCTTTTCAGGGCCTGTCATTATTTTCTTAAACCGCAATTCAAAGGAAAAAAAAAAAAAGAATTACAGTGTGTTTTCTTTCAAAAATTTGAATTTATTATTCAAACCCCTATGAAAACGGGCCATTAGTTTATGGACTTTATTGTAGAACAATGCTGTCCCAGTTAGAACACCAACTAAAATGAAAGGAAATTGAAGTAGACTAACATTTTTACTAAAATAATTAAAGAAAATAATAAGGTTTTAAAATATTTGAAGTATATAACAAATTTAATAGGTAAATGGAAAATTTACTAAGTAAACAGAAATTTTACTAAATAAATAATGTATTTACATGACATAAATAAATCATTATTGGTAAGTTTGACACTTACTACTATTCACTGTAAATATACTAAAAACTTGCTATTTACTTGAATAATTTCTTTCTTTTTTTTTTCAGGGGTACTTTAATTATTTTTTAAAAACTGCCATTTGCTTCTTTCTTTCAAAAATGAAGTCTTTTCAGAAACAATTCACTACATATGGCTAGCTAGTTATACAAGTGAATGAAATTGAACCAAAAGTATAGGGTAATAGCATCATCAGAACGAGGCTGGCTTGTAAAGATTGGATTCTATGTTGTAGCTAACATGTTATCTATTGGAATTTAGTCATAAAACTATTATCCCATTGGAAAAGGCAAAACACATTAATACATAGCACAATGACATGCATTCTTTCAAAAAGTACAGAAATGAAGAAACACACAAGAGCAGACTATAATATCACCAAACAGATGCTACTTGATGATAGCAAACAAGGTCTACACGACAGTCAGAATCAGGAGGATATCGACGGCAATGACCGAGACAAGCTCCCACGGGTGTTTGAAGTAATCGCGCATGAGCACGGTTCGATATCTTGGCCAACGACGTAGACAACATTCATTCGCAAACTCTCTTACAAAAGTGCCAATGTAGAGTTGATTGAAGAATTCTGCGGCATGGTCGATATTCAACTAGTTGTGTTCTAATTTAGGACTAATAGACTTTGGGGCATCATCTTCTCGAGCTTCCGAGTAATTTCGAACAAACGCTCCAAGACCAGCCAAGGAGTTTGGTTGTCTAGCAATACCATGTCACGGTTTAAAAATTTGCGCATACAACTTCTTTTTGAAGATCCTTGCTTTCTTGCAGAACACTGACAGAAAACAAAAAAAATTTTACAAATCCTAATGGATCATAGTTCGCTCATCTCTTGCTGAAGCCGAAACGATTCAATGAGAGTCCTTAACGTCGTCTTTAGTCCATTGTGCTGATTATAAGATATTCTCTAAGAAATCAAATAAAACAGAGAATAAGTTTATAAACACACACGCAAAGAACACATAATCCGTATACGACAACGGTTGGTGTACGGTACTATACATACACCATCAATCCAGAAGCAAGAACTTTAAATCTAGGCACTTGGAATGTAAAAGAGCAAGTATGAGTAACAGGAAACACCAGTCGAAATGAGAATTCATACGACTAATAATACTTCGTCAGTGCAGTTCGTCTGGACAAGTTCAGCACTCGAATTTACTAGTTAGCTAGTGATGGCAAAAGATTTCCCTTTCCAAATAGGATATAAGAGAAAAATAATAAAAATAATAAGAACGAGACTAAGATTGAAGGTGTAGATCTAACTTAATTATGCAATGGAGTAAAAACAGCTCTGAGTTTTGTGATTTACTTTTTGTGTCTCTAGTGTGTCCCCGAAGACACCAAAATTCAAAATCCAAAATCCAAAATCCACAATGCAGAAGCCAAAAAGGGTTGTCACTGAAATTTGGTTGAGATTGGCGAGAGATGCCCATACCTGAGTAAGTTCTCCCCTTTTTTTTTTTTTTTTTTTTTTTTTTGGGTGTAATTCTAAAGAGAAGTACTTTTTTCTTCTCTCTTTTCTTTTCTTTTTTTTTTTTTTTTTGGGCTAAATTAGAGAGTGTTTTTTTCTTTTTCTTGCAAAAACAGTCATAGAGAGAGAGAGAGGTACTCCTGTCACGTAGATACTCTCTCCCTCTCTCTTCCCCCTCCCCCCTCTCTCTGTTTTTTTTTTTTTTTCCTTGGCTTTGTTTTGCATTTTGTAGAATTATTGTCCACGTAAACATATCCGAGTAGCCCGTAATATCCTACCAACCCGAGCTGAATTAGGTCGAAATTTGTGGATTACATTTTCTGTTTTTAATAATCGGCCCATTAAACATTCAGTCCTACAAATACGATTCGATGACAGCCTTTCAAACTCAAAATCCGAAATACACCGACCCAGCCATTATAATGGATTTCAATTTCAAGTTTTTAAGTTTTATTTTGAAGTTTGAAAAAAAAAAAAAAAAAAAAAAAAAAAAAAAAAAAAACCTAAACCTACTATATCTTCAATATTTCATATCACCCCACACAAACCCAAAAACACCCCACCCCCTCCCCGCCCCCCACCCCTTTTTCCACCGCCTCCCTCAACTCTTGACTCTCTCTCTAACTTTCTCATCAGAAACCACTCTTATTATATATATTAGACTCATCCTCTTTTTCTCATAATTCACACTTTCTCTCTCTGAGTTTGAAGGAAACCCAGTCTCCCCAAATCTCAATATCATCTCCTTCGTCAAAAGCTGTTAGGATTTAGGATCAACAATTCAACTACTTTACTTTATGAACTATTACAATAAGTATTTAAACTTTTTTTTTTTAATTATCAAGCATGTTTTTATTAATGTTCTTTAGTTATGCACATTCTAATGAATTTAAAAGTTTAAAAGAAATTCCAGAATTGAGGAATTAGCCTCTAAATTATTTCATTATTATTTTTTTCAATGGTCCCAAGTCTAAATCCTGAAGTAATTCCAATGATTTATAAAAATAAAAAAAAAAAAAAAAAAAAAAAAAAGAAGCCCAAATCATATAGAAAGTGATCCCAAATGCAGGCTAGCCTACCCGCGGTTTCTGACAGCTTGCAGGATTTGGGGCACTCCAAGTTGTTGTGGCCCACATTTTCTCACTCTGCAGTGTGCGGCTCGGCCCAAGATTGAAGCCTAAGCTGACCCTATCCGTCCGATTTACAGCCCTATTGTCCACTTGATTACTCGATTCCATGCAAAATAAGTGGAAAGAGAAAAATCGAACGGCAGGAGATAGAGGAAGCATACTCGGTCTCTGATGGACAAACCACACTACATTGAACTTCTTAACGTGGATGGAAGAGAAAATTTTCTGTCGAAAATGATGAAAATAGTGTAGGAAAAGGTTTTTAACTCCAGAACAAGAAATTCCAGTAGGAGCCTTAAAAAGAAAAATGATAATAATAAAGGATAAGAATCGGTGACTTTTCCTCTAGCATTTCTTTCACTGTACAGAAGAATCTCAGGGACATAACTGCAAAAAATAAGCGTTTGCCATTAATGCTTAAATGCTCGTCTTGATCATAGATTGGCCAGTAGTTGGCCAACCAAACGGATATTACATTGGAGTCCGATAATACCTATTAGAATGGTTCATCCAAACACGCCATAAGATCTATAGTTGAGAGACAGATCCCAATTGTTGACACAAGGCATAGGAGTGTCACACTAGCAAATCCGAAAAGCAAACGCAAAAATGTGTTCTTCATTCTATGTTTTCTTCATACATCAAGTTGAAATATGTTTTCTATGTTATCAGAATCAGAATACTACAACATTGCAATAATTATCATTACCAGCCGAGGTCCAAAGCCGGAGAAAAATAGTGACCACAATGACCTACCACGAAAGCATTTTGCTAAAAGAAGCTTCCAAAGAAGACAGGAACTATCTTTCTCGCTAACATTCTAATATAACAGCTTCTAGCTTGAGTGCTACAATGCCTAGTATCATTGTCAAAACCTTTATCTTTTTCGTAGAGGGCGCTGAAACGGGAGAGAAAAAAAGCAGTTAGTTACGCGGAATTATAATAGACTCAAGCAAGTAGAAAACCGAACCACCTTTTCAAAATCACCCCATGCATAAGTTCATAACATACTCTTTGTCCTTGATCAGGTGCTTGCTGCCATCTGTTAGCGTTAGAATTGGACATTCGCTCCGGATTCGGGATCAGATCTGGACTACCATGCTTATAAAATGCCTGTAGGGCTCGACCAACAAATGGCCGGACTATATTCACTTCCATAGCAGATAAATTCTTAATCTGCAATTACATGAGGAGCTTGAGGGTACATAGAGCAGAGACAAAATACGGAAGAAAAATACGGGATAAATGCATCAGTAGAAAATACATGTTGCTCTCCCTTCTTCACAAACAACCGACAATAACAAAAACTAACAAAACCGACAATAACAGTAAGCGAGATAGCAGGGCAAGTTACAGGTTAAAGGACACACTAATTTCCCGTTGATAAAAGAGGCAAAGTCCAATGTCCACCTACTTGCTGATTCTCAATATGTTGCATTACGTTGGGTTTGTCTAATAACGAGTTAACTTAGGACTTAAACAGGCACGGGCAATAGAAAGACTCTGTCTCCTTTATTCATTTAACATGGATTAATCCAATACTAAAGAATCGATAAGAACAACTTTTAAAAATAGACAATAAAACGGAGTGATAGGTCTCAATAAATTCACTAATACATACCTTCACAGCAGAAGATCGAGCATCCTCAAATGATTCTAAACTTGTTTCGACTTTATGAAATCTTACATCTCTGATATCCTCAATTAAAGATCTCACCTAAAAAGGAATTATTTATAAGTCAGAGACAAATGAACAAGCAGAACAGAATGAGAAATGGTACAGAAAAGTTGAAAAGAAATTTACAGTACTCACCATGTATACATCGGGAATGTCATCGCGTGCACTATCAATATTATAAATAGAATTAAATCTCAAACCATTATACCTCAAAATGCGGTAAAATATGAACGGGTCTTTGAATACTTACTGATCAAAAAGAAGTCTTGAGATTTCCACATAATGGAAAGGCAGAACTTGAAACGATTCTTGAGACTCACGCTCCGATTCCAAAATCTGAGTCAAGCTTTCTGTTCAACATGTCCAACAAACATAATGGACATCATATAAGGCATACATAAATAAAGCATATGATTCGTTCTAACAACTTCAGGCCAAATTCATCTGAATTAGCAGTCTTATAAAATCAATCAGGCAGGCTAGTTGGGAAGTGGTGATTAGAGGAGAAAAAGAACCGTGGAGAGATAGATCCTACTCTACCAATTAGTGAGAGGAGAAATGAGTTTCTACCATGAATGTATGTATTTCTACAATTTAAAATTCATTCCATTTTTTTCTACTTTCCTCCCCCGACTTCCTCAATGTCAATGGACGAAACTGGTGGTCGGGTTACACTTTCTTGAACAAATCCCACACATCTTCTTTGTCAGTCACGGCATACGTCGCCCAGCTTCGGGGAGTGGGGCAGCCTTCCCCGCGAGCATTTGAACTGATCCAAGTCTCTTGAGCTCTTTATGGAAGTTAGTCAAGTTTGATTCCTAACCTAAGAGATTTTGGCAAATCTTTCTTTGTTAAGACACAAGGAAACTCTGACTCTTTGCTAAACTAAGCCGAAATGAAATAAAGAAAGGTCTCATCACAGCACTTGCTTTCCCTAAACTATCTATCATTAGAAGTAGGGCAAGCCAAAAACATAGAATTCTATACTCCGATAGCCTTACAAGAAACAAGCTTGCTTAATGCACTAGCCAAGTTCCGACTTGCTTAGCGCATTGCTATTGAAAAACAACCTAACTGGGGCTTTTAAGATAAACGGTTTCGGTCGAAAAACAAGTGCTCAACAAGTGAAACTCACCGATCGACATCCACGGAGGAGGCCGAATCGCGCATTTCCCTCGCTTCTTCAAAGCGATAGCCAGCCAAATCGGTACCTTTGTAACCATTTGCGGAAAAAATGGACCAAAATCTCCCTACAAAAACACAAAATCGTCGCCAAATTCGAACAAACAAGTCAACATCACACTCATTCTAACAATTCAAACAGCATTGTACTTTACATAATAATAAAAAAAGACAAAAATTCTTTAAAAAAAATGGAGAAACAACATACACAGAGTAAATTGAGAGGTTCCATTCTCATGTTGGGCACAATCTCGATCATTTCATCCTCAGCCATGAACTCAACCTTAGCATTTCCAAAATTTCAAAAACAATTCAACAACAAAGCATGACATTAAAATATATATATATATATATATATATAAGTAGGGAGAGAAGTTGGTAGAGAGAGAAAGTGACCTCGTCAGCGGAGAAGAGAGAAGGATGAGGATCGGATTGACCAGCCATTACTACACCCAGAATCGTTCAAGCGATCGACTAAACCCACCAAAACGAAACACTGCCCTGCGCAATTAACCTTACCCTCTTATAAAACAGATATTTATTTTAATTTTATTTTCCAGTTTTGTACAAAATGACTGAAACACCCTGATTTAAATTATTAAAAATAAAATAAAAAAAGCAAAACCATTAGCCCGCCAAAAAATCAACTCTACTCCCTCTCATGAAAGACCATGACAAAAAATATGCATAAAAACACTAACAAAGGAAGCAACAAAATCATCCAAAATATTCTCTCTTTCCTGAACTAAAAACTAGTGAAAAAAATTCCACAAGAATTTCTCAGTCTCCGATCAATATGGAACAAACCCATTTAGGAGATAAAGAAAAAGATCAGAACTGTATCACTTAGAATAAAACTAGAACCAGAAAAAGAAACCAGTAATTTGGATTCTGGAATCCCAAATAATTAAAATAAAAATAATTGCAACTCAATTTGAAATTTCCGTAACCTGAAAAAAAACAAAAACAAAAAAATTCTACTAATTTCTGATTTCGGAATTTCAAATTAAAGAAGCGAGCCTAATCTGAAATGTATCTAACACTAGAAGAAAGAATTAAGAAAAGATTACCGTCGATTCGGCTAAGGATGAGAGGAGGAAGAGAGCTCCCCAGAAGATAATAAAAAGCTCCGCTTAATTTTTAGGTAGAAAAATTGCCCTATAAATATTAAATAAGTGACCAGATTTACGCTATGTTTGATAAGAGAGATGGAGAGACGAAGGATGTAAAAGATTGGAGGAATTTTTTTATATTGTTTGGTAAAGAAAAAAAAGTTGAAATGATAAATGATAAATAATTTTAAAATTATTATTTTCTCCTAGATAACTATTTTTTTAAAATGTAAAATAAATATTTTAAACTTAAAAGAATGGATTTTATGGATTTTTTAAGTGGAAGAGACTGTGGTAGAGCCTCTCCCAGAGACCCTATCAGTAGAGCTCTTTTTTAATCGTCAGATTTTAATTGAACGGTTGATATATCATTGTTATAATAGACCTTACCTCATATAAACTTTCCCACCCCAAGTCTTCTCCGTCGTCGGTGACCTGTTCACCGCCGGCAACCGACGCCGGCGATCCATCCCGACACCGGCGACTCACCCCGATGCTGGCGACCCACCTCCGGCACATTTTCCGGCCGCCGGCGCCCCTTTCTCTCTCTTCTCTTCTCTCTTCCCCTCTCTCTCTTCCCCACCCCGGTCCCCCCAGCCCTGACTGCCCGACCACCCCAGCCCCGGCGACCCACCTCCGGCCCCAACTCCGGCCGCCGGCGACCCCCCTTTCTCTCTCTCTTCCCCTTTCTCTTTCTTCTCTCTCTTCCTCTCTCTCTCTTCCCCCCCCCCCCCCCCCAGCCCCGGCGGCCCCAACACCCCAGCCCAGTCCCCCCTCCCCGTCGGCCCAGGGCCCCCAGCCAGCCCGGCGCCCCCTGCCCCCCCCCCCCCCCCCCGCGCCCCCATCGAAATCGTGATTTCGCGATTTCACGATTTCGATGGGGGCACCGGGGGGGGGCAGGGGGCGCCGAGCTGGCTGTAATACCCGGAATTTTGATAAACCTATGATTTCCTTTTAGATAAGGAAAATCACAAGTTTGAATCTAGTATGTCGATATGAAACTCATTATCTGAGTTAAATATCAGTAAATGTTTGAGTTCTCGTTTAAGTATCTACGAGACTCAGTAATAGCTTGCTTTAGTCAAGCGTGAAGCCTTTTGAGAAAAAGGGTAAAATAGGAATTTATGCCAGTCAATGTTTGACTAAGTAGTTTCAAGTCTTAAGAAAATCCAATACGCAGTCCAGTTAAGTATAGATAAATTCTGGACAGTGGTCCAGTACAAATTATACTGTTGTTAGATGAAAACAGTATTGAAATGGACTGTATTTAAGAGGATAGCCTATGGGGCTTTATCGGTTGACACCTCGTCCTTAAATGGATGACTAAGCAAGAATTGGAAGCCAAGTTTCAAAGCCGACCACCTTTAAGGACTAAAGTGCAAATGTTTTTGCCTTTAGGGGCCAAAGTGCAATTTTGTGAAAATTATGGTTTGATAAATAAATTTTAAATTTATGGAACTATGGATATTTCTAGTTAGATTTCCTAGTTCAATTTAGTTTATGATGATTTTTTTAAAATTTGGTTAACCTAGTTGGAAACCAAGGAATCAAGTTAGGTTTGGATTGGTTCAAAATTGACCAATCATTTGCCTATACTTGTACTTAAGGGAACCGGCCACATCAAGGGTTAATGAGCTGATATTTTGCTCTTAAGGACCAATAGGCAAGGTATGAAAAATTTGAAGTTCATTAGAGATTGACACTTCACAATTTTAGCTTTGCTTAGTAAGCTTGGTAGCTTTGCCTACTAAGCTATGTTGCAAACCCTACACCTAGCATTGTATGGCCGGCCACCTCTTGTAAGTCACAAGAAAATTATGATAGATTTTCTTACTAAGCATTCAAATTCAACTAAGCCAAGGATTGGTTACAAAATTTAGTTACCATAGTTATGTTAAAACCAAGAAAGTAACTAGGTTTGTTAACTTAGTTAGTCTAACTATTTTCTTCCATTTGGATTCTCCATAGCCGGCCACCACATGATTCCATTGAGTAAATATGTTACTCTTGGGGATTAATATGCAGCTTAGAAGTCATAATTTCTCAAAGTTTTAGAGAGAATGACAAGTGAAGTTTATAGCTTTGGTGAGCAAGCTTATAGCCTTGCTTGCTTGGCTTGATAAAACCAAGCTTATGTTGCCACATATGGCCGGCCATCACAAGGAGAAAACACATCAAATTTCTAGCTTTGATGACTAAGCCTTATTAGCCTTGATGAGTCATCCATTTAGCTTTCTTCTTTGGCAAGCCAAGGCTTGCAAAATCTGCACCAAAAACCGGCCAATGAATGTAAGATACACCATGGCTTGGTTTAGGCATTAACCAATCAAGTTTTGCCTCCTAGATTAGCTAGAATTTTGACACACCATCACCTAATGGCCAGCCATCTTGAGAACATGCCACATAGCATAGTAGCTTTGGTGAATAAGTCACCTTAGCTGTGCTTACTCAATCTCTAAGGCCAAGGATGGCCGGCCAACACACAAGGTTTTGTGTGCAAAATGAAGATTTTCGGAGGACTAACTAGCAAGGTAAGAACAAAACATTCACCCATAAATAAG
Organism: Ficus hispida; assembly: GCA_025413025.1. Lineage (NCBI taxonomy): Eukaryota > Viridiplantae > Streptophyta > Magnoliopsida > Rosales > Moraceae > Ficus > Ficus hispida. Next base: position 4,522,806 of record CM046368.1, on the reverse strand, counting down.
AGGTGGTACGAACATATATGACCCTTTAGACAATAAACCATAGATTGGCAGCTCATTATCTATTCTTCTCTTCCTTAGGAGCCGAACAAAAATTGAGAGGAAGCTGAAAACAAATTCGGTTTGTGGTGTTGGTCTAGTGAGAAAGAAAACCTCCAAAACTTTAAGCTAGAATTGTTTTGTGAAGCTTGAGGTAAAACTCTTTAACCTCTAGTTTTCATTCACGTTTTTGATAAGAAGATTAAGAGTGTGATGTTATGTATAAGCATGAGTTTATGATAAGCAGATTCAAGTACTATGCTTTATGTGTAGTTGATAGTTTTCGGTTTCGATATGCTAGTTTCGAAATAGGATTTTTATGCAAGTTTAAGATTTTTGTTTTACAAAAGTTATATGAGTAAGATCTGGATGTATGATTATGAAATGGTTAGGTAACGCCTGCATGCTTGAAATAGGCTCACGGGATATCCGTTTGAGGTAGTGTGCACGTTAGATTACCTAAAACCCAAACCGAATAAAAACTGCCAGTTTCGGGTCAAACTGGACAGTAAATTTGGAAAGTGAATTTTGAGGCCTTAGAGGCCGAATCTTTAAAAAGTCAAAACTACAAAGTTGTAGAGAAGGGAAAATCCTAGGGGCCAGCATGGACAGTTTTTGAAAATAAGGCCTCTAAGACCTTTGTTTTTACAAAAACCCGAGACCAAATTTTAGGGTAATGAAAATGGTCGAAGAATTTTCAAAGGCAGAAACAAGCATGTTTAATTCAGATTTGAGTTTTGAGTTAAAAAGAGAAGTTGTAGGAACCTTCAAGGTCTACAACTTTATGAAGGAAATGTTTTCAAATTCGAAACAGATCTGTTAGAAAAGGATCAAATTTAAGGACTGATTTCAAGTACAGTTTTCAGAATTCAAGGGTTTTAAAAGATAGTAAGTTTTAAAGTTTATGTTATGTTTTTGATACCCTTGTACTAAGATAAGTTAATAACTAGGGTTATTCATGAATGTTGGTTAGGATACCAATATTTAATGATTATGATTTATGTAAGATAGAATAGGAATAACTCTTATCTTACACCCTGTTCGGAAACAGGAGTATGAACTGTAGTCATGCCATGTATAGACAATAAACCAAGAGCATAGGACGATTGGTAAGTTCAAACCTCACCTGCAGTATGGAAAGTAGTAAGCTATTTTCGAAATCACGACATAATTACATGTTATGTTATGTCATGCAATGTTATGATATGTTATGTCATGTATGATGCCAAGTTATGCTAAGTGATGCCATGTTATGATACGACAAGTCATGATAAGCTATGTTAAGCCATGATACAATCAAGTTATGCTATGTCTGATCTCATATGCATCATGACTGTTAAGATCACATATAAAGATTCTTAGTCTTGGAAATATAACGAGACTAAGACTAAACAGTGACAAGTAAGGTGTCGTACCAACCTCCTGCTGATACAGGAGGATCATGTATGTTATAAGTTCAAGTATGTGATTATCAACCTCTCGTTGATGCGTGAGGGTAAAGTGATAATCAACCTTCCGTTGATGCGTGAAGGGTTATGTTCATGTTTTCCAGAATTGTTAAGGGCCTTGCAAACCCTGACGTTCTGAGGCTGGCAAGCTTTTGGTACGTACACTAAGGGCCCACATGTAAGCAAGATAATAAGTTCAAGTCAATAAGTGATCGTAAAAGATACATAATTGATCATAATTGGTTCATGCATAAGTTGCACGATATTTGTTAAGTTTTGTGAGGATTATGTTTGTACTTGCTGGGCGAAAGCTCATCAGTATATTCCATACTGTAGGTAAATGCCTGTAGCTTTACTTGTGGGCCATGGAAACAATGCAGGAGTGAAGGGCGGTATGGGATACCACTACGCAAGTTTTTCCGCAAACTATTTAAATTATCAAGTTGTATATGTATGTTTTAAGGAATATGTACCATGTTACATATGTGATGTTTTTAAGTTGTGATTTTAAAATAAAGTTTAAAGAAGAAAAGAAAAATTTATTCTGAAATTTTCTGTAAGGTTAAGAATAAGGTTTAAGTTAAGCAAGCATGGTAACGGCCCACGTTTACGTAGTTGGCCCTACGTGGACGGTCGGGGCGTTACACTGGCTGGGGGCCCGGGGCCGACGGGAGGGGGGGACTGGGCTGGGGTGTCGGGGCGCCGGGGCTGGGGGGACCGGGGTGGGGAAGAAAGAGAGAGGGGAAAGAGAGAAAGAGAGAAAGGGAAGAGAGAGAGAAAGGGGGAGTCCCGGCGGCCGGAGTTGGGGCCGGACGTGGGTCACCAGGGTTGGGGTGGTCGGGTTGTCGGGGTGGGGGGGCCGGGGTGGGGAAGAGAGAGAGAGGAAAGAGAGAGAGAGGGGAAGAGAGAAGAGAGAGAAAGGGGAAGAGAGAGAAAGGGGCGCCGGCGGCCAGAAAAAGTGCCGGAGGTGAGTCGCCGCATCGGGGTGAGTCGCCGGTGTCGGGGTGGGTCGCTAGCGTCAGTCTCCGGCGGTAGACAGGTCCCGGCGATGGAGAAGACTTGGGGTGGGAAATTTTATATGAGGTAAGGTCTATGATAACAATGGTATACCTATAATATATCAACCATTCGATTAAAATCTGACGGTTAAAAAAAAAAGCTCTAACGATAGGGTCTCTGGGAGAGGCTCTACCACAGCCTCTCTCTTTTTAATTAGTGGAAAAATCTATTTTTGTGGCCTAAAAGGAGAGCTCCTCCCTCCATCTCTCCCTTCCCTTCTCTCCACTCCTCCTTCCAGCCAAAACAAGAGATTTAGCACATGTTTGGATATCCAAGTTGGATCACAATTTACCACTTAATTTTGTCTTTTTTTAAAAAACTAATCTTAGTTTCACTATTCACAATTACTATTATAATTTTGTAACTTAAATTTTGAAAGTTCAAAACTTAGTATATACAAATCCAAATGAGATTATTTTTTTTTAAATTGCATAGAATTTAGAGACAAACGAATCAATCTCCATATTTTTTTTAAACACATTTCAAAGTTTTTACTCATTTTATCTCTAGTGATTCAAACGCCTCACCAAATATGCAACTCAATTCAAACCCAAATTCTACTATCCAAATCCATGCACCAAATATGTGCTTACTCTCTCCCTACACCCACTCTCTCCATCCATCTCCTCCCTCCTACCAAACGGACTCTTTAGGAATGAGTTGTGAATAACGTAGACATTTGCTAATTTCTTTCAAAGCTATTGTAGATAACAAAATAAGATACATGTATACGAATTTAAGGAATAGAAATTAATTGCATGAAAAAAGAAGAAATTAAATTACAGAAATATATTAAGTGTTTACTAATCTAATCAAGGTATTACGTGCCAAGGTTTTTGGGAAAAAGAGGGAGAGGGAGCGATGCTTTCTTATAGATTATTTCTTGAAGAAGATGAGGTTTTTTTTTTTTTTTTTTATCTTCCCCTTTGTTTTCTTACACAAACTTTTTAGTTTAATTAAATTACAACTATTAAATCGACAGCGACGTATTACAAATTAATCGGATAGACAAAGAAATAGAAGTAGAAAAGATAACAAGTTCCTCTATAAAAAAGGGAAGGATTCAACATCCACTTGTAACATTACACGGAGTATACATATATATATATATATATATGCTAATTGAAAAGAAGAAAATTAAAGTCGTAAAACGTTACTGGTTATCTTTTTTATCAGCTGGAACATCCATAAAACCAGCATGGTGATTCTACTAATTAACCACCCCTTAATTTCCCTCAACTTCCCTTAAGGCTTTGAATTAGCATCTTGGAAGAAGCCACTGTCCCAAGCACCCCAAGAAAAGCCGCAAACCAATAAAACTCAAGTTCATAGCCAAAACAGGCCTCGAAATCTGCCCCCAACAAATTTTTATGTAGAAAGCGCAAGGGAAAATTACGCATACACCGATGCTAAGGAGAGAGCCCGTTAGGCCTAGAACATGTTCAAAATATGGAACCGAGAGGGCGAGACGAGAATAACCAAAACGAGAAAGGAACCCACAAGACCCCTCAAGAAGGTCTTTGTTTTGGTGCTTAACTTGGAGGGAAAGTAATTGTTTTCGAGTTGAATGGCCAGGGGCGCGAATTCCAAGGCGTATTTGGTTATCGGGGTGAGGACTGTGGCCCACAGGGCGATCTTGGTCGCTATGAAGTGCGGAGGCATGCTGAGGGTAATTTGGGGATTTACTTCGGGGCCGAAGAGCTTGGCTCCCATGAATGCTAGGACTGTGTAGAGTATGGTCACTATAGTGAAGCTCACTATGGTTACCTGTAGGATGAAGAAAACAAGAAGTGTATTAAGTTGTAAATAGGGATATATGCTAAGCATATCGGAATCTGATGAAAATTTGACGATTCAAAAAATTTATCATTAACGACATTAATTAATGATGCATCACCGTATGTTCTGTTTATATAATACTACTCTAGTATCGTTCTCATCGAGCCTTAGACATGGGATTTACATATTGGCGGGACAGAGAATGATACAATAGCTAGACTTGTGTTGCAAGTTTTTGGTAGAATCTTGTACGAGATATTAGACAACAAACTTGGTAGAGAATATACTTTTGAGCTGTCACACCATCCTTGACGCATGAGACTAATAATTTGAAGATGTGAATGACGTTAACTCCCACATGTCTACTATTATATAGTTTTGTACAATGTTTTCAATAAAATTTAACCTCCATTTGGTTCATTAGTTGGAGATGAAAATTTTAAATTGAATTGGTGATCTTTTAAAAATTGTTCTATTTTTTATTGAATTTTTAGAAAAACAAAAAAAAAACAAAATTAAGATGAAAAATTTGAGCTCCAATTAGAACACCAAACAAAAGCTTAGCATTTAACATGTACTTACATGCCTTGTGATGACATGTGACATGGTACCAGAGGCGGAAGGAGGGGGTGCAGTCGGGACTACAACTCCATTCAAATTTTTTGTACTTTTAATTTTATCCCAAAAATTTTCTAATTTTTACAATTTACTCCCATTGAAAATAAAATACTCTCATATAGTCCATATTTTATCCCTACTAAATTTAAAAATTCTCACATAACCCCCACTAATATTAATTCTAATTAAAAAATGTTATAATTTTACTACTTTGTCCCCACTAAAATTAAAAATCATCACATAAACCCATTAAAATAAAAAAATTCCCACGTAGTCCCTACTAAAATTTGTTTTATCTTAAAAAAAAAATTTAATGTATGCTCCCATTAAAAAAATTACTGGCTCTGCCGCTGCATGGACGACTTGATGCCCTAAAAATTTTTGTGAAATTATGTAACAACCCAAAAAAATTTAAAGTACCATACCGCTCAATTTCAGCTACTAAATGATGCAAAAAAATTAAATAAATATCGAGACAGAGAGAGAGAGAGAGAGAGAGAAGTGTATACCTTTCTGAACTTGGATGGATCTCTCATAGCTACATATAGATTGGGGAAAACAATATGCCCTGCATAGCCGAAAATATAAAGGCCAGAAATTGCAGGAATCTTATGAAGCTGGAGAAATGGGATCTTGTGGTTAGCTTTGACAACTCCGAAAATGGCGGTGCTGGCCACAGAAGTGAAAATTACACCAGACATGAGAATGCCACCGAAAGAGAGGAAAGAAATGGAAGAGAGATGTCGCAGCCACAGGCTCGGGACAGCGACCAAGACGGCGAAGATGGTTAAGAGTTGAGATGTCGATAACTTGGCCCACGGAAGGTTGAGCTGAACCCCGGAGAAGACCGTGATTATGTTGTCGTGCAATGAGATGGTGTAGGACACAAGAGTCATGAAAATCTCTACGTATACAAAAGTTGCCACTATAATTCTTCCTTTGTTTCCGAAAGCTTGATGCCCAACATCGGTGTAGGTTCTTGAATTCGCATTCTTGTCGAGGCATTTTCCGAGGAGAAGGGTCGAATAGGCACATACTATCCCAAGCCCTATAAGCAGGAAGATAGAAGACCACCCTGCGTTTTCTAGGGCATATGGTACCGATAACTGCCCTAAACCTGTAAGAAAGAAAAATCAAATAGAAGAGTTTTTTTTTAGCCAAACGCATTGTTTTGTAACATAATATTTGAAGTAGTAAGGAAACATGTAAGGTGCAAAATTTGAAATTCATCAAAATTGCTAAATTCACCTTCAAAAAAAAATTTGCAAAATTTGAAACAAAACAAAAGAGTATCAAAAGATAGTTAATGGGGTTGAACAAGATTACCAATGAGCATTCCGATCATGTTGATGACTGCATGAGCGAAAGAGCTGTTAGCCTCATGAACGGTGACATTTTTCGCATGCTCGGAAATTTGGTCACACACGCACACCTGGTTTTGCTCAACACAAACGTCACATCGTGCCCGCAATTGCTTAGCGGCCAATTCTGCGCCGTGCACCGACTCGCTTGCGACTTGGTTTTGGTGAGCAAGGCAGTCGGAACATTGTTGCCGCTTTTCAAGGAATTTGCATATTTTGCTCCACATCTTGGGTTTTTTTTTTTTTTTTTTGGACAAGTTCCAAAAGTCTAGGAGAAGATAATGTTGCTAATAAAATACTTTGTACTAAGCTTGTTAAGAAAAAGAAAGGTTTTTGGGTGTATTTATAATGATATTCTATGTTAAAAGAAGCTGAATTAAACATCAGCTTCTATACTGTCATGCTTTTAGAATCTTTTCACTGTGGGAATTTAAAATAAAAAAAAAAATTTTGCAGCTAGCCCCCGCAAGAGTGGAAATTAAGAGGAATATTTGGGTGCGGATATATGATGGTACGCATACACATATATATACATATGTTATATATATATATAATTCATTCACTATGTACCAGTTGTGATCAGAATCTAACTACTTTAGACATGTCTACCGTGGTGGGATGCATTTTGGGATGGAGGGATATTGTTTTTCTTGTCTTGTGTTTTTCGTATATAATAATTAGTCCTTTGAAGTAAGTTGCCATTAAATTTGACAAATTGGACGTACAAGTTGCTATAGTGACAAATATGAATAAAACTAACTAGGTTTTCTCCCAAGCAATTATCTTTTTATTGATTAATTTTTTTAAGAACTTATATTAATTTGGAGGTGAGTAAATCTGTACTCCATATTAATTTTATAATATAGTCAGTTATAAAATTACTGTTAAATGATGATACAACAAACAATCCAATCACGTACGATCTTTGTGGCAAAAGTTTTGGGTGAAAGAAATGCATAGTTGCTGTATGCAAACAATTAATAGTATGTTTCTTGAAAATTTAATGAGCTAGTCCTAAGACATCTTTATGTTTTTTTATTTTTCTTAATATACATGTTTAAATTTCTGACCCTCTATACTTAACTTGTTGTAGATTTAAAAATAAAATAAAATAAAAGGAAAATTATTATAATTGGAACAATAATCAAGATATGTGTTTTTTGAAAGGTAGTCTTACAAATCACCTTTTAACATACCAAATACAGGCACTTTAATTGATTCGCATGAGGTTTTAATTCCACTCTAATGTCTCAAATTTTGATAGGTTAAAACACTTCTTTTTTTTTTTTTTTAACTCTTTTTCGAAAAAACTAGTGCTTGTGGACGCATGTCAATTTAAGAGGAAGGTCTAGAGTAAGAATGTAACATTTTTCTTTGGATATAAATTAATTAGTTCTGATATGATTAATATGTTTGGAAATATGTGTTATCCATTACTGCTGGGAAGTCTACATAATATATTAATAAATATTATTGCAGAATCAAACAATGGGAAAATCCCACTTTTACTTCAGTAACCTTCAATATACGTATAATTTATTTGTTATACCTACCGCATAATTCTTTATGTTTAATTTTATTATGTCAAGTCAGGATGATACAGTTATTTGGATGAAGCTCAAATATATAATAATGAAAATCTAGAACATGGGGTCTTTAAAAGACTTCCCTTCTTTCTCAAATATATAATAACGAAAATCTAGAACATGGGGTCTTTCAAAGACTTTCTTTCTTTCTTTCTTTTTTTTTTTTTTTTTTTTGTGTTCATTTATTTTTGAACTTTCTGCTAAAACAAGGATGGATAAGGCTTATCTTAGTTACAAAACTAATCTCAAACGTTTTAATGTTGCAATTCCATTTTAAATATACTTTTCAAATAGAAAATTTTAAATTGTTGCTGAAAAAAAAATACTGAAGAAAATTGTTTGAACAGTTAACGGCGATCCACACGGAGGATCAGTAAACTACTCCAATATTAATATTATTTAAGCAGTGCGATATCTCAATTAATGTAATCATAACTTTGTGCCAACTAGCTTAGCATGGTGGGGGGCCGGTCTTAGTTGTTCGTTTTGGCGTCAAACCATGCTTGTTCTTGTCAATTTTTTTTTTTTTTTGGCTTCAAGTTGCTTTCTGATCCTTTTGGATTGTATTTTCTTTATCTTCAGTAACTATTGTATGTTTCTTTTATTTTAATAAAATTAAAGTGGGGACTTACTGTGTAATGGACCTATTAGTCGGTACCAATTTAATTGAGACTTGTTATATATATACATATATATTATAATATAATATGGTGGTAAATATTGCCACTTTTTTTTTCCTTTTTTCTATTATAATTAATTGACATAATCTTTTAATATCTTAAATTTTTAAGCATATAGAATGACAACTTATATAACATATAAATAGGTATTACGAAGTTCGCCTTAAAAATTTGGATTCTTAACATTATTCATTGTCAGTAGTCTCCTTCTCTTTCGACAACACAAAACAATTAACGTATAAAGCTCATACATGTTTCAAAGTTGCAAATTAGAATCTTTGTTTTTGGACAATTAATATTGTACATTGGAAAATTAGGGATACGTATTGTCGCAGTAGCCAAGACATTAATATACACAAACACACACACACACACAATTTTACGTGGTTCGTTTCCATTTGAAAGGTATAAATTATATACATGGCTGCCGAAGAAAGAAAGGTACGTACATCTATAGAATTTCTTGTGACGACTGCAATTATTCGATTGATTTTGCTTTATATATTCTTAGAATTTTGGCTTATAAAAACGATGCCAAACGAACCGTATCAAATCTATTTATGGGTTTGCTGCAGCAAAAAACGTGACAACTTAATTAAAAATATATTGTGACATGACTTTATTAATTGTGTAAATGTATATGTATGTATGTATTAGTTGTCAACTATGATATATTATATAATATAATATATATATATATGCTAAACGAATATTAATTAGGCAACTTCTAGATCACCGTCGACATTCCCTTCTGCAATGTGGGAAAACACGATACCTCTGACGTTTTCATCGTGATGTGATCATTAATTAAGAGGTACTAGCAAAGTTCAGCTATTTATATCCGGAAGAATATAAGATTTAATGGGTTGGTTTGTTACATATTCTTTTCCGATCTCTATTGCGCGTGAAATGTGTGTGTGTGTGTGTGTGTATAGATAAAGAACAAAGAACAAATCATTAAAGAGAGTATTTTTAATCGGCCGGGTGAGACTGTCATTATTAGATTATTTTATTCTAATTAATTTTTTTTTTTTTTTTACAAGGGGTCTCGTTTCGAATTTTAGGGAGCATTATGATTTACTTAAAGCTCACAATTTAGGGAAAATTTTCTTAAAGAAAGTTATTTTTGTCAAATTTTAGACGGAATTGTCTGGAGGGAGGAAATTTGATCATTTTCATAGGGTGATAAGAATGTCATGCTGAAGTTTAGAGACATATGGTAATTGGTACCAAATGCTTAAATTTAGGGAAATTTTCTGAATTTTGTCTCTTTTGCCAAAGAATAGACAAATTTACACTAATTAGTCCTAAAATTTGATGAAAATGAAATCAAACGTTTGTCTCCAAAATCAATATATATTATAGCATATTTTCAAAGAGATTAATATATATATATATATAGGTTGAATGAGAAGTTTTGGGCTGTTTCTCTCTTTCTTCTCTTTCTCTTTCTAATGTGTGAAGATTAGGGTTTATAAATCGCTTTCCTCCTCCAATAGTGGCCTTAGGCCTGTCTTTGATTTTCCAACCCAATAGATGGAAGTGAGAATCAAATGATGAGGATTTTGGTAAAGGCGATTCCATGAGAGAAGGATAGTCATTATGGAAAAAAGCAATACAAGAATGAGATGGTTAGCGATGGTGCATGATCATTATGTGCCAAGAGTTTCTATAGCAGCTCGATTTCGACAACTCAGTTTTTTCAGATGACATGGATCATTTTATCAACAAAAACTCTCTCTGTATGATTGATTTTTTTTTTTCCTTCTTGTCATGTGCATGTAATTTGTGTGTAATAATGGTGATATGTTTGCTATCTTTTATCTGAGTATTTTATTTTTGTGTTATTTCTAATAATGGAGGTGGTTTCTCTAGCTTTTGCGTTGGTTGTTTGTCCACCAAATCTAAGTCTTGGTAGTATGTTGGTCCCGTTAAAATTGCTTCTATACAGAATTAGTAGTGGTCCTAGTGCTACTAAGTATTGGCTCTCGGCCAATATGAAAATTCTCATGGTGTCAAAAAGAGCTTACATGTGCTTAATTTTCAGTGTATCAATATATATACCTGGTATCGAGTGTAACATATATATATATAGATTCTGCATGAAAAAAAAAAAAAAAGGGCCTCGTGACAATAGTTTTATTTTATAAATTCAAAATTTTTTTAATTATGATGTGATTTTATTAAATATAACGTTGATAAATATATATATATATTAAAAAGCTCCTTTTTTATTACATGTAACTTCTTAAAATTTATAGCTGCGCTCCATAGGATAATAATAATTGTAAATAAATAAATAAATGACTATATGTGCCCTTACGTATATAGGCGTAGAGAATTCCTTCTAACCGTACTCCCTTATTATCTTTTTGTGTTATAAATTGTGTTTCCTAGTTAAAAAAAAAAAAAAAAAATTCTGGTCGAATGATGAGACATAGTTATTCGACTTTGGAGAAGTGTATATACATTTGTAATAAACAGAGAGAATAACTAATATAGACATTTTTTTGGGTAAATGAGCTAAATAGCATGAATTAATATTGGAATTTAACAAAGTAGCAGTTTTAAAAAGTGAAAAATTATAGCATTTTTGTTTTATTAAATTTTCAAATTTTCAGTTTTACCCCCCAGCCCCCCTATCTTCTCGACTTCTCCAGCCGAGTCAGATCCACCGCCGGCATCGGCGAACGTCATCTTCAACGAAAATCCTCGTCGCCGTCATCATCGTCGTCGTCATCATCAGCAACCTATTTCAAATCAAAAGAGAATCGCGACGAAAATTGCTGGAAAATCACGAAAATCGCGAATCTCTGACAATGGCACGATTGCCACGAGCACAAAAATCTCCGACCTCGAGCCACGACTCCTTCTCCGTCGACAAATCTACTACAGGCATTGACAGATCTGCTGGAGGCATTGACGGATCAACTAGAGGCATTGATGGAACTGTTGGAAGCATCAACTGATCTGTTGTACGGCGGTGGTTGTCAAGATCTGATTTTCAAATCTAAAATTGGGGCAGGTAGATTTAGGGTTTTTAGAAATTTGGGGGTTTTTTTTTTAATTACAGTAATAATTATAAAAAGAGTAAATAATTTTCTTTTCCTCCTCCCAATGAGAAAATATAAAAATATTTACTTCATCTTAAAAAAAAAAAAAAAAAAAAACGGAGCATAGATTTACTCATAACAAAAACAATAATCTCATTCTTAGAAAATTTTTAGTAAAGTCGATATTTATTAAGTAAACTGCCTTATTTAATAATAAATACCATATTTGTCATTGAAAATTAAAAGTTAAAAATAAAACAAACATTTATTTCCTAGTAAATATCAATATTTAGTAATAAATACCAGTATTTTCTAGTAGTAATATCAGATTAACTAATTAATACCAGATTTACTAGTAAATTTAGTATCTAACAAAAGTAAATTACATATTTTTTGGTAAATCTTAGTATTTTCTCATAAATCTAATTGCTAAATTCACTATTTAATAATAAAAAAACAAAACTAGGTATTTGTTTATAAATCTAATATTTTACTGGTAAATCTGATTATTTACATGTTAATAATGATATTTACATGATTTCTTATAACTTTATATTTACCAATAAATAGTGATATTTAGAGTAAATTGCGTTTTTTTTTCTTTTAAGTAAATCCTTTAGTTACCTTTTTTTTTAGCATTCTTTTAGTTTTTAATAAATACGTTATTCACATGTAAATCTAAATCTAAATATTTTATGACAACTCTATCAATCTTAAATTTTTTTACTTGAAATATAGTATTTTCTTTGAGATAATATTTAATAGAAATCTTGATATTTACATTATTTTATTTTTATTATTAGTAAATATTTGATTTACAATATCTACACAACTTTATATAATTTTATGTAATTTACATGAACTACCATATTTTCCTTCAAAAAAAAGTAAATACCTATATTTAACTTTATATAATTTTATGAATTTACATGAACTAGATTTACTTGTAAATACCCATATTTACCACTTTCAAAAAAAAAAAAACTCATATTTACTAGTAATACTTGGATTTATATATTGAAAAAGACCCAAATTCCCAAATCAAGTCACAAAACCACCTAAATCTAACCAGGAGCTGCCACTACAGCTGCTGGAGAAGATGGGAGCTCATTGCCGGAGAAAATGCGATCATGTCTACACCGGAGTTGACACCAAAGCTCGGGGAGATAGCAACGTCTTTGGAGCAGTTTCCATCACCGAAGAAGAATAGTTACTCCGGTGGAAGCAAACACCAGGAGAGGTTGAGAAGGCAGGGGTAGAACTGGAATTTGAGGAAAAAATGATTGAATAAACTATTTTGTTCCTAACTTTTAAAATATGCTATTTAGTGCTATTTCTGTATTAATTTTTTTAAAGAGAAATTTCAATAAATATATTAAATATCAATATGTTAGATTAAAAGACTTTCTAATTAAATTGACATCTCAAAATCGTGACATATCTTATAATGGCGATCAAGTACATCATCAGAGCAGTCTGCTTTATATCATAGAGAGGAAAAAATAAAAATAAATAAAAATAAAAATGATATGTGGATCTAATAAAGCTGGTTTGAGTATCTATTATAGGATTGATTTCACATGAATATATCTTTTTAACAATACACGCTAGAATAATTGCTTACCTAGGCTTACTGCTAACCTAATGACAATGTGGAAAGGTTACTAAAATTTTCCACTTCTTTTTACAAAGTTGGAAAACCATTCGACACTTCTCATAAAACATTTGAACAAAAAAATAAATTTGAATTGTCATTCTAATTAACGTGTGAAATATTCACAATTTTAATAGAACCATTTGAAGAGAAACATGATTTGTACATGTGTTTAAATATATCTAAAAAAGAATTATAACAAATCTTACAAAATCTTAATATCCATGACAAATTTTGATGGGCTATGTAGGTGGGCTTTTATTCATTTTGTTCTTTTTTTTTTTTTTCTTTTCCTGAATGCATATGAAAAAGAATAGTCATAATCAGATTTGAAACTAAAAAAATGAAGGTATTTTAGAGCTTAAATAGAAGAAAGATAGAGTTTTTTATTAGAGAGGAAAATAAAGTTTTTTATTATAAAAAAGCTGATTTTTTTCTATCCTTCATCAAAAGATATTGGTATCCACATATAAGTATTAGTTCGTAGTTACATGTATAATTAAACAATAATTTTATTATTGACTCCAATTATAAGGTATAGAATTAAGATCCCCTTTATTTAAGTTTCAAAAAAAAAAAGTAATTTAGGCTTCTTTTGGATCATAAATACAACTCATAATTCAAAAAAATAAACTTAAATTTCTCAAGAAAATACTATAGTAAAAAAAGTTAAAAAAGTTGATTTAAAACGGAATGCCAAACTACAACTTAATTTAAGTAGGTTTTGGGTTAGCAATGAATTTGTATATGGCATTTTTTTTAAAGCAATATTGGGGAGAGTTATCAGCCAGCTGAGGAATTTAATTCAGAGAAGAAAATGTCCAAAAGTTCGTTGGAGAATAAATGCATATACAACCAATTCTTTGGAATTCATGGAATGAGAATTTTAAAATTCTAAGACTTGAATATGTGCCTATGGATAAAAAGCATCTAGGTTTTACTTTCCATCGTGGTTCCGATTCAGGCTACAACTAAAACGAAATCTTGCCTTGTTTGGGTTATTAATGGTGTGAAATTAAGTCACAATTTTCGCTACATTTGGACATTGCAACCAAATTTTCCTCTGATACTTACGTGCGAATAATGTAAATAATTTATTAGGTTTTTCTTCATAGAGATATACATTGATAATGCATGTTTCTGAATATCAGATAATAATCAACATTAAGAAAAAAAAAATGTGTAAAACTAATACAAGCTTATAAAATTTAACAATTTAAAGCAGTATCATGTTAGTAGGGTGCTTTACTAACAAATTCTCAGATTTATTATAAGGTGAGAAAAATGAAAAGGAAGTAAATTATTTTTATACTATTTTGTTTGGTGGAGGAGATAGTAGAGAGTCGTTTTCAAAAGGAAAACAATGGACATGTAAAATTTTAGTTTGCAGAATAGCCTCCTATAAATCCGTTTATATGAAGTAATTTTGTAATCTTAGTGTATTGAATAAATAATATCACAGTATAAAAGTATGGAGAACTTTTTTTTTTTTTTTAATATGTATTTTTGATATCTCCTCGTATCTCCTGGATTTTAGAGGAAGAACTTTGGCGGCCCAAAGAGTCAAACAACTCCCACATTCCCTTCACAAATTTATTCTTCCCTTCATAAATGCTTTGATCAGTTTTGATTCAACTCACCTGGAAGAAGCACTAGATGAAGCACTAGAAAGCTCTTAATTTAGCAAATTTATTTGGTATATCACATATTTATCGACCAAAATAAATCATTTATCTAATTAAATTGTTTTTTACTTTAAATGTTAAAAAACTTACTGTTTACTTCAATTATTTTCTGAAAACTGTTATTTATTTTTTCCATTAAGATTTGTCAGATAAATTATTTATTTACGTATTGTAAATATATCATTTATTTAGTAAATTCACTATTTACTTAGTAAACTTTTCATTTACCTAGTGAATTTATTATGTATTTCAACTATTTTAATAGACCTTGCCATTTATTTTAATTTTTTTTCATCAAAATGCTATGTACTACAATTCCCCTTCAAAAAAATTACATGGTGTGTCTTGGGTTGAGTCCAACGCATCAATTTCAGATGGACTCAAATCTAAATCACATCCTTTTTTTCCCAACTATAATCCACAAAATTCATTTACTTTCGTATCGTGTCGTTATGCCATGACCCCTATTACCTATCCTATTTCTTGTACATTCAATATACGACTTGTTTCTTGTGGGATCTGAATGGTCTTACTTGTTCAATTTCTTAATAAGAAGGGCGGGTGAGAAAACTCAATTTATAGGTTTTGTATTTATTTTTCACTCCTGTTCTCGGAGGTTTTTGTGTCGATTATAATTACGATATGACACAACACAATTATTAAATGGATTCGGCTCAATATATTTACTAAATGGGCCGAACATAACATCGGCAGGCCCATCCTGGGCAATGAATAGGGGCACCGTAACGGGAACCAACACGGTCCTAGCAATTTCATTATCCGACACTCTGAAAATTGGTTAAACCAAAACGATCTTGAGAGAAGAGAGCCATTTTTTTGGACACTTGCGTCGGTGGGAGAGTACAAGTTGTTGTTGCCGACATGGTTTGAAGTGACAAAATCATTATATATAATATATATACATATGTGTGTGTATGTATATAGGGTATCGTCCATAATTATTGCAATAGTTTCAAATCAAATCAATTTATATGACGACTTGTAGATAAGAAACTTTTGGTAGAAACTTGTTGCGTGAAACTTACCTCGTGGATGTCTTAATAAAGTTTTAAAATAATATGTAAAAATTCATAAAGTGATACTATCTAAGATTTTATAAACCTGTATTTAATCCGTTAGTTACTTTTCAATTTGTATATAAATATGGAGGACCTTCGTTGCAATGGCATTAAACTTTTCTGTTAAGCTAATGATATGGAAGAACGCCTAAACAAGAGAAGAGAATGAAAATAAAAAAAGAGAAAGGCGGAAGAATTAAAAAAGGAGAGTAAAAAAAGAAGGAGAGAGAGACTACCAAAGGAAAAAATAAATAAATAAAAAGTTCTTTTTCTATATCTTTACTATATATATATATATATATATATATATTTCTTAGGAGAATTTGTTAAAGTATTGTTAGTTCATACTTTAGGGGAAAAAATTGCTTCATAGTTTTATAACACTTGGTGTGTGTGTGTGTGTGTGTGTGTGTTTGTTTTTTTTTTTTTTTTAGGCTCTGGTTTAACACTTGTGTATTTAGTCTTGAAAGATTTGCTAAATATCCAAGTCTTCTCAACTAATCAGAACTGCTACCATCTTCAAATTAAGTGTAAATCTTTTTTTTTTTTTTTTTTTGGTGTAAAAAAACACAACTTTTCTCTTTTTCTATTCCTTTTCTTGTTTAAATTTTTTAAATCTATTGGTACTACAATTCGATTGAATAAAATATTTTCTAGCCAACGTTTTTTTTTTTTTTTTGGTCAATCAGTTAGCATTTTAACTTTAACTAAATGCTTGAGAGCTATAACGACCTTTTAACAGAAACAACAATCACATTAAAATAAAAATTGTCCTATTTAACATTTTTCCTCTAAATATCATTCAAAGCTAATAACGACGTTTTAACAGAATCCAACCACGCATTAAAACAGAGAGATACAAAAAAATCAGTGGGAAACGTCCAGCAAAAAGCCATCATGCAAAACATGGAAAAAGAAAAAATATATATTATGTTTAATAAATCAATAAAGGAGACGAAGCTTCCAGCAATATAATGTAATTGTATAATATGGTAATAAAATAGACTAAGCAATTGTCTTTCCTCTCTTCTCTACCGACACAAAAATATTCCATTCTGTTATGGATCCACAATAATGTTCTTAAGCATATATGAAAAGAAAACTAAAGAGTAAAAACATATGGCCCATTGATAAATGACAACAAATTTTTTAGTACCATTTAACGTTTCAAAACTATGTCTAATAATAATAATAATAATAATAATAATAATAATAATAAATACTCTACAATCAAGTCTAAAATCAAGACAAAAGCGGTTAAGAAATCCTTTTTTTTTTATATCTAACCCATATAGTAAGTATCGCTTGATTTAAATCCAAGTAGTTATTTGGCATTACGTTAAGGCGGTACGGTGCTCCCATTTTAGAGTCTCCCAAAAAATTTTTAAAAAAAAAAATGTCTAGTCGGTAGGCAGATCCAATTTAACAACTTAAAACACACTAGTCCAATGAAATTTAAAACATAGGAAGAATGAAAGTGATTTACTTAAAATCACGCAAAGCAATAAGCAAATATTGAAGTATAAAATATGGAAAAGTATCTATATATATATATATGTGTGTGTGTGTATCAACTTTACAAGTCTGCAACTGAAACAGATACATGAAGAACAAAATGGTAATACAAATTAAATTGCCACAAAGGCACACACTCTTCAAATGTCTTTAATAACACAAATAAATTTCAAATCTGCACAGCAACAAGAAGACAGCAACTACTATAAATAGATGAACATTATACACCAACTGGGTAGTTTTGCTTCACTCCTACAAAATAGTTGAAAATATCTGCAAGGAAGCATCTTAGTTCACCACCTCTTATTTAGTTCGCACTTTTGAATTCCGGAACAGGACCTTTTCTTTTACGTAGGAAACAAAACACGCTATCTAACACAAGAATAGAGAGATCAAGAAGCAGCCTGAGTAGGAGCGGATGGGTTAAACGGAACCTGGTCGGCACAGCTTAGCACTTCATTTGGCCCTGCCTCCTCTCGTCCCACACCGAGGAGGTCAAGGTAGTACAGATAGTGAGACATGATGGTGTTCATGGGATCAATGTTGCCCTGGCCGCAGGTTTGATCACCGTAAAGAATGTTCATTGTGGTACCGAATCCAGGCACTCGCTTAGCCAAAGTGTCGTTCTTGGTGGGCTTCCAGTTGCCAATAAAAACATCGTGGCAAGACGGCTGTGACTTTTTGATTGGGGTCGTCCACCTCCACATTGCAGCCATGAAGGCAAGGGTAGCGTTCTGCTCTATGTACTCTGGATGATCCAACAGATTAACCTTCAACGCTTTTCCAACTGCACCATAGTTGTAGTTCCTGTAACATCGACATCGACAAAAACATCCTCAGCACACTATTTCAGCTTATAAACAACTATATTTCCCCATAACTTCAAATTTGGTTAATGGGAATTATGAAAAACAAATTCTATGACTTAAAGGACACTTCTATGTAGTGGCCCACAATGATCGGTTGCACCTGCACTTGCATTATTCCGCACAGAAATGTTTATGCATCAGATATTTCAAAGCTTTAAATGTAGGCGCTATCAGATCCTAAAGCCAGTTAAAAAATTAATTCACCTATAGCACTAGTTATTCACGGAACCAAGATCTTATAAAAGGTAAACATGAGTTTGGCAAGACAATTGCAAAGCACGTTCTATACCGATAAAGAAATGATATATTAACAGTTCTAGTTATGATCAATAAGAGACAACAGGTTACACACCAGTAGATGGGAAGGGCACCACGACCGTAGTATTCAGCTCCAGGAGTGCAGGGGTAGGTATATTTGTAGTAGTCATCACAGTATGACTGGCTAGGACTCATTTCCTTGTTGTAGCATAGACCCCACGCCAACGGTCCTCCGGTGGCCACTCCATAACCACCTGAAATTAGTAAATTACAGCCATTGTTAATAATCATAATCGACTATTACAAAATGTTGAGCAATATAATTATTGAGTGGTTCAAACTCAAAACAAAAACAAAATCAGACGCAGGCATCAAACAAGGCTCCTTTTTTTTTTTTCCCTGAAAGGGGCAATTGTTTTCAAACTAAACAAGACATGCATAAACCACTAGCAATGCAAATGACCCCGTAATAATACACGAGACAAATCCTTCAACCGAGACCCGATACTGGTTCCATAAGTAAAATCCGATGAAGCTTCGGGAGAAGGACCTACTCCGAGACCCAACAACGAGAAAGTACCTCAGCACACCAATAATCAAGCACAGATAAGCATCTTTTTGGCAAATCCTCAACAATGGAATCTTCCGATCGATTAAGAGCCGGAATTCTGTAGCACTTGGACCACCATTAATAAGGCCCATTTTAGTCCCAAGTTCCCTCCCAATCAAGATCAACTATTGAAAACTAAATTCAGTCAATCATAAGTCACCAAACAAATTAAGTCTACTAATAAACGATAAGCAAGGAAAGGAAATGAATTCATAGAATTAACCGTTAAACAGTCAAACAAAAAAAGAAATCCACCAGTTTAATATCCTTCTAATCCCAATATATTCTAAGAAACCAAACAGACCCCCAAATTCATATCAAATAGAAGTAAAAAACCTATCAATCCAAACAACCAAATAATAACACATATCAATCGCATGAAAGCACAACTTCTAGAACATTCAACATATTCAACCAGAAAAAAAAATATATTAACGCTAACAATAAACCAATTAGGCTTAGCAGAGTAAAGAATTCGGTTGCAAAGTCCCAGCACAGCAATAATCCATATTCACATTTCGGATTTCTTTCATATACCAAAATTTTCTCAGCAACCAAACAGAGCGACAAATAGAGAACAAATCAAATAAAACAAAAATGCTTACAAGAAGTCTTGGCGCCGACATGCGCGAGAAAAGCGGCGATCTCTTTCATCTGCATGTGCTTGCCTCCGGTGGTTCCGAACCCTAGAGGCTGGAAAAGCACGGAGGCGGTGATGAAGGACTGGTAGTCCCAGAAGCCGACGGCCTTGGCCACCGGCGAGTTCCTCTTCGAGAAGAGATCCTCGAACTGGTAGACCTGGAAAACGTCGGAGATCGTCTGGTTACAACAGAAAACCGATTCCTTACACTCCCACCCCTGCGTGCACACCTTCTTCCCCTTCACCGTCTTCACCACCTTAATCTCCTTGTCGTCGCCATTCACGACGACCATACCCAGATTCACCATAACCAACACCAGAACTACCGCAACAACGCCCCGATTCACCCCCATTTTCTCCTGCAAAAAAACCAAAAAAAAAAAAAAAATCAACAATTCGTCCGAAGGAGAAGAAAACAACCGAAAATCGAAATTGAAAATGGAGATGCAATTGCTTACTGAGGGATTTGAGATTGGAAAGGTAAGGATTTTATGTTAGTTTTATTTTTATTTTTTATTTTTTTGGCAAAATTTTCTTTGAATTGGGAGAGGTGAAGCAAAGCAGGAGAAGCTGAAGAGGTAGAAGGAATTATGGGAATCTGATGAGTGTTAGCGGGGCTGTCTTTTTCAGATTCGTGTATTTTTGGTTAAATGTAGAGCAGATTTGGGGAAAATGGACGGTGGATGTGTTGGGGATAGTGAGGCGATTGGGGTGAAGTGTTCGATGTTTAAGGCGAGTGACAGGCTGGACTTGGAGGAAGGTATTGCTTTTAGAGCTGACCCCACTTGAGTCCACCGACAACTGGAAAGTAACCCTGCGGACAAATAGTAATGTAAAGTAAAACCTCTCTTCCCTTTGCAATATAACCGGACGGAATTTGTCGTTACTCTGGTCGTATGGTTTTTTACCTAGTTTTGTTGTCGTTTTATTTCCGGTCCGAGAAAATTACATTGACATCCTTTTTTTTTTTTTTTTTTGTAAATAAATTACATGGACATCCTTTTATTTATGTCATATTACAATACTTTACCTCAAAAAGAAAAATATTACAATACGGGCATCTTTAATGCATTACTAATGGTTCATTTATTGTATTTAATATTTGATATAAATGCAATGCATGTATATTTTAATATATGTCTAGATGTCATATTTTTATATTTAAATAAATGTATTCTAAAAAATATGCGTTTAGATGTAAACATCAAAATACATTTTGAAATTATGTAAAAAATAAGTGTGTATTTTCAAAAAGGTGTATTTGTTATAAATTAATGTCTAATTTATAAATTTTAACCTTTGAGTGGAAAAAATCCCTATAAATTATAATATAACGTTTTGTGGTTAAATTCATCTTTTATTAAACTTTGTGACAAATTGCACACTAAAGTAAAATAAATGTTAAATTTGATGTTTAATTGTTATGATTAGTGTGTTAACTTTTTTTATTCTACTATCATTATAGTTTTATCATTCTTAAATTATTTAAATTCTAAAACTTTACATTTACAAATTTCAAAACTTCATATATATATATATATATACATATATATATATATAGTATTAGAAATAATTATATATAAGGGAAAATTATTAAGTTAGTTCTTGAATTTTTAACTTTGTATAACTTTAGTCCCTGAACTTTTTTTCGTAGCTGCAATGCCTCTAAACTTTTAAAATGTTACTATAATAGTCCTTTTACAATTATTTTTAGATGAAATCAGTTAATTAAGATCATTTTTTGACCAAATTACTAACGGATTCCGTTTAAAACTTAACATAAATGACTATTATAGCAACAATTTAATAATTTAGGGGCAATCCTTGCTCTTTTTTTAATAGCAGGAATGACCATAAACTATTAAAGCGTTGATACAATAGTTATTTTAATTAATTTTTGAACGGAATCCATAATTAGTACCATTTTTATTTTATCAAATTACTAAAAAATTCAGACCAAAAATTGACAGAAATGGCTATTATAATAATATTTTAAAAGTTACAAGGCATTACAGCTACAAAAAAAAAATTTAGGAATCAAAGTTGCACAAGATTAAAAGTTTAAAAACTAAATGAGCAATTTACACTGTATATAATACAGTACAAATTCAAGAAGAGAAATTATATTTAGTAGCAATATTTGAGGAGTGGTGTAGAAATATAGTAAAAATAATAAAATATTTTAGTAATAGCAAATTTCAAATTTTTGTGCATGTATTGTCAATTGTATTTTATCCTTTGATTGACATTCTTTACATGAATCGTAGTCCTTCTTCTTCTTCTTCTTCTTCTTCTTCTTCTTTTTCTTCTTCTTCTTCTTCTTCTTCTTAATTTAAGGTTTAAATTATACATTACCGATTTAAAAATCATTCTTTTATGAATAATGTATATAGTGACAAAAA
This sequence comes from Ficus hispida, assembly GCA_025413025.1. Taxonomy (NCBI): domain Eukaryota; kingdom Viridiplantae; phylum Streptophyta; class Magnoliopsida; order Rosales; family Moraceae; genus Ficus; species Ficus hispida. Next base: position 4,500,474 of record CM046368.1, on the reverse strand, counting down.
TATTAACAAGAAAAGATTAAAATATATATATATATATGAAGACAATGAGTAAAAACATATTAACAAGTCTAACTTCGTAAAGTGATTTCATATATATAATGACATGTGTATTTTCGTAATTACAGATCTAGTATTATATAACGTTATATATACGTACATGTATAAAGCCACATTGACATGACTAACGTTATATGATTTTGCTGGTGTAATTAAAATATTAAAAATTATGAAATATAGGATAATTTTATCATTATAAGGTAAGATGTTGTCATTCATAAAATATAAATCCTTTGCTATAGTAGTTATATTTTGCAATTTGTCTAAAACCTCCATTTAAGTGTATTATCTTTCACATTCTTTTATAATAGATATAACACTAGTATTGACAAATAAATTGATGCTGCTTTAACACCTTCTTGAGTCAATTACAATGTCATGTAATTAACTTTGTTGATTTTTTTCAATCTAATGACTCAAGTAATTAGGACGCTGATGTTTTTAATTCAAACTGATCCAAATCATTTAATGTGCATCAAAATATTGATTACTGCTATGTAATAAGATATCCCTACAATGTCGAATAGAGAATGGCCGACTTTAAAAAAAAATCGAAATGTTAATTTTTTTAGTTTACAATATAGGGTCTACATAAAAATAATATATCAGGGTGCATATCAAAACCTAAAATATCTTTTAAATAATCCCAAGAATCAAATTTGTATTACCATATATGATAAATTAATCTCATATTTTACATACGTTTTGAGAAATGGAATAGCATTTTTGACAGTAACTGGTATGTATGTGTAGACACCTTCAATAATTCTTTAATACAGCGGGTTAGTGTCTCATCCCAATCACAAAAGTACTCAGAACAATCATTTACTAAAGGGGCAATTGACTATTTTCTGAAGCCTCCAAATTGTAGCTTACGTTTGTTTGCGGGTAGAAAATGAAATTTTTAAACTGGAGTTAGTTAATTAATTTTTCAAATATTAATTATAAATTTTATTAATTAAAAAAAAAGATAAAATTTGAGATGAAAAATTACAATTTAATTAGAGTTAAACTTAAATACCAAATAAAATAGTAATCTCTATGGTTTAATCCTAAATAGCAAGCGATAGGATTTATTCATAATAATGATTAGGGGGTTCTAATTAGAGATAATTGAAAACGGTCAACTTTCCAGTTCCTTTCCCTTTATTTCAAATGTAAGCCTTATCACCAAGTTTTCTCTTTTAATCAAATGAATGATACCATGTAAGCAATTATCTAATTATAATAACATACATTACGTCCGATTGGGGGTCACAATACGGGTTGCTACACGATGACACAATTCGAAAACGACACGAATTTTACGGGTTCAGGTTAGGAAAAATAGGGGTCGGATCAAATTCGGATCATTCGAAATTGACACGAGAAAAATCTGGTCGTGTTCGGGTTAGACCCGTAGAACCCAAATACGATCCGTTTTTTTCGTGTCAATTTTCGGGTCAAATGTTGTGTCAATTTCGTATTAATTTTGTATCGCAGGTCAATTTCATGTCGCGAGTCAATTTTGTGTTGCAGGTTAATTTCGGTTCGTGTTATGTCAACCCGTGACGAGTTCGTGTCATGTTTGTATCACAGGTCGTATTCGGATCGAGAAAAAAAAAATCAACACGACTCTAATATGACACAAACTCGACACGTGAACGAATTGTCACCCCTACGTCCGATTCACCATAAAATGTCTGTGTACAATTCCCCACGCATAAATCGTACCGGTTGACCGAACTATACACTCAAATAAAATTATAAATACTTGATCCATTTCATTAAGCTTGTGAGATATGTGCCCCATATTAGCCGACATCCAACCTTCTACCATAGAGTCTCTGACACATGTTTAACTCCACCTCAAATGTATACTTGTATACTACTAGTTGTATATTAATCGTGCAATTTTGTTTTGCTTAAACATTTATTTCAATTATACAATTTAATTCCAGAGAATTTATGAGCTAACAAAGGAATCCGTTGAATATAAATAATATTAGGGATAATATTTTTACTTATAGATACGTGTATCCATCCTAATACGATATGTATGGGGGATACTTACGGATATAGAGGTTAACAAATAACTCCTTAGTCAGGTGTTGGGTGGGAGCGAGAGAGACTCCCCTGCCCCTGTCCTACACCCGCTCCATTTGTATTCACTCTTATAAGTATATATACATATATTATAATTTAATTTTTTTGATTGGAATAGTGAACACTAAAGAAAAAAAGGGCAACAATCCTAACCTTTATTTTTTATTTTTTAAATTACATTGCTGGCTTCTTTTTTTTTTTTTTTTTTTTTGTTTTTTTTTAATTACATTGCCCAGTGCCCACGCAAACACGTCAGTACTAGGATCAAGACGACGAGGGTTGTGCCTTTTTAGTTTTTGGTTTATTATTTATTTATTTATTTTTGTATTAATCAATCAACATGCTGAGAACTTAATGCGTTTAAATAGATACCTGTAGTTTTTTTTTTTTTTTTGACAAATTGATAGATTAATCCATAAATTTTTAGCTTTGTGTAATTTTGGTACATGAATTTTTTTATAACTGGAATGTCCCTAAATTTTTAAAATATTGTTACAATGGTCATTTATATTAATTTTTATACATAATCTATTAGTTAACATCACATTTTGATTAAATTACTAACGTATTTTATTTAAAATTAACAAAAATGACTATTGTAGTAATATTTTAATATTTTTAGAGCATTTTCCGTTCTTTTTTTTATAATTGAAATGATCATAAACTATTAAAAATATTGATATAATAATCATTTTTGTTAATTTTTTTAAAGAATCCATAGCTAGCTTCACTTTTGTACCAAATGACTAACATATTTTATCCAAAAATTGAAGAAAATGATTATTAAAGCAACATTTTAAAAATTTAGGAGCATTCGAGTTACGAAAAAAAGTTAAAGGACCAAAGTTACACAAGGTTAAAAATTTAGAGACTAAATGAGCAATTTACCTTTTTTTTAGATAAAATTATATAAATTATGATTAATTTAATGAATGCCCCCTAACTCTATATCATATTTCATTTTGTCTCATAAATTATCAAAACCATTCAAAATATCCCTTAATATATGCAAAAAAGCTCAAATTGTCCATTCCGTCTATTTCCGTTCATCTTTTTAACGGAATTGCTAACATGGCATGTTATTTAAGGTAAAATAAATTTATTTTAACATATAAACCATAATTATTAAAAAATTAACAAAAAGCAAATTAACCTCCATAAAATTGATTTTTTTTTTTCCTCTCACTCCTCTTCTCTCTCTCCAAATGCTCTCCCCATAAATCAACGTGAAGACTCTTGGCAGCCTAAAGGACAAAACAAAAACCCATAGAAGTACTTACAATCAATTACATAAGGACCAGTCCAAGGAGGGGGAAAGAAAAAGAAAGAGAGAACCCAAAAAAAAAACCCATGTCGCCTGGTGTGCACTTCGCGGCCACATGGGGAGAGCTGCGGTAGGGTGAGCCCGCTGAGGGAGGAGAGTTGATTTGGGTGGGTTGTTCACTGGGCGGCGCGGCGGAGTAACCGGGGGTTGCAACAATAGACGAAGGTCTGCTCGTCACCCCCCTAACTTTTTGTGAAATTTTTATTTAGTGTGGGTTTTTTTTTTTAATTTAAAAAAATTGAGATATGTAGAAACTAGTCTTTACCATCCATAAATTAAGAGATTAAGAGTTATCTATATTTTATTAGGTAAACAATTTAAATTTTAAAAAATAAAACAATTTTATTAAATTTATATACATTAGTGGGTATAGTAATTTGATCTAAAATCTAAATTTGAACTATAATTTTAATAACTCACTATTTTAAAAGACTGACATATTATACTAAATGATATTTTGTCTATATATAAATTAAAAGCTTATAAAGGAAGTTAACTCTTCATTTTCCCATTCCATCTTTCCCAAACAAATTTGGAAAGTTGCTATGTTGTTCAAGGTGTGATTTTTATTTTTTTCTTTGGTTTACTGTACTTGATTTCTTTTCAACTTGAGATAACTTTGTCTTAGTCTGTCAATTCATTCTGCTTCAACTTCTTGTTTTGCTCTAGGTATTTTTTTTCCTCGCCTCTTGTTCTGATACTTTTTTTTAATAATTTGATTATGATTTTTCTAATTGTCTTAATGTGGAATTGACGGGCCATGGTGCTACTGTTTTTTCTGAATTTTTTTGTTTGCTCTTACGTATTGGTGATAATATGCTAATTCCGATTAGAAAATTAGAAATATCTCGCAAGAAATTAGTGATTTTTAGTTTTTATTGTGAATTTTAGCTGAGAAAATTAGAAAACATTGGTCTAATGGTGTTGGCGCCGTATATGGAAGATAATTTTTTGAATAACTACTTAATTATCTACATTGAGAAGGAAATTACTAGAAAATTTAGTAGTGAATCAATTATAGATGAGTTTGTCCATATGAAAGATCGTTGAGCACAACTTATATTTAAGAAAAGAAAAACAATATTTTGAAATATATGAACATAGGTGCTCTTTTATTGAGAGAATAATATTATTTACAAGTGTATAAAAAATATATATATATTTTTCAGTTTTACAAGAGATATATTAGACTTGAAACTTCAAGATGTGAAACTTGAATAATATGTTATTATGAAAATATTAATATCAACACTTCAGTTTCAGGTTCATTCTTGCATTATTTTTATTTTTAATTGCATAAGAATTGAGAAATTTGTTCTTTCTTTATATTTCTTTTAATATGGATCCCTAAATTTTTATGTTTGTGTAATTTTTTTAAAAATGTTTGTGTAACTTTTTTTTTAATCTCTGTAACTTGAATGATCCTATTATTAAAATATTATTATAATAATCATTTTAGTTATTTTGACGGAATTCGTTATTAATTTGATCAAAAAATGATATTCACTAATAGATTCTGTCCAAACAGAGACGGAACTAGACTTTAAATTTAGTGGAGGCACAAATAGAGACAAAATTACTAAACTAAGAAAATATAAAAATTAATAAATTTTAATATTTCTCACTAAAAAATAATAGGTAATAACTTCCAATTGATCTTAGCGCATTAATCAAGTTGTAATTTGGATCTCAAAACTAGTAAAGCAAAGAATAAAATATGCTACCCAAAAAAAAAAAAAAAGCAAAGAATTAAATAATTTTAAAAATTGAAAACTAGCGGAAAGAATGCAGAGAAGGGCATACAAATAGGCATCCTTGATTCGAGAAAGAAGCATAATAGTAAATTTAGAAAAGTATAACAATTAAGTGAAAGAAATCAACGGAGAAGAAAAAGTAGAATGACAAAACTAAACTAAATAATTTAGAAGGCATTAAAAACAAAAAGACACAATAGTGATATTACAGGAAAACACATGTGAATTTTTCTTTTAAAAAACAGCATGAATTAAAAAAAAAAATAGCATATGAATTTTAAAAGGGTAATTAGTGTTCACAGAAAAATAAGTTAAGAAAAGCCCCAAATGAAATGATTTTGGGGGCCCAAAGATTATTAGTGGAGGCATAGACCCTTCTAGAACATCAATCTCAGCAATTATATACAACTAAGTTAGCCTTTGTAACTTAGTCAGAAGGGCCATGTGCCATCACTACGCCCCTCCTCCCTCCATTTATCATTAAAAAATTAAAGAAAATAACTATTTTAACAATATTCTTAATAGTCCAATATTGATCTAGCTATATAAAAAAATAATAATAATGAGGATCAAAATTTTATAAATTTAAAAATTTAGAAACCAATATGATAATTTATTATTTCTTTTATGATTTTATCTCTAAATTGTAAAGAGGTAAATAAGTCCCTTTATTTTTAAACTTAAGAAGGATAAAGGGATTCAAATTTTTTATCATAAAGTGGAGTCATTTGTGATACTATTAGATAATGATTGCAATCGCGGTCCATTTTCTATTAGCTGATTGTTTGCGAAACTGCGTTGTCATATCATATTCCTATCCGTATCGCCGAACGACTTTTAAGTCTACTTATTGACTTTAAAATACATAAGTCTTCCTTTATTACTTTATTAGATTCAGAAATTTCCAAGCAACTTCATGACGGGAATACCAAAAGTCTTCCATTTCACGGCTTATGTAAAGCTTCTGAATTGCTGTGAGTGTGGTTGAACCTTCTTCTTCTTCTTCTTCTTCTTCGTCTTCTTCTAATCCCACTATGAAGAAACACGACGTCTTTCTTAGTTTTCGAGGCGAGGATACTCGTGATAATTTCGTAAGTCATCTTTACGCTGATTTGCGTCGTAAGCATGTTCAAGTCTACATCGACGAGAACAGTCTTGATAGAGGGGATGAGATTTCATCTACACTTCTTACAGCAATTCAGGAGTCCAAGATTTCAATAGTTGTCTTCTCGGAGAAATACGCTTTTTCCTCGTGGTGCTTGGGAGAGCTCGTGCAGATCCTTGAATGCCATAAAAAAGACAGACAGATTGTCGTGCCTGTGTTTTACAACGTAGATCCAGCGCATATACGGAAACAACAAGGAAGCTATGGAGCCGCATTTGTCGAACACGAAAACCGGTTTTGGTTTAAAATGGACATGGTGCAGAAGTGGAGGGCAGCTTTGACAGAATCAGCCAGTTTATCTGGCTGGGATTCACGGGTCATCAGGTTTTGCTTTTAACTTCAGCTTTTTTTGTTATATATACATATTCATATACAGACACATGTGACTTGAAATCAATTTGAACACTAGCTCTTTAGAATGTTTAATTTTATGGTGCGTTAAAGGAGTATGCTGTAGCTTGTACCAAAACATTATTTAGGGACACAAATTAATGATAATTTGAACATTAATTCATAGTATTAATGGTGTGTCCTTATAGTTTCCTTAAAATATATATATATATATATATATAAATTCCTTAATTTTGTAGCAATAAATAATTTTCTTTTTGTGTATTCTAGGCCGGAGTCCAAATTGGTTGAAGATATTGCTAATGATATTCTAAAGAAGTTGAATCTTATATCGACGAGTGATAATTTCAAGAACTTATTTGGAATTCATGGACATGTTAAGAAAGTTGAAGGGTGGTTATGGAATGGCTCACCAAAGGTTCGGATTATAGGCATTTGGGGCATGGGTGGTATAGGCAAGACAACCCTTGCCGAAGTTGTTTTCAGCCGAATCCGCCATCAATTCGAGAGTAGTTGCTTTCTTGCAAATGTAAGAGAAGTATCAAAATCAGCCAATGGGTTGATTAAATTAAGAAATAAGCTTTTGGAGAGTTTGTTAGACGAAGGAAACAAAAACGCAGGAACCCCGTCTTTCGTATCGCCTTCTGTCAAAGATAGGCTCCGCCGCAGAAAGGTGCTTGTTGTACTAGATGATGTGGATAAGGCAAAGCTTTTAGAGCCTTTAATTGGAGATTGTGATTGGTTTAGCAATGACAGTCGAATTATTGTAACAACTAGAGATCAGAGAGTACTTCGGGCAATTGGAGTTGACGAAATACTCAACGTTGAGGGATTGGATTTCAATGATTCTCTTCGCCTTTTCACTTTGAAAGCTTTTAAGGGAAACTCTACTACCGAAGATTATATGGAGCTTTCCAGGAAGGTGGTCAAATACGCTGGAGGCATCCCATTAGCTCTCAAGGTTTTGGGTTCTTACTTTGGCTCCTTTCGGTCGCAAAGTAGAGAGTGCTGGGAAATGGCATTGGAGAAACTAAAAAAAGTTCCGCATGATGACATTCAGAGTGTGCTAAGAATAAGTTATGACGGGCTAGATGAAACAGAAAAGGATATATTTCTTGATATATCATGTTTCTTTAAAGGGGAGAATAGACATCATGTAGAAGACATACTAAATGGGTGTGATTCCTTTGCGAAAATAGGAATAGATAATCTCGTTGACATGTGTCTCATAACAATCACGTGCGACAACGAGCTCTGGATGCATGACTTGTTACAAGAAATGGGTTGGATTATCGTTCGTCAACAGTCCAAAACGCCTGGAAAACGCAGTAGGTTGTGGACTTCAGAAGATGCTTGTCATGTGTTAAAGAAGAATAAAGTAAGTGCCATCACATTGAATTTTCTTTATACATTCCACGAAATCTAAGAAGTAAAAGCATAGCGGATTTTTTCCTTTCTTTCGGTGCATCCATACTTGAATTCTTGTCGACACTTGCATACTCATGTATCCTTGAATTGTTATGTTATCGTTAGGGGAGCGCAACAATTGAAGGAATATTCTTAGACATGTCTAAGATTGATGAAGATATATACATGAACCCCACAGTACTTCAAAAGATGAATAATCTTAGATTGCTCAAAATTTATACCTCAAATGATTCCAACAACCACAAAGTGTACCTTCGTCAAGATCTTCGTTCTCTTCCTAATTCTCTCAGATATCTTAGTTGGCAAGACTACCCTTCGAAATCGTTGCCACCAAAATTTAAGGCGCAGAACCTTGTTCAAGTTGAGATCTGCAGCAGCACGCTTACGCAGCTCTGGGATGGAGTCCTGGTATGCTTTAGTTTCTTGTTCTATTACATATAGAGCATGAAGTAAATACTTAGTTATTGAAGTTAATACTCTTTTTGGAACAGGATCTTAGGAATTTAAAACATCTCGATCTCAGTTACTCGAAGCAGCTCGTTAGAATTCCAGATCTTTCCCGAGCCATAAACCTTCGAAGTGTAAATCTTGAGCACTGCACGAGCTTAGTTTACGTTCCTCCGATAAACATTAGAAGTTGTGATAAGCTTGATTCTGAGTTGCCATTGACATTCGATACAAAAGCTCTAGGTTCAATTAGACTTGGTGGCTGCTCGAATCTTAGAACTCCTCCAGAGATTCTTGGGAATGTGAAGTTGGTTGACTTGAATTCAACTGCAGTGGAAGAATTGCCTTCTTCAGTCGGGTTTCTAAACAATCTTGTTCACTTGAATCTTGAAAACTGTAAATTCCTAAAGAATCTTCCAAGTAGCATTCGTAATCTGGAGTCTATGACCTCTCTTCGACTAAGTGGCTGCGCCTCTCTTGACAAGTTTCCAGAGGTTCCAAAGAACATAAAAATTTTGGATGTGAGCCTCACAGCTATCGAGCAAATTCCCTCGGCATCAATTGAAAATCTCTCCTTTCTGACGGAATTTACTCTCAACAGATGCAAGAGTCTTGCCAACCTCCCAACCAGCTTTTGTAAGTTGAAATCTCTCAAGTCTCTTAGCCTATTTGGTTGCTCAAACTTGAAGAACTTCCCTGAAATCTCGGAGCACATGAATCATTTAGAGTCTATCTGCTTAAGCGGAACAGCTATACAAGCCTTACCGTCGTCGATTGGAAATCTAATTGGGCTTCAAAACTTGGTTATGCGTCAGTGTGAGAATCTGGAATATGTCCCGCACTACCTCAACATGAAGTGTCTTAAGTACCTTTCCCTTGCTGGTTGTTCAAAACTTGGAAATGTACTTCCCAAGAAACTTGATTTGCACTCTCTGACTCATCTGGACCTGAGTTACTGCAATGTATCAGAAATTCCTGAATGGCTCGGCTCTTTATCCTCGCTGTTTGAATTGAATCTAGAAGGAAATGATTTTGCTAGAATACCTGCTAGCATCAGAGAAATTTCTAGACTATACGTGCTTAATGTTAAAACCTGTAGGAATCTTCAATGCGTACCGGAGCTTCCACTGTCTATGGAATTTCTTGATGCAAGTGAGTGCATATCATTGGAGATGGTGTTGAATTTAAGCACTCCTCTCACAGTAAAACGTTTTGGTTGCTATCGTTACAAGGTATTTCTATTTGGCGGATGCTCGAAATTCAATCATCATACACGCTACAAGATATTGTCAGAGTTCCAGTTGAGAATTTCGTACGACACTAGTACTCAGATCTTCTTTTATTATCCAGGAAACGAAATTCCAATGTGGTTTAGCCGTGTAAATCAGGGACCTTCAATAAAAATCAAGGTTCCTCCACATTGGGATAACGACTTCTTGGGTTTTGCTCTATCGGTTGTTGTTGCATGCGAGCACCAATGTTCTTCTGATCCAACCTGCTCTTTCGACTTTAAATACGATTACCGTCTCAATATCAATGGTCAAAGCTACAAATTAGATCTGAAATTTGAGAGATGCTCTTTTTTAGATCAAAAGAAGTCAAGTTCAGACCACGTCCTCATCTTCTATCAGCACAACGATGGCGAATTCCTTAAGGAACACTGTGACTATCATGATGGAGTAGAGGCCTCATTCAACTTTTCACTTGAGAAAAGTGATTTCTGGGGAGAAGAAATCACTTTCTACTCTTGCAAAGCCGAAGTGAAAAGATGTGGGATTCGCATGATATATCGCAGTGAGTTAGATGAATTTTCCAGAAGCAATAACCAGCATGGGCATGAGGAATTTGTGTCTTCAAATTTCGTATAGTTGCTGACTGTTTCTCTTCCAAAATACAGGTACTTTTAACACCATCTCCAATGCATACACGAATGTCAAATTTCATATATGTTACACAAATGTCTGAAAAGAGCAAGTTTAAGACGGTCGTCTTCCGATTATAATTCTTTTTTTTTTTTTTTTTTAATGCCATCTATCTTCTGTCATAATTCAGAAAGGACATTATCAAAATGTTTGAATGAAAAAGTAAATGCATCAAACCTATAGCAATCAAATGCCAAATTTGCCTTTCAAGTTTAGTATTTGGAAAATTTAACAACATTTGGAGATAGTATTATATTACAGAGTGATTTTCTTATTCCAAATGCTAAATTTTGTTTCAAACACGAATTTTGGCATTACATATTGGACATGCTCAAGATATATGTTTGCATATCTTCACTTTATTTATTTTTTGGTTGAAATTATCACACTACTTGATGATATGCACGAACTTTTTAATAGCAAACTTCATAAGGTTGTTTTGTAGTATGAGAGTTCATATACTTTTCTACTTAATTACTTGCCCTGTGAGCATCATTTTTCGACAAACAACTGATGCGTATCAACAATGTTAAACATCACTTACTAAAAGAGGATGAGTCTCATAACATGGAACCCACCTCTTTATTAGTTTGAGACCCACCCTCTATTAGTGTGATATTCAATGTCATTGATGCTCTAAAGGATTATTATTATTATTATTTCCCTACAAAGGCCTGGCTCTCTCCATGATCAACTGAGTCCTATTTGGCATTCAAGTTTGAAATGAGAGCAATTCTGATGAGAAATTTCGTTCAAACAGGTCTACTGATGGAAGAAAAGAAAAGGAAAGACAGAGATTGATGAACGGAGACGCTACTGGTAAAGGCGAAAGCCGAATATGTAGCCATGGTTCACTCACTCTCTGAAATAAGAAAGGTGTTTTTATTTTCCTTTCTTTGTTTGCCAGTCTGGGTTGGATTGATTTTAGGCTTCTTTGCTACATTGTTCTTAGACTTTGTGTTGGTTGAATGACTTTATGGTGATTCTTGTTTTGCAAAACAATAGTTTATCTATATAGCTGCAAGCTGATGGAGGTTTTTTTTTTTATTATTATTATTTTTTTAAAATTTTTTGTCAAGCTGATCGAGTTATTAGAGATGCAAATGTAGTAACTGCTGCAACTGCAAGGGATAGAAATGTTGAAGTTTTCGGTTGTAGCTTGAAATTAGGATGAAAAAACTTAGGGGTATGTAGCGTTGTTGGCTTAAATTTGTCACCTACTTGTCTTCTAAATTTTTAATTTTGATAATTTATCCCCTCGAATTTCTAAATTGTTTTAACTTGTCTCATTTCATTAACTTTCCATTAAATTAAAGATTTGAATTAGAAGATTTGCATTAAGGATTGCATTAGATTTAGAATTTTCTTGGTAAAAAATGGGATCTTTTTTTTTTCTTTTTACATGAAGTGTACTTGATCTTTCCATTATAAATTTAACAGAAAGTTAAATCAAATGGACATATTATAATAATTTAGAAAGCTTAGAGGACAATTTATTAAAATTAAAAATTCAGATAACAATTTATCAAAAGATGATAAATTTAGAAGATAACAATGCTAAATTCCGAAAGGGTGACGGTCTCATCTTCCTATTTTTACAGGAGATATCTGCATCTAGTTTCAATTATAAAAATAGAATGCTTTACAGTAATTACCGATCATCTACTTCTCATTATATAAATATGACAAGTTGTTATAGATATAATCTAGTAATAATATCATATCTAATTTTGCCTAAAGATACAGGTTCGAATCTCCTGTTTCAATTTCGAAAATAAATAAATAAACAAATATGACACCCACATTTGGATATCAATCTTCCATTTAAGGCCGGATTCCGCTTAACCTTTATGATTATTTTATTTTAGAAAATTTTATGTTTTTTCATTGTAGATAACCTTATTTATGATGCTTTATAATGGGGGACTTAATTAAAAGGTTTTTTGGTGATGGCGCGTTTCACTTAAACGCCTTTTCATTTTTTTTATTTTTAAATATTTCTTTGATAATTAATAGCATAACTTAAAAAAAAAAAATAGTGTAACAGACATTAACTCTAATACTAATTTTTTAAGTATCAACTCACTTCTTATTTTTTATTGATAGATAAAATCAATTGATGTAGTAATATTTTAAACACTTGTCAATAAAAGAATGACAATCATTTACCACATAAATTGGTACTTAAAAGTTGGTATTAGAGTTTACTAGTATATTTCTATAAAAATAATAATAATAATAATAATAATAAATTATAAACTATAAAGCAAATGGCTGCCAAGGCAAACAAAGTATATCACTGAGCTCTCTGAGGAAACGAAAAATTATGTATTCGTTTGATGCATGTAATAGAAAATGGTTGTTAGAGTTATTATAGCTTCCTTCTTTTTTTTTTTTTTTAGATCTATGTATATTAATGCACGTTTCGATGGTAGATTACATTTGAGTTTTTTTAACCTTTTACATTCAATATAAATCAAAATATATATTAAACTTGAATTGTGTCTTAAAATTAAATATGTATATGGATATTTTTGTATATATCCCTCATAATTTTAATATAATTATATTTATTTATTACACACTCTTATCATTTCATAATTAACCCTAACTTTTTTTTTTTGGGTCTACCGGTGCAAAAAAAAAGCATTTTTTTTGTATGTCCAGAGCGTAAAGATGAACATCCATTGATCCATATCCTACTAAAATTTTGTAGGACGTTGTAACTAAAATATGCGTCTCTCTCTATCTCTCTCTCTCTCAAATTTCGCATACTCCCTTTGTGTGAGGCTTTCGCCGCCACTGTTGACCAGAACTCAATCGACGTACGTTAGTGTGACATTATCCGTTTCTTGGTTCAAAAAAGTCTTGGCTAACGAGGATGATAGGTTATTTGGTGATTTCGATGGCGTTGAAAAGGTCTTAATTGGGAGTTTCTCGACCAGATCTAGTCCGGTGAGCTTCTAGTAATATGGGAGTCAGTGCAGCGATTTCTTACCTCTAATCGAGCTTGATAGATTTCCTCTGAGTTGTGACGCGTGGTCGAATGGTTGTTTTGCGTAGGACAAGAAGATTCCGGTCAATATTATTTTGTATTCATGCTTTTGTTTTTATGTTTTTATTTTAGTTTTGTAATAAATAGGTAGTTCCCCCATCTCCGATTTGTTTTTGTGTATGTGTTTGTTCCGCTTGAGTTGTTCTCTGATGGTATTTGTCTATTGGTTCCGTTAGTTTTATGGCTAGACAGAGTTAGTTGCAGCTTCTGTGTTATGAGTGACTATTTCTCAATTGTCCGAAATATTTCATCGACTGTAGGATTGTCGAGCTTTGTACATGCTCGATTATAGGATTGTCAAGAAATTCGAAGATTTTCCTATCACGGGTATCGGCTTACGTCCTCCTCACTGAACTTCATCAAATTTTTATTGATAGAATAGGTTTCAGTCGAGAGTTGTGTCTCTTGTACCACATGTTTGTTTCGTCTTCGATATTGATATTTGTATCGCATTTTAATTTAAATGATCATTTCCATTTTAAAAAAAATGTTGGACATGGGTTTTATAGTATTTATTAGAATTATTTTTAATATGTATCCACATAGGTTTTATAGTATTTATTAGAATTATTTTTAATATGTATCCAAACATATATTCAAACATTCTGTTCAAATATTTCTTTTCATATTGTAAATATCCAAACACCATTTCAAATAAATAATTTTATTCTAAATGCTACCATTCAAATGACTTTACCAAACCCGATTTTTGGTTATTTTCTTTCCAACCATGAGCAAGAAGAGCTTACAAGATAAGCTAATTAATAAAAAGACAGACCACCCTCCTTTAAAAAATAAAAATAAAAATAAATCTTAATCTTAATCTTATAATAATAATAATAATAACATATATAAAGAGCCAATGTCTTCTTCTTTTAATTTCATCATGTGTCAGTCTATGATTTTTTTTTTTTACCATTTTTAATTTTTTTCCCCTTCTTTTATTTTCTTCTAAGCCCAAGGCTTTTGTGGCCTTTTTTCCTTTTTTCCTTTTTTTTTTTGTTTCCCCTTCTTTCATCTTTTTTTTTTTTTTTATTTCACCTAAGCAACTTCTGCCAGCTCCTCGTTTTCTTTTCTATTTTTTTTTTCTTGGTTTTCCATTTCTTCCCTCTTACTCTTCCTCTTCATCCCCTCTTCCTCTTCATCCCCTTCTCTTCTTCTTCGGAGCAAGACTCTGTTTGGATCACATGTCTATTTTCAGAAAGGAAAATTTTTATGTTTTAGATGAGAAAGTTTTTTATTTTGAGAATAAAATGAAATTTGGATGTGTAAAAATTTTTTTTTCTTGAAAACAAAAAATTGTTTTGAATGAGAAAAAATAATGTTGAGAATTGTACATTGTGAGAAAATTTTAAAAAGATTCCTTTTCTATTTTCAAAAAGATATTGTATTAAATAAATTTGAAAATAAGATAGTTTTCTTTTTCAAAAATTAGAAAATGATGGAAAAAGTTGAGAAAAACAGTCTTTTTCAAAAAATTTTCAATTTTCAAATTTGGATATGTCATCCAAACAAAAGGTAAGTCTTCTCAATACGAAATTTTCAATACCTAGTCCCTAAGCCCCCCAATCTTTTGAATATTGATTTTGTTTTTGCAGAGTTTTGCTCAAGGATTTTTAATCAATATAGGATTTGATACATTCATGATAGGAAACGAAAAATGGTAGGAGTGACTTGTCGGAAAGTATAAACAATGCTAGAGAAGTCCATATTTATCACATTTCATACTCTGTGTGTTGTTGTTGTTTTTTTTTTTTTTTACAAGGTTACTTATATATATTTTTTAACATGGTTTCTTTTATATATATATATATATATATATATATAGCTCCTGGGTCCATCTTTTTGGTTGTTTGTTTGTTTGTTTGTTTTTTTCCCTGTTTTTTTGCTCGTTGGGTTCTTTTTCTGATTGATCTCTTCTTTCCCCCAGTGTTTGATTTGTATTGAAGATTAACTAAGAGTTATTTTTTATAAAGATTGTAGAAGAAGAGGAAGACAATCCCGACGAGCGAGCACTATAACTCACCAAAATTAGAGCATTGGAGCTTTGGGCTAAATTTGTCATATAATTTAATATGTGGTAAATTTGACATTAATATAATATTATTGGACATTACTTTCTTATCCAATTATAAAAATTTACTATCGGCACAATTTTTTAATATTGCATTGGAGATATTCTAACATATTGATGTGTTTATATGATTTAATATAATTGATTAGAGGATGTCGTTGAGTGTTTTTTTTCTTCTTAATTTCTTAACTTAGGAGGGATTAAATGCTATCTATTTTCTCCCATAAAACAAAATGTTATCCATTTGGTCAAAGTTCAATACGTCATAATTTTTTTTATTTTTTTTATGATTGAGTTTCAATACATTATTATTAGACATAAGTTTATAAATACTTTTAACATTCATGATTTACAGGAACAAATTGCCAAACTTTCAAAGTGAACGTCTAGATTTCCCAAAAATTAAATAAAAATACAAACAAAACTCAACTTAAAAATGTAAATAAATAAGGAGTAATGGTCCCAAATTGTCCCTGATCTCTTTAAAATGTGAAAGTTTGGTCTCTGTTTTTTTTTTTTTGGGCCGAGAAGATCGTGAATTCTTAAATGTTAGCCATTATAATCATTTCCGTCCAAAACCGTAAAATTTCTAACGGAATTTTACTCAAACCATACTTTTTGTAGTAAAAATACCAAAATACGCCTTAATTTTTTTTTCCTTACTCATTTACCACAAAAAAATGTCATCTTTCCCTTGGATCCAACATTATTCCAACAACATAAAATACCTCAAAACATAAGTATAAAAAAAATTAAAAGAAAAAAAAATCAAAATTCGTCATACTTAGAGGACTGGAATCAATGGCAAAAGAAACGGGATTGAGCAACCAACCCCTTTTGTCATTAGCAATCCAGGAAGGAAACCCAAAAATGATTCGTCGTAGATTGGCATGAGAATCGCGAACTAGCTCTATTGCTGGTGGCTATGTCGGAGCCGAGAGGAATCGATGGAGAAATGTGGAGAGCATTGGATCTCGTCCCTCGAATCTGAATGCAAAACCCAGCGCCCCCCTATCCCAAAAAATCCGATCTATCCACCCCACCCTAAAACCTAGCGCGGCCCACCTCCATGCCCTGTTGCCTAGCACGGACTACCTCCCCCCCCAACAAATGGCGAGCTTGGACTGCCCACCCACAGAACTCGAGCTCTCAGCGCCCACCTCCCGCCCCCCCCCCCCCCCAAAAAAAAAAAAAACCAAAATCCACCGATAGGAGAAAATGAAGAAGAGAAAAGATGAAGTTTAAGCTTCCGTTTGGTTAACCATCTTAAACTCAAATTTTCATATCAGTTTTTATCTTTTTCTGAAAAGTTAACAAAAAATTATAATTAGTTTTTAAAAATCAACCAACTCAAATTTAAAAATTTCAACTCAAAATGTAACACCAAACAAAGCCTAAGTTTTTTTTATGATTTTTTAATTTTGTTAAATTAAATATTACTATATTACTAAAATATTCTCTCAAATTAGATACACGCATGTAGCATTATTCGTAGAAATTCAATGGTTTTGAATGGAAAGTATTAAATGACTAACATTTTAATAATTCAAATATTTTTAATAAAAAAATAAAATAGAGATCAAATCGTTATCTTATAAAGAGTTCATATTATTTATGTCAATTATTGTAAATAAAAGACGAGACTTATTGGGGAAGATTTTGTTTTATTAATTTAATTATTTTTTTGGGAAAACAAAAATTGAAAAGGGGGGAAGAGGCGGGGAGGAAACGGGAAGGAAAGACGAGAGAGAAGAAGCATTTTTTCGGAAAACTTGAGAGACAGAAGAGAATCGGACCGAGTACTAAGCATTCAGACAAAAATATGGAATTGGACCCTGATGACATCTTCCGAGACGAAGACGACGACCCCGACAATGATTTCTACGAGGTTTTCTTTCCTTCTTCTTCCCTCAACAAAACACCCCCGCCCCCCCCCCCCCCCCCCCCCCCCCCCCCCCCCCCTTTTTTTTAATTTCATTTTAATTTTGAATAAATTATCTTTACCCATTTTTGTTTCTCATAGTGACAATACTTTCGTAAGTATTTGATTTCTCTTACTTTTTTTTGGGGGTGGGTTCAGAAAGAGGCTACCAAAGAACTTGTTGTATACCTGGTTGATGCTTCCCCAAAAATGCTCTCCTCTACCTCTCCTAACGTAAGTTTATATCTATACATACAGTACGTATAATATAAAAGGGGTTTTCGTTTTTATGGGTTTACTTTATTTTATTTTATATTTCACTTGGGGTTGTTCTCTGTGTTCTTTTTCTTTTTTTTTTTTTTTTTTCACTCTTCTTTATATTCTAATTTTAGTTGATTGTTGTTGTTGTTTGTTTGTTTGTTTTTTTTTTTTTTTTTCCCGAAAGAAAAAGGTATTGCCATTATTTTATATATTCCTTGCAATACTCGAAGTTGAGTAGTTTCAGTCTATGGATGAACTGGGTATTACCGCGCTCGTTTAGTTTTCAAAATTTTCTCACTCTGACTACTTTGCCGACTTCATTCTTGCTTTATGAGGTCTGTTCATAACATTTTTTAGGAACCTGATTTGCAAATGGATTTCCCAACTTCAGATTTCCTAACGTTTCACAGAATTTCCCGACCTGATAGCGGATTTGATCTGGGTAAAACGTAAAAGGTTTCCTCATTGACAAGGATCTAATCTTGTGCTTAAGCATAGCATTACTGTGATTTACCTCAGCAGTTATGGCATGAATAGATGGAATATGTCACTGGATACTTTCAGTTTTAATGTTTCCTTAATGAAGAAGTTCCGTAAATGGTTCAGCCTCGAAAGCTTCTTAGTTGAATTACATCTTTTGAAGAGTTTTCTCTGGTCCATGATCTGGTCAAGCAACACATCTGCGTGGGAAATGACCTGAACACCAACTTTGGTCCCCATCTTGTATACACTTGATGAGCTTATGAAACTTGTGGCCCTTCATGCTCTCACTTGATATATCTTGAGAACTGGCTTAAATTTTGTTTTTCTTTATCAAATCTTAAGCCCCCAGGATTTTACTGCCTTGAGATTTTACTCGAAACCTTATCTCAATTAAGCAATATTTCTGTAGTTGACATTGCCTTTTTATTTGGTGTTTGTCTGTTGCACTGTTATAAATTTATAGTCATGGTAAGGAAATTAAGAAAAAAAAAAGAATAAAGTTCTCGACTTCTATTTGTCAACTTGTGATTTTTTGCAATGCTATTGCCATGTTACGACATGACCTGGTTTCAATGCTTAATAAGCAAAAAGAGAACCAAAAGGAAGAGGTGGGTTGGAATAACTAGACGGTACTATTCTGTGTGGTGTGATAATTTTGTTCTGCTGTAGCCACTGGTATTTTGAAGTTATTTCCCAGTTACCATCAGCATGGGGCATGCTAATTCTCCGTATTCTGTGAAACAAATTTCTTAGGTTTCTTCATTTGTCGACATTGGCAGGAGGATGACAAGGATGAGACTCATTTCCATATTGCTCTCAGTTGCATCTCTCAGTCATTGAAGACTCAAATTATCAACCGATCATATGATGAAGTTGCTATTTGCTTCTTTAACACAGTAAGATGTTGCACTGTTTAAGCTAAGCATATTTTCCTTGGACGATCTGAAATTTATTCGTCCATGGACCTGTCATATCTCTTTGTTACTACATATAGTTTCACAATTGTTTTTGGGTTTTTGTTTACATATGCATTTATTTTTTTTTTGGATTTTATTCATATTGCAAATTTGGATCGTTTTCTTACAGATCCTTTCTTTCCCCACATTTTTCATATGTCATCTTCAATTCGAAAGATCGTTGCCAACAAATATGAACTTTTGAATGAATACTGTTTCGAAAATACAATAAATTCTAGTTATGCTATTTTCATTTTTGTACATTTGCAGAGGGAAAAGAAGAATTTGCAGGACTTAAATGGCGTCTATGTTTTCAATGTTGCTGATCGAGATGATTTAGACAGGCCAACAGCTAGGCTTATAAAAGAGTTTGATCTTGTAGAGGGTAAGAGCTAAAATGAAAATTTTTGTTTTGATATTTGGTGAATGTCCTATTGAGAGGCACCAAGCGTATCAATGAGTTTTAGTCTTTTTGGCTTTTAATGATGTTTCAGAAGAACAATTAACGTTTGATTCATTTTACTAATTTGTTTTGGGCTTCTCTGAGAGTATTCATTCTTTATAAATTAGCAGAATGTGGTCTACTATGTTCCTTGGTCTTATACGCATTTCATTTTTAATTTCATGGTAATGAATTTGAATCTGTGCGGATATATTTTACTTCTGTCATTATTAGAGTTTCTATTTGATTGTTTGCACTTGATTGGAGCATTAAATCAAATTGCATCCTTTTGGAAATAAATTTTCTTGCAGAGTCATTTACAAAAGAAATTGGGAGTAAATATGGTATTGTCTCCGGGTCTCGAGAAAATTCGCTCTACAATGCAATCTGGGTAGCTCAGGCTCTGTTGCGGAAAGGGTAAGACTATCCTATTTATTTATTATTTTTTTCGAAGCCTATTTCCACACAAAAGGGAAGCTCAGGGATTTTGAGACCTGAGCCTTGTCTTTATGGTCTCATAAATGTTTTCCATTAACATGCTATTCTCAGGTCTGCAAAAACTGCAGATAAGCGGATGCTTCTATTTACCAATGAAGATGATCCTTTTGGGAGTTTCAAGGGTGCTTCAAAGATAGATATGACAAAAACAACTCTGCAACGTGCTGAGGTATGTTTTGCATGAAAGAATTGTCTAGTTGATCTTGTAAATAGAAAGTTCATTTTGTGTGTGTGTGTGTTTTTTTTTTTTTTTTTTTTTTTTTCAGGATGCACGAGGTCTTGGCATCTCAATTGAACTTCTACCATTGGGTCGGCCTGAGGAGGAATTCAACGTCTCTCTGTTCTATGCTGTATGGCTTTAGCTTTACTTTTGTTTTCTTGATTAATTTCCATGGTGGCTCGAACCCTAGAACACCTACCACTACTAAACTCCATATGTTCCAGGGTTTAATTGGACTAGAAGGTGATGAACTTGCTCAATTTATTCCCTCAGCAGGACAAAAGTATGCCTTCTTTTTCCTAGATTTGTGTGTGTTTTAATTGTTTTTGTCTTTCTCTAGCGCTTTTCGGGTTATTGCTTTATGCAGCCCTTGAAAAACAACTTGTTTGCTAGATTTTTGTAGATTTGGTCCATGTGTGATGTTGGATGGATACCTTGCATGAAACAAAGTAAACTTATTGAAGAGTCTACAGTTGATTTAGTTTTTCAGTTTAATCACAAGACTTAAAAACTTTTTCATGCTATTATCTGTAGTTGTAGAACAATCGTACAAATAAGTTAATAATCAAACAAATAGTGTTGAGTCATGATTTTTCATGGTAGATAGTGATCATGAAAACTATTCTGTGGTAGGTAGAAGTAGATTTTCTACTTTATTCTTAGTTACTTGAATGGATTGATAATGTATAATCAGCTTGACCGGGCTTGATTTGGAGAAACAAGCAGAAGCTAAATTGGAGAGAACCTAGAAGAGAAACAAAAGTTGATACCTCATAATAGGAATAGAAGTTGTATCCTTGGAGACAAAATCTTCTTAGTGTAGAATTGAAGTTGCTGTCCGAGAGTCATTTTGAGTAATGATGAGATTTGTAATGATTATGATTCATCTTCAATTATTTCTACTTGTTGTATAAGAAGAAAAGATCAGTAATAGGAAGAAGGGCGTCAGCTTTAAACTACGTTTGGTTCACATTCTTATTCTAAAACAAGGATGAAGAAAATAATTCTTTTTGAGCATGCTATTTATTCCTTGCTTGTTTTATGTGGCGGATTGCATATTTGAGAATCATGGTATGATAATCAAACCTGTAAGTGTTAGTTAGCTATGAACCCTCTCAAATGGAAGGTATTTTGGGTATATCATGACAGAATTGTTTGTCAATTGTGTTAAAGCATAGCACGGTGAAACCTTAACTGAAATTCTTCTTTTATTTTTCAATTTATGTTCTTTTGCGTTTTAATGCATAAGAGAAATGAGTAATTCACAAGTCGTAAAGGTCGTTAATATTTGCAAAGCAGTAGTGAAAGAGCCGAGTTTTATCAGCATATGAAACGGTCAAAGCTTGACTGATAAGTTCTAAAGATCGTAATCTCAACACTAGTTTGATTTCAATTTTTCATGCTCTCCAAGATTATTATAAAAAACTTTTTGTTTCAATTTCAGATTGGAGGATATGAAAGATCAGCTTAGGAAGCGCATGTTCATGAAGCGCATAGTTAGAAAAATCAAATTTTCAATTGCCAATGGATTATGCATTGAACTGGACTCTTATGCTTTGATTCGTCCCACTGTTCCTGGTATGCAAGTGTGACCATCTTTTGATTTACTTATGAGGCAGAGCTCGGCCTTTGTATGTCATTTATTGGTTTCAGTTAATAATATCTGTTCCCCACCTCTGATAAATAGGAGCAATTGCATGGTTGGATTCTGTCACCAACCGCCCTTTAAAGGTGATGTGTCTATAACATTTTCCTTTCCTTGATTAAATGCTATTACACATTACTGCATCTTTTTTTTAGCAACCTCGTCAAGTATTTTTGCGAATAAATGATCAAACTCTTTTACTATTTTGACTGAGGATTCGGGGGATAGAAATTATTTTCAGCATATCTCGAGAACTTGTCCTGGAAAGTTGACCTTAGGTTTAGTGCGAGTCATACAAGGTTGACGAGTCTAGTATGTGAGGAGAAAGATGCTGATAATATTTGACATGCTGTAATTTGTCATTTACCTGAACTGGTCAATTACTTTTATGATCTGAAAGTTTCAGTTCAAGTCATGCTTCTACTTCCACCAAAAGATGGCTTGGACTTTGTGAGATTGAAAATTTGGATTGTTGTATCAGTCTTATTCTTTGAACTCGGTAATGATTTCTTTTGCTCTGAGGGGTACTTAAGTTGTCCAATTGATTCTATGCAGACTGATAGATCTTTCTTCTGTGCGGATACTGGTGCCGTGCTGCAGGAGTCTACCAAACGCGTTCAGATTTACAAAAAGTAAGCATATTATAGTGATTCTATTAAGCAGTCATTTGTTCCTGCTGCCTTTGCACTGTTTATAAGCAAAGGGCAGCGGAAATCTTCCCATACTTTTAATGGATTTTGAATTTCTTACTCTCTGTTGCTTCTTATCTTGCAATTTATTAGCTTTGTTGCGAAACTAGAAATGCAGGAGGGACGCTGGTAGATTATCTAGGCTCGGTCTCGGTCTTTAATTTGGATTTTTTTTTAAATTTACTTTTTACTGTTTTTCTTGATATTGCTGAACCTTTTTTCTGCTAGCTAATATAGCAAAATAAGAATGCACTAATTCCAATTTAGTTGTCCTACATTTATAGTTATCCATTTAACTACCTTTGTTACATCATAGAATTCTCCTCTTGGTGCATGCTCTTCGTGTTATTCTTTGTTATTCTTTTTCTTTTGTTTTGTTTTTGGTTTTTTGGGATTTTTTTTTTTGGGGGGGGGGGGGTGGGGTGGGGGTGGTGTTACTCTTTTTATTTAGTAATAACAACTGTGTCATGCATTGGAATGAAATAATTATAGTATGAACTTTTAGTTCATATATTCCGTCTGTATACATCTTTTATTGTTATTTCTGTTGGGTGTGGGGGGACCCTAATCCTCCATCCTTTCTTGAATAGTATTCTACCACTTTCAGTTTCTGCATTGGAGTTTTTACGGGATATTTTTATTCACTGTTACATCTACTTTTCAGTAAAACTGTCAAGCTTTCAGTGGATGAACTATCAGAGATAAAAAGAGTTGCTCCTGGAAATCTTCGTTTGCTTGGATTCAAGCCGTTAAGTTGCTTGAAGGATTATCACAACTTAAGGCCATCAACATTTCTTTTTCCTAGTGATGAGGTTCCATTTTTCTCTATCCCTTTACTGGTACTGCCAACGTTGGTCAGCTCATTTCTCTGTTGACATATTTTGTGTAATAAATTTCCATTGAACATAAATGGAATTTTGCAAGTCCTATAGATTTTATCGCTTTGTTGCTGCCCAAATTATTTTTAATTAACATATAGGTGTTCCTAGCACTCCACAATAGACACTACACATGCATATTAGTTTGGTACGAAGCAAAAAGCATAATTCTAGGTGTCATTTTATATAGCTAGTTGTGAACTTGCCGAATAATAAACGAAATTAAATGTTAGTTCACAAGAAAACTATAAATACTTGATATTTAGTTGCATCCATAACAGACAAGGACGAGAAAGTAGGAAAAATGCATTCAAAGTGTAGGAATACTATTCGACATGTTTTTTTCCATATTAAGGGTGTTGAGATAGCCCAGCAAATCATGACCATCGTGACTCTAATAAGGTAAAACGAGTAATAAAAATTTCACCTCCAAACGTAGCCTAGTGGTAATTTCACACCTAACTCCACTTCGAGGTATAGCATTCGACCTTGCGCACCCACAAAGTTATATATATATATATATATATATGATGTCCAGGCTGTTTCTGCCCTTGGTTGAGGGTATGGTAGGTTAAATATTTCACTGTTGGAAGTTTGTGAATTGAAAAGGGTTAGAAGATAAAACATTTTTGTAGATAAGTTTTCTCTATAGTTCATGGTAGCTGACTCACGGCTGATTCTCAATTGCAGGACATAATTGGTAGCACACGCCTTTTTATTGCACTGCATGGGTCCATGTTGCGACTAGAGCGGTTAGTACTTTGATATAGTTTGTCTTTAAGGTTGACAACTAATTTGCAATGATTTTTGCCCATGCTGCTACTGTATCCTAGTCGTGAGGCACTATTCTTGGATGAGCTATAGACATTCTATGGTTGATTCCACTAAAAGGACCTAGAATTTCCAACTAATGAGGCTTAAGAGATGTCTCAGCGGTCTTTGAGTAGCAAAAGGAAAAGAAAATTTAGAGAAAAAAAAAAAACTGAAAGAAAGAAAAGAAAAGAAACTACATCATGTTTTAAGGGGTAGAATAATGTTCGATGATTTTTTTGTTTTTAGTCCTTTTGTAGTACTTTTCTGAACTTAAAAAATTACTTTTTTTTTTCCCTCACAATTAGCTAATAAGAATAGGAAGAATCCACTTTTTTTCATAGAAATGTTTATCTCATTAAGTTGTTGTAAATGTATTTTTTTCTTTCCATCTCCAGTTATTTAAAAAAACTTTTTCTGATTTAGCAACATTACATAATCCACCTTCAAGCCAAAACTCTTTTCAGTGTCCACTCCTGTCTGACTGGAGCATGAAGTTAATGCCAGGCCTATGGGTGTTTGCTATCTTGCTAATGAACTTTTATTTTTATTTTATTTTTATGTTTATTTTTTATTCATTTTTTTTTTCTTTGTTCTTTCAGTTTTGCAGTTGCATTTTATGGCAGTACGTCTCGTCCCCAATTGGTTGCCCTTGTTGCCCAAGTAAGATGTAAACATGTTTTGTGTGTTGATGCATAAATAATTTGATGAAATGGTGAGAATGACATAGTTGTGGTGAAGTAATATTTATTTAAATATCTAAATTAATTTTCCGTCAAAACCATTTCTGTTAGCACCATGTTAGATACCAAATGTCCCACATGAAAAGATTATTAGATAAGTTGTGGGTTTATAAGACCTTGGGTCTTCTCTACTTGCAAAGTCGGATTTTGCATGGGTGAGTTCTACCTAATGGGTTCCTTACAGAACATCTTTTGCTGCAACGAAATGCTCATCTTTTGCTCTTTCTTATACTCTCAATTTTCCTCTCTTGTTAGCTTCTGGGAAATACATATATACCATAATCTTTTATTCAAACTCGTGAATTGACTTGCTAATAATATGGACTGGTTGTATTTGCTTCTAAATCATGTGCCCTTAACTGGGAAGTACATCGGCAATGATAGAGATAGTATTCTTATTTTATTGGTTGTTGCGTCTTCGATGTCATCTATGCAGTTACGTTTATCTGCCATAAAACGACAAATTTTGAGACTCACTTATGTTCCTTGTAATGCACAGGAGGAAGTAATTAAAGGTGGTGGTCAGGTTGAGCCACCGGGACTGCACATGATATATCTTCCGTATTCTGATGATATCAGAGACATTGAAGAGGTAACAAATATGTGGATTGGATTTGAATTTTACGGGCATTGCCTTCTCTAACATACACTATGGATATGCAGCTTCATTCGGATTCAAATGTTGCAGCACCTTCTGCGAATGAAGAGCAAATTAAAAAGGCTGCTGCTTTAATGAAACGTATAGACTTGAAAGAATTCTCAGTGTGCCAATTTGCAAATCCTGGTATGTTACCACATGGGATGACAGTAGAGTTCTAGTTTACGAATGTTTATGCTGTGTATCTTTCTATTTTGTATGGATATAATTCATTGCTTCGGAAGTAAATAGGGGCCAATCTGTTGGTCACCACCTGACAGAATCATTAGACCTGATATCTGAATGCATCATACTAAATTTTGTATCAAGTTATTAACATGGGCTATTGTGAAAAGTCCTTGAGCCAAATGGATAGTAGGACTGGTTTTGCGATACCAATTTGAAGCAACCGAAAGCCTATGCTTAAAAACCTAGGGATTACTCTTCTTTTGGCTCCTAATGTTTCTCCAGTGGTGGAATAACAATCTGGGCCGAGGTTTTGCCATGAATTTAACTAAAGTGGCCTTCCTTTAAAAATAAATAAATAAATTGGCCTCAAATGGCATCAGAAATTAAATGGAAGTAGCTGTCGATCAGTTCCTCTAGATCTGAAGTCAATGCTTCTAGTGCAACAACTGTAAAATTCTTCATTTGTAGATATAACATACACTAGTACACATTCATTTCAGAGATAATGAGGTAGTAGCTTCCGACAATAACTAATTAACTGTAGTATTTCTTTTAACCATTCTCTTTATTGCTATATTCGGGTTTTCTGCTTTTTTTTTTTTTTTTTTTTTTTTTCCGCCAATCTAATGAGGAAGTTGACACTTCAGTATTCATATACTTTTATTGCAGCCTTGCAGAGACATTATGCGGTGTTGCAAGCTCTGGCTCTGGAGGAAGATGAGATTCCAGAGATCAAAGATGAAACCGTGCCTGACGAGGAAGGGATGTCTAGGTAAGAGAAAATTCTATGATTCCATCTGGGCTTGCACTGGAATTGTTGCATTTACTTCTCTGTTTTCCACCGCCACACCACCTTGCTTATGGTTGCATGATAATCAACTCAAGTGGAAATCTACATACCATAAGCTGCCAAGCTTCAGAATAGAAGAAAATTTCCTCTTCGATATTTACAACAAAATGTTTGTAAATTGCATTGACTTGATGTTTTTGCACACCGTCTCACAGACCAGGAGTTGTTAAATCTTTGGAAGAATTTAAGCTTGCTGTCTATGGAGAAAATTATGATGAGGAAAATGATCATGGAAAGGCAAGTGAAGCCTCCAAAAAGAGAAAAGCAACCGCAGAACTTGCAGCTAAAGAGGCTGCAAACTACGACTGGGGTGAACTTGCAGACAATGGGAAGGTTTGACACTTGCTTTGTTGTCTATGCTTCGATTCTAGTGCTTCGATACTAGTGCTTCAATACCACTGCATCATGGCGCTCATTTCATTTTTGCAGTTGAAGGATTTGACAGTAGCAGAGCTAAAGTACTACTTAACAGCACACAACCTTCCCATTGCCGGCAAGAAGGAAGCTTTGATCAGCAGGATATTAACTCACATGGGGAAATGAACAAGTTCAGGTTTGGTATTTTCTGCTGAAAGAATCCAAACTGGAATGGAGAACACAGCGAAATGATGATCCAGAGGTACAAGCTCCTGAGGTTGGTTAGTTTTTGTTTATATGCTCTCCGTGACATTCGAAAACACTTGGTTTGAGAAAGTTTGTAGACTTGTTTTTATTATTCGCCAATCGATCAACCGATTCCATTCTGGTTTTCCATCAAGTGGTCTAAAATGAGGCGAAGCATGCTCGATTTTGGGTTGTAAATGGATGTTTACCAGAGCACGTTGTGGCAGTTGAGCATGCTCACTGAATGTATAAAGGTGTTGGATTTTGGTCATGGAATCAGCTTGAACTTTTCCATATGTCGTTAGCTTCAACAAATCTGTTTAATATCAGCTCGAAATGAAGGTTTTGAAGTAATCAAAGGCATTTAAACTATTGGAGTTTTCGATTAAATGGAGTGTTACTTGTGCAAAAAAAATAAAAATAAAAATAAAAATAAAGAAAAAAGAACCTTCTATTGCTTTGAGTCTCGTTGGCATTTGAGAAATTTACTTTGCGAGTACATCATTCAAGTGGCAAGAGAACAAGCCACTGAAAGACCTTTTCATCTCTGAATGCACTTTCTGTTGATATTCTAACTTTTTCAAACGTACTAGTTTACCACACGCTCTGTGCGTGCTTTAAAGATGTAAGAATTTAAAGAGTAAATACAAAAAAAAAAAAAAAAAAAAAAAAAAAAAAAAAAAAAAAGCAGAACGATAAAATAAGAAAAAGAAAAGGAAAAAAAAAAAAACTCCATACAAAATTTAAAAACAAAAACTGAAACTTCTTAACGAAATTTAGAGAATTTAGACATCCTTTTGAACCAATTAATTAAAAAAATAAGAATTTAATGAGAAAATTAAAAAGAAAAGAAAAGAAAAGAAAATTATAGAATGACAAACAAAAAAGAAATAAAAAACTGAAACTTCATATAAAAAAAAAAAAAAAACCGAAACTTCGAGAAGGCTTGGCCTACTCTATCTATCGAAATGCCGGTCAATATGTTTCTACTGAAACAAAAAATAAAAAAAATCATAAAGAAAAAAAAAAATCCATAAATTAAAAAGGAAAAAAAAGAAGAAGCACATAACGATATAAGAAGAAAAGAAAGATGAAAGTATTTGTAATCATATTAAAAATCACAATGAAACGTCTTTACAAAACTTTAAAGAAAAACTCTAAAAAAATAAATATTCTCATTTTTATTATTGATGACATACATAAATTTATTATTGAATAGATATATAAAGGATTATGTATATGTGTATATATATGTAAAGAGAAACGAAAAAGATAACAGAAATTAAAAAAAAAAGAGATAAAAGAAGAAAAAAGGATAAAACATAAAAGAGAAGTGACAATAAAAACAATGGGTTGATATATATATATATATATATATATATATATTTCATATATGTTAAGATATGTAATGAGAGATGAAAAAGATGAAAGAAATAAATAAAAGATAAAAGCATAAAAGAAAATAAATGAGAGAACAAAAAGAAAAAGGATAAAAGCATAAAGAGAAGTAAAAAAACAATTGGTTGACACATGATAATGATAAAAGAAAGAGAGAGCATTGTTGGTTTTTTATATATGTTAAGATTAAAATTAAGATATATATTTAATAACTTTTTTCGTTAAAAATTTAAAGTCTCTATTAATAAAAAGGACTATTTTGTAACATTTTAAAATGTTAAAATATCATTTTAACTAAAAGCGAAAGAGAGAATTAAAACGTTATATATATATATATATATATCAGTTTAAGGACCAACTGAATAATTTATTTTTATATTATTCTTTTGATTCTATGAGACATTATTAGACACTTTAAGTGCAAACTAGTGTTTACTTGAGGTCTTGAATGTTGTCTATGACAACTAAAAAGTTGTCCTCCATTTTCTTATTACACGTGAGTGTTTCCTTTTAAATTTTAACATTTACTAATTTGAAAATATTTTACGATACTAATTAGAATACATTTTAGGAGTTGCTACGGTTATTTTGGGTAGGAAGGAGAGAAAATAAATCCTGATATATCATCTAAGTGACGTTAATGGAGATGAAGAGAGAGGTCTTTTCTTTAATATATGTTATTTGGTGTGAAATTCATTTAATAATCTCTTCATTTTAAGAGATATTAAAATTGTGATGTTATGAAGGATTTGGAGTCCCTTCCTAATCCATTTCTTCCTATTTTCTCTTTTATCAAACAACCACGAATGTCAACATTCTTTATAATCTCTCTACCTATAACAACTCATGCTTCTCATTTGACACGATATTATCCACTTTGGGTTTCGTGCTGACACATGTTTGCTCTTAGGGTTTTACCCCATAGGGCTTATACTATTAAAATGTGGTTTCCTTATTTATGAACCATCACATATATTTATATCTAAATGATGTGTGATTGCATAGCTTTTCTTTTTTCCTTATAGGGACTGATTGATGTCACACCACCTCTCATATTCTATCACTTATCTCTCCTACCAAACACACCCTTAAGGACAACATAGAGGGCAAAAGGTTAATTTTTATTAATTGATATTTGATTGGACCATTTTTTGTTTTTGTTTTTTGGAATTTAGGAATGGACGATTCGAACTCTATAGAATTAAGTGTATGGTTAATGTTAAATTATACCTACAATAATAAATTATTTTCAATTTAAGAAGTTCTTTTACTTGTACCAAATACCAACTAAAATGACAAATAACAAACTTAATAAATGACAACCCTCAACCATAAAGATCAACTACGTACCAACATTATCCAAAGTCCAAGATAGAAATCCAGCCATAAAACTCAAGCTGGGGTCCACTTAGCAAGGTCACTTGCATCTTAATCAGTTACATTATTATATTATCGCAATCAATTAGCTTTGAAAAGTATACCAATTAAACATCCATATAGAGTAATCAAGCTCTTCTCTCTAGTATCATATCGAAGTTGAGATCTGTTATTTCATTTTCATATATTATTAGTTGTTTCATAAATTTTGACAACTTATTTATTTATTTAAATATTCTTAGTATTCAATAATTATTATATGATTAAATTCTTAAATATAAATGAATTGTTAAATATTTTTGATAAGGAAACAGTGAATGGAATCTGAAATTCGGAATAACATATATGAATTTGTTATGTCAAATGTTTAATCAAATATTGTATCAACTATATAATCAAATATTGTACAACTATACTTGCAATCTCTCCGAATCCAATCCTAATTACATTTATTAATGTATTCTCTTATCTTGCATGGATAAGGGCATTTGTATTACTAATATTATTAAGCCGGCAATCTCTGATTGGTCTTGACAACTCTAAATAATCTTGGTCATTAATTGTATATATATACCTACCTGACTTTCAAGTTTTTACGTTTCACTAATACACATAGCTTTTGTATGCCTTGTACAACCAACATAAACTCAACCGTTAAAATATCTCAATTTCTTCATAATTATTACGAGCAACAAATGAACAGCTTGAGTAGTTTTTTTAAAAAAGAATAATTATAAAAGCTAGATAGACCAATTAAGCTTAAAATACTACATGCATCTATTTATAATGTCACGATCAACATCACTACTATTACTCTCATGTTTGTTAAAATTACAGAGATATCCTCTTGACTGAAACAAGCAACGTTAACAAAAATCGATGGTGGGGCAAAAAAAAAAAAAAAAAAAAAAAAAACATAGAAAGAATTAGTTAGTTCATTTAGCTCGATCGGTCAATATCACATAGCTCTAATCTGAAAAATACTACAATTTCAAGGTTGTAATGTAGTGGATATAAACTTTAGTGTTCTCATTGTCACAACTACAAGCAGTAACTTTGTTTAATTAGCACAAAAATAACAGACGGTTAAAAAACAAAAAACAAAAAACAAAAGAAAAGGCAGTGGATTGCAGTTATATTTTCAGTTAATATATTTCATAAAGTTATAATATATAGTATTTAAGGAGAAAATAAGAGTTATTTCAATGAACTGTG
Source organism: Ficus hispida (assembly GCA_025413025.1). NCBI lineage: Eukaryota > Viridiplantae > Streptophyta > Magnoliopsida > Rosales > Moraceae > Ficus > Ficus hispida. The sequence goes on along the minus strand of CM046368.1, from coordinate 4,468,997 downwards.
ACAATACTCTTCCCTATGTTTTCTGGAGAAATCTGCTTGCATTTCACCTCACTTTAAATTTAAACAACTTGATCATAAGCAAGAACAGTTTGAAAATGACAGAATTAACAAGAAAAGGGACCACCAAAATCCACTTCTGAAAACGAGAAAGATATTGCAATATAATTCATTGTATCTCAACCACATAGATTTAGTGATTTTGCGCATCTTCAGTTTTAATTCCTCTTTTACTTTTTCTTTATTTTTCTAATTAGTATCAACTTAATTCAGCATACCCCATACATATATATATATATATATATATATGTGTATATATAAAAGTAGTGTCTAGGATATCTGCTCTAATCCTAATATGTTTATATCAACTCATGACAGTGAGTTGTTATCACTAATTTGTAATCTTTCAAGTTTAATATTTGATGCGGTAATTGTAAACACTATCAATAATACTATTTTTTTTTAAAAGACAATTCACGAATATGAGTGCGAGGGTGGGTATGGGGATAATATATAGGTACTGGGGTAGGTATGGGGGTTAAAATTAACCACCCGTAAGGGTGCAGGTGCGGGTGGGGGTGGAGAAACCTCCCCCATATCCACTTACCTTGCATATATTCCCTTATAATAGAAGAAGAAATAAAATTAGCATTTTAACGTTTTAGTTTGCTTTATGTATTTAGTTTTATAGATTTTGAAGTTTGGATTTGTCTTTAATATTTTAATTTAATTTTCAATTATGACTATGTTGTTAAAATTATAAAACTTTAATAAAAGTTATTTTAATTTTTTAAAATAATTCTTGATGGATAAATGTGTAGAATATAAATATAACCCATCTAGTAGGTATTACCCACCCTCGCACCCTCATTAAGTTAGGCGGGTATAGGAGTAAATAAGGGGAGGGTATGGGGATGGTGGAGGCATACCCACACCTGATTGAAATATTTATTCGATCATTTTAAATTTTTATGTACTTTCTTTGTTAATTCATGTTTAAAATAATAATTAACATAGATTGGAGAGGGTAATCTTGAAATTTTCAAACATCTGATTTTTTTCAAAGGTATTTTATAACTGATTTTACAAATACAATGGTGTTATGGACGTTTGCATAATAAGAGGGGTAAAAGTTACTTTTAGGCTAATCTCGTCGGGTGTTTTTGTGTATTTTCGACAAAAAAAAAAAAAAAAAAAAAAGAGCGCACACACACACACAACAAGTATATATCATTTTTCATGACAATGTAACAACCTTGCATAAATGTGCTAGTGACATATGTATGCATATGCTTCCAAATTCAAACCCCAATGCTGGTAGTGAATTGACTCATTACTGAAGATAATGATGACTTTGCCCTTAATTAATTACAAGAGTTGTCCCAATGTCTATTTAACTAATTTAATTAATGAATAAAAACACGATAAAAGTTGGTCCTCCCTTTGGTTTGGCTTAATAATTGTTGAATAAGTTCAAGAAAACTATCACTTCAAGCTTTACGTGCGTTGGCTTTTCCTAATCACAATACTATTCAGTGCATGCACTTTTCTTTTCAAATAAATTATTATCATCTCTTAATTAAACAAAATTTTCAAATTTATAACTTCTTTTTCTTCTCCGTTCATTTTTTACTAAGTATAATAAGTCATGTGATTTTGAGTTTTAAATATGTTCATGAGATCTTGTAAACCCTAATATCCTTGAACTGTCCATACCAAGATTGTAAACCCTAAAATTCTTCTCTTTTTTCTATTTTTTTTTTTAGTAAAAATTGTCAATGTTAGTTTCTAAACTATTAATATTAATGTGATCATTTAAATCCCTTATTTTTTTTTAAACCAATTTTGTCTTAAACTTGGTATTTTACCAGAGTTCCCTAACCGTATATAAATTTGACAATATAATTTTTAAAAATTTAATTAAAGTAATCACATCTCCGTTGGGTATTGATATGTGAAGTTTTACAAAATTAGCCTCACTGGTGAAAAAATGTTTTCATCAATAACACTTTTAAAAAATACAATGCATTTTGGACATCATGTTACTATTCTGTAGGGATTATATATATTTTTTTAACGTGATGATCATGTGATTATTCAAAGCAAATTTATATACTAGTCATTTCATAAAAAATTGATTAATCAAAACTTTTTTTGTTTCATTAAAAGATATATATCAGTTTCAATAAGTTTCAACTTTGCACTGAATTTGGCAAAGAGAGAAGAAATGCCGATAGTCTGAAAACGCTTTTGCATGTTTCTTTTTTTTTTTTTTTTTTTTTTTTTTTCCAATATCGAAAATATGTCACTCAAATTCAACCTCAATCAAATTTGACAGATTCCCACAGTATTTCTGCCCACCTATATGCCAAAGGCCAATAGAAATCCAAAGCTATAAGCATGTGATTAGTTTTTTAAATTTTAAAAAGAAATACATCAATTTCAGAGATGCAAACCAAAACTCCCATAAATTTGAACTACTATTCATTCAAAGCAAATTTATATGCTAACTTGTCATTTCTTAAAAAATTGATTAATAAAAACTTTTTTTGTTTCATTAAAAGATATATATCAGTTATCGATAAGTTTCAACTATGCACCGAATTTGACAAAGAGAGAAGAAATGCTGATAGCCTGAAAATGCTTTTGCATGTTTTTTTTTTTTTTTCCATTTCGAAATTATGTCACTCAAATTCAACCTCAATCAAATTTGACAGATTCCACTTTAAATATTTCTGCCCACCTATATGCCAAAGGCCAATGCAAATCCAAAGCTATTATCATTATTGAGGTTCCTTTTCAGGTCCTATTACATGCTTTTATCCACACAAAGCATTTTCTATTGGATTTAAATGCATGCTAAATTAATCACATTGTCAAACAGCACTTCAAAAAATTAAGAAACTTGACATCTAAAATGATGGGAATTTTATTAATTGTTTAGTTTAGAAATTTCATACACTGTAGTTTGATATTGGAAACATTTGATGGAAAAAGAAATAGACAGAATAACCAACTAAAAATTTTGTTAGTAGCTAATTAATCGTACGTAGTATGTACGTTTCGAATAATCGTGACTCCGTTTCTCATATCAAATGAACCGATGGTACGTTGTAGGGTGAATTTGATGAAAGGTGTCAACGTAGTTGGAATATCTTGATTGATCTCTCCCGATGATACACTATCATCCTGATTTATATATATATATAGAAACAATCGAGTTAGAACACGATGTAGAATGAGCTACAAAGAAAAGAGACTGATTAAGAACCATCTGTTTAAATAATGAATGGATAAGCCAAATAGGATAAGATGTTCTCAAAAAGTTGATTGTTACGGAAGAGAAGAAAAACGTTAAAAAGAGGAGAGAGATGTGTGGATCCCATTAATTTTGACATTTTAACACCTTAATGCAAATGGTGCGAGTCCTTCTATTTTGAGTGCAACCTTGCACCTAACTATGAGGAAAGCATATTTAAAAATAATAATAATAAGAGATTAATTAAGTCTTTTTGCTTTAATTTATGGAAGTATTATTTGACATGACTCCAATTAAAATAGTTGTTCCGAACCATGCAGACATTCTTATCTTATATTCATTCAAAGCTATACAACTTAAAGCATATTTAGTTATTTTTTTACTAATCAATTATCATAGTTTAGATTGTATTCATGCTGCTGCGAAAGCACTGTAGAAATTTTGAATTTTGTCGGTATAGAGCATTACCCAACGAATTAAAAAAAAACGTGGGCACGAGATAATTAAGAAAACCCCGCCCATGTAATAAAGAAAACCCCATAGCTAGATATAGGTTTTCTCGACAGAAATTGACGTATGTGTCGTAGAAATTTATTGAGCTAGAAATTACCTCGAAGAGAAGAATGTACAAGACAACTTTGGGCATATATAAAAGATGATGACAATAAAGACAGTTCTAAATTATCAAAGTCTCGAAGCTAACGACGTTAAATCGCACACTTGCTAAGAAAGAAATGAGAATTATAGCTTCTAGTTCTTGTGATAAATTGATGAAGTTTGACAAAAAAACAAGAAGACAAAAAAACAAAAAAAAATTTTTTTTTGAGCAAAGAAGTTGAGAAGGATTCCAAACGAAAACATCATCTTATCAAGTCTGGAAAAGTTACAACAATTGAGAAATAATCATCTTTTCTTCTTTCTTATTATTACTATTTTTGACTTGGATTTTTTCTCGTTAATAAGTTTCTCTTGTTCTTTCTTTTTTCCAGTTTTTGGGGTGTTTTTTTTTTTCCTTCCTTTTTATTTATTTATTTATTGTTTTGTTTTTTTTTTGTTTGTTTCCAGGAATTTGGTGGCTCTTTCTTTGATCCTTTTCTTTTTCATTTTTTTTTGTTTTTCCATTAATAAATTTTGTCTTAGTGAAAAAAAAATTAAAAAAATTAAAAAACATACCAACGTGTATAGTTACATCAAGATAAATTTTCTTACATGGTTTTACATTATTGAGAGTATAGCATAGAGGTAATATCAACTCTACTAAAAGATGAAGAGTTCGAATTTCCAACCCCAAATTTTATTTAAAAAAAAAAACAACAATAATTATACATGGTTTCACTCGTTTTATGTATGCAAAAGTAATTAAGAATTATAACAGGATCAAATATTATTCCAGGACTAGAGCCAATATGATTATGTGACTTTTTGAGCTTTGCTTTTGAGAACATAATCTCGTCCCCAATGTAATAATAATGCATCCCACTATATAATTAATAATTAATATAATTGGAAAACAATTGTAGATTCTTTTAGAGTTTTGTCCCTGCGCTGATTTGTGTGTGAACGATTTAAGGAAAACCAGCTTAATATCCATTCCATAATATCAAATGAATGATAATCCTCTTGAAACTTTTAAAGACTTGGGTATGATATATATTAGATTATATATATTTATGTCATGCTTGTCCAATCAGATTATATATATATATATATATATATAGGCCATGGATTTTTTTTCCCTGTTTGATCGTAATCATTCTCCCTTCATTTCTTAAGATATATCATGCATATTGCTAGCCTTTTTATAATTTAATCTTCATTTTTGAAACAAATAGTTTCTAACTTCAATTATATATTTAAGTATTAACTAAATTAATAGGTTCACGTTAGGAAACTAGCTAGTGATATCAAACAATTACTTCTTCAAAATTTTTGGAATCTATATCATACAAGAAGAAGAAGATGAAGGGGAAAAAAAAAAACTTTGGGAGGCAAATTTTTCTGTATTTAAAAATGCTTCAAAAATTTTTATTTCTTGAGACGAAATGCAAATTTGTGTATGGAATTTCGAGCTCTAGTGCCAAAAATTATTATCTCTGTTATTTTTTTAATGATTAATCAATTTTAATGTGTTATTATTCTTTTAGGCGGGCACTAAATATTTAGTACTGATATTTCTTAGAAACTAACAATCAACTACATAATTTAACCCAAAATATCTAATAATTCTCATAATCAGACACTATCCTTACATATATATAAGTTAAGAGCGGAGCCACCTATAATCGAATGGGAACTTCCATCCTTAGTGGTATTATTCTTAGTCATTTAATTATCCTAAAACTTTATATTTTTTCTCATTTTGTCCATAAATTAATTCTATTTTATCTTCTAATATACATTCTTACGAACATAATAAATTGGCTGTGCCAATATTGATAAGACAGTGTGGTCTCATTTCTCACTCTAATATACAAGTGCTATTTTTTTTTTTCACTTTTGATTTATTCTAGAAAGAAATAATATTTACTAAAACGTCACACGTAAGATATCTCATGTGGATCATTTACATCCACAAGACTAAAATTGTCCCACGATGGACCCGTTTGTCCAACTGTATTGTAGTGTCAAAATTGGTTAGCTTTTCTTATCAGTTATGACCACCAATTGCACCAAATTCTCAAACTTGTATTTGAAAATGATGATCAATAAAAAAAAGTTTCCTTCATTGCTAAACCAAAGAGTTATCTCCAATTTTGAGTAAAGCAATGTCGATAACGGCGTGCACGACTTTACCTTTATGCTTTATACATGTGAATGAATTTTTGATGGTTACGTTGTCGTTTCTTTTTTCTTTTTTCTTTTTTTCTTTTTTTAAATAATCATCTGTAATTATCATCTAAATTATAAAGATAATTATATATCTTATTAATTGTGATAAATGTTTTTGATCAACTATCTAATTTATTAGAATCGATTAACATCATATAACTAAAATAACGGTGCTAATCGATGTGTGTGATGTGTGTGTGTGAGTGTACATCCTTATTCATTGTTATACAAGATCAAAACCAACCTTGCGAAACACTACATATATTAATGATTGTTAGCAGTAGCTACGGTGAAACTATAGCGTTTTATGTATATACATATACATATATATATATATATGTATATTCTTTTTTTTTTTTTTGGAGTAATTTGTCGCATATTTTTTTTTTTTTTTTTTTTTTTTTTTTTTTTTTTTTTTTTTTTTTTTTTTTTTTTTTTTTTTATATTTTTTTTTTTTTTTTTGGAGTAATTTGTCGCATATTTTTTTCTTGAATGAGTATTTTAAAAGCATGTTTGTAGAAATATAATTGGAGGAGAATCATATTCTCTTCCACGTTTTCTTTTAAATATTTTTTCTTCGAATAATATTGCTTTCTTAATTTGAATTTTTTATAAAAAAAATTACATTTATTTTTTTTAATAGTTACCCAAATATGAACACATGCAATCTCACGAGAAGAAATTGCACGTATTTACATTTATAGAGAGATTGATAAGTCTACCTTTAGAAGCAAAATAGTAGCAAAAATTGGTATATTATATCTAATTGACGAATGTTTTTTTAAAGATTTTATGATAGAAACTTGGTGCCTCACAACCTGGTTTAAATAGTCTTGTTTTTGTATTATTATTATTTTGGTCAAGTCATGTGAGGGAGAGAGAAAAAGTCTAATCTTTAGTTTTTCTCCAATTAGTAGGAAAGAGATGATCAAGGAACGATGCAAAGCTATGTTACGGAACATATATTTAAGATTAATGGGTATTTGGAATCTAACTAGAATTGGAGTTTTGAAATTATTTTGATTCAAAATTAATAAATGTTTTGAAATGTGCATTTGGTTGAAAATGAAATGCGATAGTTAAAAATCATAAAAAGTTGAATTGTGTTATAAAAAATATAGTAATATGGATTTTATTTTGTTTCGATCGTCATTTAATACAATAAAAAAATCTAATTTTTCCTTGAAATAAGAAAGTTATGAACTTTTAAAAGTTTGAGTTTTTTAAAAATAAAAAAAAGAGATATTTGGAGATATAAATAATAAAGTTGGTTTATTTTTGGAGAAAAATATTGAAAAATTCTAATTGAAGTGAAGGTTCCAAACGATATTATCCCCATGAATCTACATGTCCCCTGTAATGCATGTGTGTTGAAAATATATACACACACACACTAATACATGAATATATTTGAAAACAAACTTAAAATTTAGTAATTTCTAGATGCCAGATGGTGCAATAATGGAAGCGTGGAACCAGCTTCTAGACAAGGGTTTATGTTTTTCTTTATACTAGTTGAACCCACGCGCTTTGCGCATGGGAGATCATCAGGGAAAAATTTTTTGAATTAGTTTATGTAAGTTTATGTTTTTGTATCTTGTGTTTTGTTTTTATTCAGAAAGTATATTCTACATTTTGAACTTTTATAGTTATATATTATCAAATTATATTTAATTTATAAATTTATACTTTTAATTGGTCAATATTTAATTTTGACCTTAAATTGTCTAAATTATCTTTAAAAAGAAAGACTACAATTATGTATTATTTGTATTTTTATACCATACATATTGTTTTTATTTAAAACATATACAATGTATTTTAAAATTTTACATTTTTTTATAATTAGAGTACATTTATGCATAAATCTATATATTTTCTCAATCAAAATTTAATTTTTATATTTAAAATACTCAAAATACCCTTTAATTTAAAGAAAATATAGGGTTAAAAAATAAATAATCCTATTTATATTTGTTTTAAAGATAATATTTTAACATTTTATGAAAAGTATTTTTTTTTAAATGTAAGGAATTATTGAAAAAATTAAGTTATATGTGGATCCCACTTTCCTTTTATTTCTTTCCCATGCACAACCCCCTGTCTCTCTCCTCTAAAATGTTTTATCATCCTTTCCCTTTTTCCCATGTGCAGCCCTTTCTCTCTCTCTCTCTGACTTGTATCCTTCCACATCTCTCTCCCTCTCAGAGTTTTAGTGCCCAAAAAACACCCAAAAAAAAAAAAAAAAGCGAAGATAAAATAAAGAAGAGAAGAGAAAATGTGACAAGTGGCTGAAGCAGAAGGATAACGAAAATTTGGGCAGCATTCCCTCTATTTAATTTTGGTAGGAGATATGTTTTTCGCAGAAAGAAACAAAACACCAAAAAAGCACACAACTACTGGAAATGGTGGACCTAAAATGAACTACATAAGATGACCATCATTCGACTGTTCTATCCAAGTTTGCTTTGTAGTTTATTCCTTCTCATATGCTCTCATCACACGCGTGTTAAGGTCATTGTAGAAACAAAACCCCACTCGTGTTAGCTCAGCAACCGGGAAGAGAGGTTTGATATGAGCCGCATATTCGAAATTTAAGATAATTGCTTTTCATTTCCATTTAACATGAAATAGAAAAAAATTATATTAAATTGTTGTAGAAACAAGATGACCCGTAATACTCTATGCAATAGATATGATTTTTAAAACGTAGATCTTATCAACTCTTAGTCACAATCATATATTACAATATATATATATATCACGTAGTGTGATACATATACGATATATATAAACTTCATGCCTCTATCCCACATGCAATAAATTACTAATTAATGGCTATGGTCCCGAACAAAGGAACATTTATATAATTTGAAGATCATATAACTGAATGATCACGCAATAATATACATGTCATCACTTAATATAGCGCGATATAATAGCTTCATATTAAAGAGTTCCATATTCAATCACCATAACTTCAGTTTTATCATCCTTCCAGGGAAAAAAAAAATCTCATGAATGAAATTTGGTATAAAAGTATATAAAAGTCTAAATCTAATATCATGTTAACTGAAATTTGGTATAATTCATCCAAAAACTATCATGGTATCTTTTTTTTAATATTTTTTTCTTCAAATTTTTAAAAGATAACACGATTGTTTTTCTGGAAAACAGTTATGGTATTTCATTTTTCTATTTTTTTTTTCAATTTTTAAAAGCTTACACCATAATTTACATGAAAACTGTTAGAGTAATAATAACATACCACGATGTGTAAAAAAAAACAAAAAAAAAAAAATCACAAAATCTCCAATTTCCACGAGCCTTTTCAACAAAACAGGTCCTTGCCGCTTTTTTATCATATTGTCTTACATGATCAATTTTAAAAAAAGGTAGTGTAATTTCTGTTGTGTAATACATGTTTTATAATAGTGAAATGGGGTTCAAAAACCAGTTTTATTCAATGGACGAAGAATCTCAAGCCGATTCCTGTGACTACTCTTGGCAATATGCATTTGTTGATTGGCATGGTGGAGAATCGGTGATGATATGTATATATATGTGTGTGTGTACATATGTGGACCATAGACCAATAAAGAATATAAAGATTATTACTATGTTTTTCTTTTGGTAGAAGGAAACTTTACTTTTTATGCTCTCTCAAAAGGACAGTTTTGCATTTTTCTTAGATAATGGTCTTTACAATTTTGTCCTTCGCCGTGTGTATCTCTCGTTGAACTGAGATATATGGAACTCTTTAAGCCTTGGTGTAAAGTTGAAATGATGATTCAGTTTTTTATAGGGGAAATAAAACATTTTTGGGACAGTTGATTTGAGCTCTTTAAAAAAAATATTGTAGTTTACTTGAAATATTACTAGCTACTACCTCATGATATTAAATCCCCGTTTAGATTATAAACTCAAAACCTATAATTTTAACAACAAATTCAAAATTTTGTAAAAGAAAATATTATAAAAAATTGAAAAATAAGTGAAAAACTGGAAAGCATGAGAAAATTACAGTTCAAGTACTATCAAGTTATAAATATTCTTGATAATGTAAAATGAGATCAGTAGTGTTTTTCTGTCCCCTTATAACGCCATCCCAGAGTCTACTGGGACCCAACCCTCAGTTTTAATAACCGTTACACAAAGTCCATTTGTCAAAGACTAGACAAAATGTGTTTGTCAATATTAAGCAGTACTTCCTTGTCATCATACCACCATCACCGATGATATACTGTCACATTATATTACAGCTTAAAAGACATCAATCATTATTATTATTATCATTATCATTATTATGATTTGATTATTATAATTTGATAAGGACGCGCTTATTATGTTATAAAAAAATATATGGGAAAGAAAAAATTAGAGCCTTGTGATTTTTTTATTAGTAGATTACTAATGCGTCTCATCGATCTTAAGTAATTGTACGTAAAAAGCCATGTATAAATCCTTAACGAACCATCTTTAACGTGGAAAAAGTCCTATAAAAAGCATCATAGGTCAAGTGTTCAAGCATGCTTCATTTCCCCTCACTTCATCTCTACACCATGTTTTACTCTCCTCTCTCTCTCTCCTCAAAAACAAAGCTTATGACTACAATGCCAAGCATGGCATTAATAGTTCTCCCATTAATAGCAATATTCTTATTTTCCACTTTAGCCCAAGCCGAGCTAATAAAATCCCCACAATCCCATTTCGCCAACTATAATTTCCATAAAAACCCCTCCATTTCATCCACATCTTGCAAAAACACCCCTTACCCATCAGTCTGCGAGACCCTCTTTAAAACGACCACTTTCCCGCGAACCAAACAGGCCTTGTTCGACCGCTCGGTCGAGCTCTCGATGGCGAAAACCCACTTGGCTCGAGCCCTCGCCTACAACCTCTCCGTCGCTGCCTCCTCGAAACGGGCCGAGCCCCACTTCGTCTCCGCCCTGGACGACTGCCTCGACCTCCTTGACGACACGGTCGACCTCCTCTCCAGTGTCGTTTCGTACGGAAACGATAAGGAAATCCGTACGGCACAACTAAACGACGACGACGTCCACTCATGGCTCAGCGCCGCTCTCACCAACCAGGAAACCTGCATCGACGGCCTCAAAACGGGCCGTTCCGACGACGGGATGGCGGCGGAGCGAGACGGAGCCATGGCAGCCTCGGCCAAGACTCTGTCCCGGCTCATCGGCAATTCTCTCCGCTCTTCCTTTCGGCGAAGCCGAACCGGACAACAACCTTAATGGGGTGGTGGCCGGAGATTATTGTCGGAAGGCGGGGATTTTCCGGCGTGGCTGCCGGCGGCGGACCGGAAGCTTCTCGAAGCTTCGGTGGAGGAGATTGAGCCCCACGCGGTGGTGGCGAAGGACGGGAGTGGAACGCACGGGAGTATAGCTGAAGCTCTGGAGTTGGCGGCTTCAATGGCTTCCGGGGGTAGAACGGTAATTTATGTTAAGGCGGGGACGTACAATGAGTATATTAAGATTCCGTCCAAGCAGAAGAATGTCATGCTGGTGGGAGATGGGAAGGGCAAAAGTGTCATTGTCGGTAGTAAAAACTCTGAAGCTGGGTCGACAACTTATAATTCTGCTACTGTTGGTAAGTAACATTTCTCACTTTTATTTTTTATTTAAAAAAAAGTGTTATTGACTGCTTTCACGGTATGATCCAATTATGTATTATCAATTTAATTTTTAACAATATAACTTATAAGTATACATTTAAAATTTTAGGCCATTTCTTATGTTATTTTTTTCTACATAAATATTATTCTCTTAAAAATTTATGTTATGATATTATCTAAAAATATAGGAATAAAGTATTTATTTAAAGAATAAATTAAATAATTTAAAAATTACAGTTATAACCTTAATAGTAAATTGATTTACTAATTACCAGAGCATTCACTAGATTTACCACAGTTGTCAGATTCAAAAGACAATAGATAAGTTTGCTGGTTTTAAAATACAATATAAGTTAATAAATATTCAAAACCTCACAACATGGATCTATTATAACAATTGATCAAACAATTTGAATAAAAAAACACACCAATTAGTATATCAATTTACTATTGAAGATAACTATAATTTTTAAAATTATTTAATTTATTTTTTAAAATAAAAGTCTTTTTCATGTCTTTAGAGACAACATCGTAACATAATTATTTAAGAGAATAACATTAATATAAAAGAAATATAATAACTTGGGTGAAGGAGGTCCTTTGTGTAGGACATTAGCAATTCCCTAAAATTTTATAATATGTAATATAAAATTGTTCCACTCATGAAAATTGTTAAAATTGCTAAAAGATAGTTCATAGGAAGTATGCTAATGTAAATAAGAGTCATATCATAAAAGTTCTTCATTGTTTATTCATAAGTCGTTTTTGAGCTGATAAATTGGTATGAACATTTCGTATTTCTTTAAAATTTGTGATGATACCGTTAGTGGTACTGATACTGAGAAGTGGATCTCATACTTGAAAGATAGGTAGTTTCATTTTTTATTTTTATCTTTAAGAGATGAATAGGAATTATAGGTAGGAGTTACATATTTGTATTTATGTTAAATTTTAGGTAGAATTATAGAGATGTATTTATAGGTAGAATTTTGATTGAGTTTTTAATATGTATTTATATGTAGATATATATTGTTGACAAAAAAAAAAAGTATATCAGTTAAATTTTAGGGTTATTTTGATGGTCTATACTTAATTTATAAGTAATTAAAATAGCTAACGAATAATTATTGGTTTATTGATTGGGTCCTTTTTGAATTCTTTTGTCGGTCCATGTCTTGTTTCCTCAACTAGTGTAGTAAACTATTTAGTTACATCAACGACTAAAAAGATATATATATATATATATATATATATATCTAGTGCAATATTATTAATATTTTTTATTTATGTATATCTATGAACAATCTTATTAATATATATTTTTATTTTATATTATTTATGAATAAGGAGAGTACTAGAATGTGTGAACAATATACACACACACATGTAAGTTCGTTCGAAACACAAATATTGAAGTTGTTAACTTAATCCAAAAGAAGTAGACGCGAAAATATTAAGAATGTTAATTAAGTTAGAAAATTCTACCTAAGAATATTACTTTAAACTTGTAATAATAACTTGTTCAACAAATATAGGGCCGAAAACTTGAATACAAACAGTTTCCTTATCCTGAAAAGGAAAACTACTATCTTTTTTATGAGCATTAAATTTAGTTATTGCTTAAGAACTTAATCTCTCTCCAGACCAAATTTGATTTTTTTTTTTTTTAATGAGATCCTATGAACATTCATTTTATTAATTTAAAAGAAAATCTTTCAGATTTCGAACCCAAGAATTAAACACACTCGACCTTTCTTTGTACTCGTTGAGATAGCCCAGCAGAGTTTCTCTGACATTATCTCTTTATAATTAATTAGAATACATCAATTTGTCATTATGCTTTTGTTTATAAGCTTGGTCTTGCACTAATTAATACATCAGGTGGGTGGTGTGGATGATAAAGTCAAATTTCATCAATAATGTCGTGGAGGGGTCTTGTTTTGATGTCAATCCCAAGTCAATTTCGTAGGCGCTTTTTTATTTATAAAAATGTTCTTTCACCTTATAATAATTAGTCCAATTATATTAATGGTGATATACAAGTAGACATGACATGAATAATTAATCTAACGAGTAATTTGGCTCGTCATTTCACATATAGAATCTTCGCTATTTTTTTTTTTTGAAGTATTGTTTTTTAATTTTAACGGAATCAAATTTTTATATCTTATTACAAAAAAAATATTTTTACCATTTTGTTATGGTTGTAACCACAACTGGTGTTACAATTTTTGAAGCAACTTTTTCTCTTCCATCTATTAAAAATGAGAATAAGTTTCTCTGAAGTTTTTGTTTTTGTTTTCGTTTTTTTTTTTGGAATTTCGTAAGGGGAGTTTCATTGTAAATTTTTTAATACGATTAAAAAAGGTTCGTCTGAGGGTTTTTTTTTGGAGTTTCATAAAGAAGTTAAAATTTTTTTTTAATTTCAGGAGGGAATTTGTCTTTTTTTTTTTTTGGTCATTTTGTGCTTTTTCTTCTTTTTTTTTTTTTTCCCTCTCTTTTTATTTTTTTTTAATATCATTTAGGAAATATATTATTTTATTTAGACAATATATTATTTCATTTATGCATTCTGTGCGTACTTCAACTAGTTTAATGGAAACTGGCAAAATTGTCAACTACTATTTTAAGGTGTCAAGCTTAGAAGAAGCTTTTTCAATCTATTTCAGGGTGTGTTGTTGCTGACTCAAGGTATACATTTCGTGTAGAAGGGGTAAAATAAATAGGTAATTAAAACGTTATGGAGAAAATAGGTGACAACAACTAACTAATTGAATAGTCAAAAGGAATCTGCTTAGCTACTTTTTCCTTCTCTAGGGCAGCGACGTCGGTTCACTTATTCTCTATATTAGACAGGATTTTTTTTTGTTTTTTTGTTTTTGTTTTTTCTGAATTTAAAAAATAAGTGAATTCAAATTATAATAAAGTCAATTGTAAAATTATACAGCTAAATAAAACGGTACTTACAACAAGTTTTCGAGTATATAGATACTAATTAACAAATTAGTAGCTAATATCATAAAACTATTATGATTATAGGTATTATTTTGACGATAAATTCATATATGATCCATCATAATATGTAATTCAAATCTTTCCATCATTAAAAAAAAGATTTATAATATTCTCATATATTTTTCATATTACTTAAAATTAGCCTTTTAATTAAATGGAGTACGTAATAGCTTTTATTTTTTATTTTATTTTATTTATTTATTTTATATATTTATTTATTTATTTTGTGAAAACAAGAATACCTAGATGCATCAAACACATTCTGATTATAAAATCGATACCCCATGTGTACCCTCAACAAGAGTAAGTAGTAGCTAGTCCTAACAGAAAGTCTCATATTTATATTTGCCCAGATTAATTATGTAGATATCAATCGACAAATACGTTTCCTTTCTACACTAGAGGACGAGAACTGCTAGGAAGTTTCTTCATATTAAGACTAGCCAAGTAATATTTGTACATCTAAATTCCAGTCACTTCAACATTTTGAAGAAAAGAATGTTAAAAAAAAAAAAAAAAACTCTTGTATATTAGTAGTCTACCCGGTAAGTGGGGACATATTTAGCTTGGTGAGGTTTATATATATAATTATAGATGGTAACTGAAACCACTTGTGAACAAAATAAATATTGACGATATATATATATATATATGACCCCACAGATATATAAGTTATTGTAATTAAACAGTAGAAAGGAATGTCCAGGATGAAAATGAAAAAAAAATGCTAACGTCAAACACCCTGTCTTTGATGGAAGAACGATAGAGATCCTCTCTGACAAGTTTGTCGATCAAGTTTTTGTCTGCTCTGTAAGTGCATGACATTCCAGAATTTTCCGATAAAGTACGGAAAATAACTTATCAAATAAGACACAGTTTATAATAGTTAGAATTTAATATATAAAATCAAACATGTGCACTTCTTTCTTTCTTTGTTCTTCGGTAGTTTAATTTATCAACGCATATATGGCCAGTGTTATTGAGTTTGAATGACTAGTAATTAATTTAATAAAAAAAAATATTCATTGAAAATTTGAACGAAAGACTTTGCATAATACTATCCTATAATTTGTAGGATAAGTGGGTAAATGCCTTTTTTTAAAGAAGTTTTTTAATAATTGATTGATGTTTTATAATGACCATTTTTAAAAAATAATCGATCAATCAATTATTAATTGATCATAATTAATCAATAATTAATTAATATTATTATTTATCTTTTATTGATTAATTATATTCAATTAGTGACTAACCGTCATTTTAATAAATAAAAAAATTCAGACATTTATTTAAATAAATATTTAGAAATTACATATTAATGTAATTTTTCTATAATTGAATAATAATATTCGCCTTTGTAGAAGAGAATACAGTACACTGTATAGATTTTATTATTACTTAAATTTAGAGTGGAGATTCGAACTATGCATATTGTGGTAGAGTCATATTTATTTTTCCGGTGCCGAAATAAAAAGGGGAGATTTTTTTATTTAATTAGACAAGAATAGAATTAATAACTTTGGTTATTGAGTGGGAGTATAAATAGAATATTCCTATTACGTGCGTAATTGAAATTTTTAATAGGGCACGTTACTGTCAATGGAATTCAAATGTTTTATTTAATCAACATTGTGATAGATCAAATTAACTGTTTTTTTTAATGTATTTTTTAAGCGATCAAATCCATGGTTTTTGTACCATATGAAAGAGAATTATTGTCACATATCAATAATTAATGTAGACCTTGTAATGGAAAGGGCTTTAAAATAAAGAAATCTTAGAGGGTTTTCTCCTAGGTTGTTTTTGCTATTTTATTTTCCTTTGGTTTTATTTTTATTTTTTTTTTCCTTCTAATTTTGGGGTAGATTTGTAAGGCTTTTTTCCTTTCTTTTAATAAAGTTTTTCAGCTTATAAAAAAAATTATCAATAATTTCTAATTCAATCTTATTGAGAGCAGCTTGAAAGAGAAGGGTATTAGAGTAGGAGCTTTTAGGTTCAAAATCTGAGAGTACTTTTATTATTCATTAACAAATGAGACTTATATGTCACATATTGCAAATAATGAGGATGGCGATGACGATGACGATGACGACGACCGTGATAATAATAATATTAATTTGATGTAATATAATATTTTTGTAGGTGCCATGGGAGATGGATTCATTGCAAAGGACATAACAATAGTGAACAGCGCAGGGCCAGGTAGCCATCAGGCGGTGGCCCTTCGAGTTGGGTCGGACAGATCGGTGGTGTTCAGATGTTCTATTATTGGCTACCAAGACACTTTGTACACCCTTTC
This sequence comes from Ficus hispida, assembly GCA_025413025.1. Classification (NCBI taxonomy): domain Eukaryota; kingdom Viridiplantae; phylum Streptophyta; class Magnoliopsida; order Rosales; family Moraceae; genus Ficus; species Ficus hispida. Next base: position 4,451,966 of record CM046368.1, on the reverse strand, counting down.
CAAGCGTCAATTCTATAGAGAGTCTGATATCTATGGCACCGTGGATTTCATCTTTGGAAATTCAGCTGTGGTCTTCCAAAGCTGCAACATTTACCCTAGGAAGCCCTCCTCAAGTGGGCTCCGAAACTTCATCACCGCCCAAGGCCGGACCAGCCCAGATCAGAACACGGGCATTTCAATCCACAATTGTCGGATTTCGGCCGCGTCGGACCTCGCCCCCGTCAAGTCCAGATTCCAGACCTATTTGGGCCGGCCATGGAAGCAGTACTCGAGGACCGTGATCATGGAGTCATACTTGGACGACTCAATAAGCTCGCCGGGCTGGTACCCTTGGTCTGGCGGGTCTTCTCCCAAATCGGTTTTTTATGCCGAGTATAGGAATACGGGCCCAGGGGCCTCCACCGGGGGGAGGGTTAATTGGGCCGGATACCATTCGGCCCTAACGGTCCCTCAAGCTAATTCCTTCACAGTTGCTGGTTTCATCTCTGGGAATGTTTGGTTGCCTTCCACAGGAGTGTCCTTTGATTCAGGGTTGATTGGATAAATGCTTCAAAATATACATATATATCTAAATAAATTTGACTGATTCCTCTTTTTTCTGTCTTATTTTATATCTCTTTAATAATATTATGTAACGTCAATTGATATATCATGTCACATATGATGACAGTTGAGATATTTTAATTGAGTTGTCATGATATTATTAGAAAATATAAAAGTAGATAGAAATCAGAAGATATATGAGTCAAATCCTACGGTTTGTATGGACCTCACTTGTATTTTGTTGTGGCCACTAATGTTCGTAAACGTGCCGGGGAAAAAAAAAAACCCCTCTACGTTTTTATATTTTATTTGGAAAATACTCCGTGTAAACTATTTAAAAAAAAAAGACTAGAAAAGCTTGCTACCTACTGATGTCACGTTTTTTAGTCTCACAGTTATTAAGCGAACACCAACGCTTGATGTTGTGTGAACAAAAGATGTCACCTCTGTTGGTCAAATTTGATAAATAAAGTTCGTTATTGTACAATTGTTTAGTTTAATGTGAAAAAATAATATATACTTGCTTAAATTCTTTGCTTGTAGTTTATTTCTTTTATATATATATATATATATATATATATAATGTAGAGAAGAAACTAAAATCTCGACCTAAATTTATTAAAAGAGAAATAAAAGAAAAAAAAACAAAAAATATATAACAAATCAGATGCAGCTCTAATGACCAAAAACAAATTTTATTAAATTTTCAGAATTCTTCTCTTTTTTCAACTTTGTTCCCCAAATTTGGAGAGTAGCCAATGAATCTCCCAATCTTTTATACGTTAGCTCAAAAGTTGTTTCCATCCATCACTTAAATGTTGGACTTGCTATAGAGACGTGACTAAGATTGAGGCATCTAAAATTCGGAGATAAAGTGAATATGTAACTATAATCTTAAAGGTATTGCATAAAACGTGCCTATATTTTCGAACATGATCTTATTGTAATTTAAAAAGAAAGTATTATTATCTTTTTTTCTCTTTCTCCCTTCTTCTGTCATCTAAGATGTCAAATGACATGAAATATAAGCGAAAAGAATCATGTTAAGAATTAGACACTCTAATTCAATAGAAAACAATAAAAAGTACAAGAAAAAATGAACACACAAAAATACGTAAGATATATACATATTTGTCTCAACGTGAGATTACGTCATATTTAAATCGTTATAATAAATTTCACTATAAAACGAAACTTACAAGATAAAATTATACAACTTCAAACTCTTAGTGTTTTAATCTAACCAGGTGCTCTTAGCAACCAGAAACCAAGAGGAGGGAAAAATGCACCTTTATGATCCTACGAAGTAGTTTGTACGGTTAGATCATCTGAACACTAGTTGTATCGAACAAAATATACTTATGTTTCTTTTTTTTTTTTTTTTTTTAATTTTAGAAAACACATGTTTAATCTAAGTACAGGAATACATAAAAAATGGTGGGTACTACATGACTATATGGGACCCATCATGAGAGCACATCATTAAATTTCAATTTTCTTTTTGTATTAGTCTAAATCATGTGCTACGCATATGTTAAATGTATTTGAGAAAATTTATTGAATATGGAAAATTAAGATATTAAGTTTAAAAAAAAGACAAAAAAAAAAAAAGAGGCATCAAAAATACCAAAATGATAAAAGGACTAAAATGAAAAAAAAAATGACTAATACAAAAAAGATTGAAAAATTTTAAAAAATGGGTCAAAAGAAAAAAAATTGAAGGGCCAAAATGAAAATAATTTTTTTTCATTTAAAACAATTTTGAGTAGGGAAAATAAAATAATAAGCAGAAAAATATAACAAAAAACAAAGAGACATGAAAAAAAAAATACCAAAACAATAAAAGGACTACAATGAAAAATAAATAAATAAATAACGGGTCAAAAGAAAAAAAAGAAAGAAAACTAAAGGACCAAAATGAAAATAAAAAAATTTTCATCCAACTGCACAATAGTTTTTTTTTTTTTTTTTTCTCCTTTCTATACAACTAGTTTAAAGTATGTGTGATGCACATGATTGGATATATTTGAAAAATTTTACCTAAATAATAATATATATATATATATATATATATATATATAAGTAAAAACAGATAAACAAAATCAACAAAAGTACGTGAAAATTAAAAAAAAAAAAATTAGGCATGAAAAAAAGACTAAAAGATAAAATGAGTAAAATGTTAAAAATATATCAATACAAAAAAATGATTAAAATGAAAAAAAATGGGATGAAAGAAAAAAAAAAAAAGGAAAACTGAAGGACCAAAAAAATTTAAAAAAGTATTTTTGCCTAAAAAAATCAATAGAGTACCTGAAGATAAAAAAGAAAAAAGAAAAAAGAGACATGAAAAGAACCAAAAAGATTAAATAACTAAAATGCTAAAAGTATATTAATACAAAAAAGGGACTAAAATAAAAAAAAATTGGGCCGAAAGAAAAAAAAAAAGGAAGAAGGACAAAAAAAAATGACCGAGAGAGAGAGAGAGAGAGAGAAAAAGAAGAAGAAGACTTCTAACTGCACAGGACCATTATTGAAACTTCTATTACTTCCTGTAGACTTGGATTTCGTCCGAAACGTTTCGATTTGGACAAAAATCTTTTTTTGTTTTGGTCCTTTTTTTTTCTTTTGGCCCAATTTTTTTTTTTTTTCATTTTAATCCCCCCCACCCCCCCCCCCCCCCCCGCCCCCCCCCCTTTTTGTATTCATATACTTTTAAATTTTTAGTCTTTTAAATTTTTTGGTCTTTTTTATACCTCTTTTTTTTTAATTTAATTTTTAGGTACTTTGTTGATTTTTTTTTTTGGGAAAAAGTTTTTTTTTTATCCCTTAGTTTTTTTTTTCCTTTTGGTTCATTATATATATATATATATATTTTTTTTTTTTTTTAATTTTAGTCCATTTTTTTGTATTGGTATATTTTTAACATTTTAATCTTTTAATCTTTTTGGTGTTTTTTCATGTTTTGTTTTATTTTTTCATTGTAGTTTTTTATTGGTATATTTTTAACATTTTATTCCTATTATCTTTTGGTCATTTTTCATGCCTCCTTTATTTTTAGGTATTTTTTGGTAAATTTTTTTTTTCATTTTAGTCCTTTTTTTATTGATGTATTTTTAACATTTTAGTCCTTTTTAAATTATTGGTTTTTTTTCAGGTCTTTTTTTTATTTTCAATTATTTTGTTGTTTCTTTTTTTGTCTAATGTTACTTATATATTTTTTTCCTTATCTAGATAAATTCTGGGGGGTTTTTTTTTTGTTGGGGGGACTTTGTTTTTTATTTATTTATTTATTATTATTATAAAATTGTTGGGTTTGGTTTCTTCTTTCCGCTGACACACGGAAGAGGCGTCTGTGGTGGGGGTGGGGGTGGGGAGAAAGAGACAGGTGAGTGGGATTGGCTTTTTTTTTTTTGGATTTTTTTTTTCTTTAGGGAGCGAGGGAGGGAGAGAGAGAAGAAAAAGAGAGTATGAGGTGGGAGGGAGGAGAGAGAAAAAAGTTCTTTTTTTTCGAGAGAGAGAGGGAGACATTTTTTTTCATTTTTTCATTTTTTTTCCTTCCCTTTTCGAGGGAGCGAGAGAGAGAAAGAGGGGTTTTTTTTTTTCTTTCTTTTTTTTCTTTTTTGGGTGAAAGAGAGAATGGAGATGGGGAATATGTAAGGTTCATAAGGTGAGACAGAGAAAATATTATTTGAATGCTTTCATACTATTATTAAATAATATAAATAATATATTATGTAAGATTTATATGATTATTTATTATATATCTAAAAGTTTATAATATATAATTTAATTATCTCAATACATTTATTTTCTAAAATTTAAATATAATTGTCATGTATTTCATATTTCAAGAAACGATTTATTTCATATTTTGTAAATTTTTTTATTTTCTTGTAATTTCTTCTACAAATTTTATTATAAATAAATCACATTGATTTTTTAAAAAATATTTTTCATTAACGTATTTGAATATTGTCTTTCAAACAAATTTTTTTTTTATTTTTTCATTTTACTCATTTTTATGTATTAGTTTATTTTTAATATTTGAGTCCTTTTATTATTTTTTTTGTCTTTTTAATTTATTTCTATTAATTTTCTATAAACACATTCTTAAAATTAATAAAAAAAATTAACGAGCTTAACAATGCACCTGCTTAAAAAACTAGTATGTATAGATGTATGGATAAACGAAAGTTAGCATTTGTTGTTGTCATGCCATTGCCCACTTAATTAAATTTGACCGTTTCTGTGATTGGCAAGACTAATTAATTTTTTTTTATAGATAGGTCCTTGTTTGAAAGCGAAAGGTAGCAAATTAAGCTTAGTGGACATTAGAGCATCTTCAAGAATAGAGTGCCCTTCTTTCTTTTACAGACTGTGAACTTTAATTTAGTTATTATCTTATTTTACAGACTATTATCTTCTTTGTTTTACAGACTATGAACTTGAAATCTTTCTGCATATGTACCCATATGTGCATAATTTTTAATTACTAAAACTCTCGGTGCCTTTGTTTACTTTACACATTCATACAATCAACTCAATAAAAGAACATAAGACACATTAATATATGAAATTAATAAAATAAATTTTATTGATAAAAAAATTTGTCGTGAATAGCTAGGGCATAAAACCCTAAATGCTAAAACTAAAGCAAACCATTTTTAGTTCTACATTCTAAAGTCAAACCAACAAAAACCAACATTAATTCAAATAAGATAAAACTAATATTCATGTATATAAACGTAAAAACTCAACTAACTATTAGGATTTATGCCCTAATTAAATTTTTATTTATTTCAAGATATATCACAAGTGTCATATTTACTTTCATAATATTGATTGTATGTACAAGCAAACCCAAAGTCCAAAACTATTGCTATCTAGGGTCTGTTTGGTGAATGAGTATGAGTTGAAAAAATATAGTTTGAATTGAAAATTTTTATTGACTTTTCAGAAAAAACAAAAACTTTTTCAAAAAAAGACAAACTTCTTTAGAAAAAAGATAATAATTGAGATGAAAAGTTACAGTTTGAACTCGAATACCAAACGAGGCCCTAAACTTAAGTTATACATGTGTAGGAAAATATAAGTGTAAGGATGGTAGTCTAAATTTATAATCTTCACTCTGTATAATAAAGTCCGGTACTTTATTTATGATGAGATTATAAAGGCTGTTTACTTCCAATTTGGGAAAGGAGAAAGAGGTAAATAATATTTTTATGAAAATAAATATGGTAAATAGCATTTTTCAAAAATATTTGAGATAAATATAATATTACAATAAATAATTTATATACGAAAAATATTTACAATAAAATTACCTTTTAAATATTCTTGTAAATAAATTATTTATCATATATATACTATTTACCTAGCTAAAATATTTTAAATGTTATTTAGTATAAATATTTTTTTATATGGCCTATTTATCGAAATTTCTCTTTGGAAAATGGTTTATCTTGTCCAGTAGGGTATGAGCTTTGAGTAGAAATATTGATCTATACCAAGTGGAGGATAAATATATTGGACTAGACTAAAATTTTAATTGATTTTGTTAATAATTTTAATTTATTTCAATGAATGATTTTGAGGATTGTCCCAAAAAAGAATATCTCTGAAATATTGTCCCATCCACAGTGACTTTAGAATTTTTAACCTCTTATAAGATAAATCAAAGGTAACATCATATATATTTTCAAAATTACCCCCGACCAATCAATAAGTTATTCTAGTAGAATACCACTTGGTAATCTACTAGAATACTAGAGTGTTCTAGTGGTAGTCTACTAGAATACATTTGGTATTCTACTATAATGCTTTTGGTGTTTAATATTATCTTCGATTGCTAGCATCGGTCTCCAATCGCTAAAGAGTATTATGATAGAATATGAAAAGGCAATATACCGGAATATATTTAGAAATCAACATAATTTTTCGATCATGACGACAAGAGATGACACCAGAGAGTATTCTGATAGTATCCTTTTTGTAGTCTATCAAAATACATTTTGTAGTTTATTAGATTACCATAATGATTTTTTTTAACCAATTTTTTTACATTAGATTATTTCAAATAATTTTTTTAAAAAATGGTTATTTCAAATATATTAATCTATCATATTATTTTCCAACTTTATGAACAAAAAACACAAGATTATTAGAAAACATTAACACAAAAAATAATACTAAAAAAATTTATATCACAACAAACTTCAAAAATCAAAAATCAAAAATTAAAAATTTTAAAAAAATATATAGAATCTGCTTCTCATGGCCAAACCCATGGCAGCAAGTCAATCGCAGCCACATTGGTGATCGTAGCCCTATATGGTAAACACGGTCAGAGGTGATTAAAGATCTATGCTTTTGAAACAGGGAGGGCGGAGACTGCGATCATGGTGCAAAGAGAGAGTATGGGAGAGGAGAAAAAGAGACTAGAAGATCTCCGCCATGATGTCGACAGAGGGAAAACGAAAAAGATGAGAGAAATATGGTAGAGAATAGGGTTGTGCAAGAAAAATCGTAAACCGGTAAACCAAACCAATCGGATGGTTTTTAAACCATTTGTCTGGTTCTATGTATAGAAACCGTTTTAAAACAGTTTCAAACTAGACCGAACCGCCTAAAATTTTTTAGAACAATTTAGACCGGATAATATAATATTTTATATTTTTATATTTTTATAATTATGTACTTTGTAGTTGGATGTCTCTATTTTTCTTTGAACTTTTTAGTTTGGATGTGTTTATATTTGTTTGGATTTTGGATTTTATAATTTGGTTGTGTTTATGATTGTTTTGCATTTTGAACTTCGTAGTTTGAATGAGTTTATGTTTGTTTGCATTTTGAACTTTAGATATCTTTATGTTTGTTTGGATTACTTTTATGTTTATATTTATGTTTCATTATTCGAATCGAATAACAAATTTTTATTAATAAGAGTATTTTAGTTTGTTTTTAAAAAACCATAAAAAAAAATATATTGAGCCAAAATTGAACCAAAAGAAAGAGGCAAATCACAGATTAAACCGGACCAAACCATTTTAAAATGGTCTGGTCTAGACCATTTAAAACTATTCGGTTTTACAAACATAATGATTTGGGACCCGGACTAGACCACGCACACCCGTAGTAGAGAAAGAGAGAGAGAGAGTGAGAGAAGGAAGAAAAAAATTGTAATCAGTTACAAACTAACAAAGTGAGGATAAAAATATCTTTTAAAAAGATAATTAAAAATAAATAAATATAGTTAGATGTCAAAATTTCTAATGATGTTTAAGATGGGGCAAAATTCCTTAGTAGGTCTATTTATGAGTCTATTTCCACAATTTTCTCTAACTCAATTCATAATGAAAATCATTTCTGCATAGATATTTATCGTGAGTGAATACATAACTCCATATTTATAGGTTATATATTTTGATATATTAAAGCGTAATACACCAATAGTTTGTTGGATTCTCATTCTGATGATATGTAGGAGACATAATCGATAAACGATGAGAGCTTTTTTCATAGATCCATAATTCTTGAATAAAGAGTCAATGCTTGTTTGGGTTTGGAAAATATAAGATATCCTCAATTATTTGGTTACATGGTTGATCAAATGATATTCTATAAGCTACCGTGTTTCACAGGATAAAAACCCTAGTGGTGGCCGATTTTATCAAGAGGGAGGAGAAAGAAAAATCTCCAAGAAATCCTATCAAACTGAAATACCTCAGTGTGTGTATACCTCTACAAATAGAACCTTGACTCCTTATTAATTATTTAAAAAGACTGTTGGTGACAATAGAGAATTATTAAACTCCCCCTTTTAAAGATTAATTATTTTATTTTAATCCACTCGTAGATGAAGGGAGTTTCATATCGCAGCCATTCTTGAGAGTCATACGACATATGCCACGCACCGGTTCATGGGGAGAAGGCTAGAAGCCATTAATACGGTATATATATATGTAGATTGTAGTAGTACTTATTATATATATAGCATCACGAGTTAAGTTCTTACTTTAAAAAGAAGTTTTTAATATTGCGTTGTACAATGCTTCCGCTGTTATATTTATTTTTTCCAACACTGAAACACTATTGAAATTGGTACTACACTTTACTTATTTAACAACAATATTATTGGTGATGACAAATTGTCGTCGCTAATAAACGATAATTTGTGATGAAATATCGTTACTAAAACTGTCAATCTTTTTTTTTTTTTTTAAATTTTCATCGCAATTAATAATTGCAATGATTTGTCATCGTTTGAAATAACTAATTTGCAACGACAACGTTGTTGCAAAAACAAAAAAAAATATCTTCAGTATTTGCAACGACATCATTGTCGCAAATAACCATTTGCACGCCAAATAATGAATGGTGGGAGTTTTTTGGCACTAATAGATGCCATTTGTGACGATAATGACGTCACAAATAATATCATGCATTACAGCTGCCAACAACTATGAATTAATTTATTGAGAATCTATTTGCGATGACTATGTCTATGTCATCGCAAATACTTAAAAATTCAATTTATTTGTGAAAAAAAAGGCTGTTCCAAATATTATTTGTGATGATATGTGAAAATAGTCGTCGCAAATAATGCTTCCGGAATCTTCCCCAATTTAAGGCGGTTTTTTAAAAAATTTGGAAAATTTGAAAATATTTACGAAGATGCGTCGTCGCAAATAATCATGCATCGAGAAGCTTCTTAATGAATTCTATGAAGATGATGTCGTTTCAAGATTATTTACGACGACAATTAAGGTTATTAGTGACGATGTCTTATCGCAACTAAAAATGGGTATAAATCAGATAGCCTTATTCTCCATTTTCCATGCGGTTTTCTCTCTCCCTCTCCGATTCTCTCCCTCTTTCTCTCATTTTGCCCCAAAAAACTCCGAATCTCTCCATCCCCCTCTCCCTCTCGGATTCTAACCCCCTCCACCAGAAAAAAAAAAAAAAAAATCTCCGTCACTACCGAGCCACCTTTTCGATGCCGCTGAGCCTCCCCCCTTCACCGCCAATTCCAATCCCAGTTCTAGTGGGTTTGGTTTTGTGATTTTTTTTTTTTTGGTATTTTGGCGGAATGTTATTGGTTGATGATGATATGATATTGTGGTTTTTTGGTTTTTTTGATGTTGAATATTTTTTTCGATGGAATAATGTAGATGATGATGTTGATGATGTGGTTTGATGTTTTTCTTATGTTGAAATATGTTTTTGATGGTTTAAAAATTTAATATAAGTAAAAAATTATTGAAATTATTGTATTTATTTTAACTAAAATTAATGACATAATAAATATTTAGAATAAAAAAGAAGTATGAAATGTTAAAAAAATAATAATAATTATAGAAATATTTAGAAAAAAAATCCTTAATATATTGAAATTTAATGTTAAAAAAATGTTGAAAAAAATTTTAAAAAATTGAAAAAAATAATTATTAATTTTAAAAAATATTTAGATTAATATAACCAACAATTATATAATTTAACAAATATTTAAAAACTTTAGTAAATGTTTAAGATATTAATAATAATTAATAAATTAACAATAAATAAGATATTAATTAAAATTAATAAATTAGGAATAATAATTTATTAATATAAATTAGTAAATTAATAATAATTAAGAAATTCATAACAATTAATAATATCAGGACATTGATGTCTAAACTAGTTGCTACATATAGTAGCTCTACAGAGGGGCTCAGCCTCCTCGTGACCCCCACAAGACTGTCAGCACCATGCGAGTCATGTATGTACCTTATATCGTTAAGTTAACTACTTTAAAAAAAAATAATGGAATTTTATATAATCAAAAATATTGATGTTACTTGCAGCTACGATAGCCCCCAAATGTAAAGGTAGGCGGGAAAGCCAAGCTGCTTGATGTCACTAGGAAAGTGGCAACTGAGGGGAGGTTGAATGTCAAATTCTACCATACCAGTCAGATGTGGAAGGCCTTTGGAGATAATGGCCTATGGTAGAGTGCGATTGGGGTCCATACTAGGGACACACTTGAGCCCATCCATGATACTAGGAAGCAAGAGGACGCCAATCAAAAATGCTCGTTCAGGAACAGATGACGGTAATAATTTTTGAATATTGTAATTTGAATGAATTAGAGATATTAAATTTTTAAACAAATAAAAATGCTCTGACATTATTGTTGTCGGATTGGGTTAACTTCGACTTGGATACGAATGGTGGATTAATCTGGTCTATCTCAAACCACAATTTGGCAAAGTAGTATAAAGACTAAAAGTAGTATAACTTCTTCAAAAGACCTTGGAGGTGCCCTTAGAAACAAACAACATTGGGGTCGTTGCAGCGACAGTTTCATGTCCAACAAGTATAAGGTTAGATATAGTTATTAAATTTTTTATGATTTGATATTTATAATTTAATATAATCAAACGTGCTAAATTTGTAATTGTCTATTTGTAGAAAACGTCAATCACCCTTCATCAAATTCTGTACGATTTGTTCAAAAGATATATTAGAAAAATAAATTGATTTGTTAATATAATGCTAATTTGAATATATAAAAGTAATAAATATAAATACTTACAAAAGTTTGCTCAACTTCGGGGTTAACCCAGTTTGGCCCGCGATGATGCTTGTCACCCCAGTTATCGATCATCGATTGTGGCAATTGGGTCTGTGTATTTGACTATGCAACAAATTGATTTCGTTAAAATATATGTAGTTCATTAACAGATTTAAATGTAGAAAAAGCACTTATGTAAAAGTCTCACCTATTTATTACAGTGGTATACGTATGAGGTTCTGTCATGCAAGCTCTCCCACATATAATTGCCACAGTTCTTTGAATTTGTCGGCTTCTGGCTCGTCTTCATTCGCATTTTAGGAGGAAGCCATTCTTCGACAGGTCCTAGGTACGCGTTAAGGGCATATGACAGGAGTAGGCCCCACACTTCCGCGAAAGACCGTCCCAGGCGCTTCTTCATCCTCGGGATCTCAGTCAGAGAACTCATCGTTGACGCAACTTCTGCTGGAGTATTAATCCTAGATTAATCGCTTGCACGTGAATCACAAGAACTTGTACGCGAACTAGATGACGATGCAGCATGTGATATCCGAGTTATTACCCAATCTCATAGTCGTGCCTACACTACTACAGAATGTGGATACCACGACGGTTTTTAACCGTCATGATAATATTTTCACGATGGTTTTTTAACCGTCGAGGAATCCAGGGTCGTGAAATCTGAAAAGATTTCACGACGGTTTTTTAACCGCTGTGGAATGGACAAAAATAGGACTTAAATATGGACATTTAAGAACATACCACGATAGTTTTACGTAAAAAACCGTCGTGCTAAGGAAACTTACCATGATGGTTTCTCAAGGAAAATGTCGTGGTAGGTAACAACGAAAAAAAAAATTTTGCGAATTGATTTCATTTCTTCAAAAATATTTAAACCACAAAATCAACACTTTTTTCTGGAAACACTACTACAGAATGAAGATTCCACGACGGTTAAAAACCGTCGTGGTAAAATTTTCACGACGGTTTTCTAACCGTCATGCCACGACGGTTTTTTAACCGTCGTGTAAAGCGCAAAATAAAAACCGTAGTTTGGATATTGAAGAACATACCACGACAGTTTTTTAAAAAATCGTCCTGGTAAGTAAATCAACCACGACGGTTTCATGGGGAAACCGTCGTGGTTTCCCCATGAAACCACGACGGTTTCAGAGGAAACCGTCGTGGTTTCCCCGAGAAACCACGATGGTTTCACGGGGAAGCCGTTGTGGTTTCCCAGAGAAACCACGACGGTTTTACGGGGAAGCCGTCGTGGTTTCCCCGTTAAACCACGACGGTTTCACGGGGAAACCGTCGTGGTTTCACGATGAAACCACGACGGTTTCCCCGTGAAACCGTCATGGTTTCACCGTGAAACCATGACGGTTTTTGCTGAAACTGTCATGGTTTCACGCTAAACCACGACGGTTTTTGCTAAAACCATCGTGGTTTCACCCTAAACCACGACGGTTCAACGGGAAACTGTCGTGGTTTATTGTGAAAAAAAATTTTTTGAAAAAAAACCGTCATTTTTTTTGTCAGTGCGTTTCTTTATTCACTGGTGACAAATCCCGTGTTTTAATACGATATTATTAAACATGCAATTATCCTCAAATAATCTATGATTACCTGTATTATATAATTTACAATAATCAATTTAACGAGAGTAAAAATGTTATTTATTTATTGTTTGCAGTCAATATTGTATAAACCGCATGACAAATGAAGCCCACTTCTGCCTAACCAAGATCATGTCAGCATCAGTATAAAAATCCTTCCTTTGAAGCATGGCTAATCCATCAACAGATAAGGTTATTTCTCGCATGAAAGCTAACACAAAATAACCGCACTCAACATAACTTTCCTGTACTGGACGTCGAACAGTATCAATCAACGTTTGGCAGTTGCGTCGCTGTTTTATTCCTCTTCCCACCAATAATTTCCAATCGTTAAGGGGCCCTAACAAGTTGACACATTGAAAACAATTACAACAACAATCATTTTATCTCTAAGCAGATATATATATGAACATCAAAGAATACTTACGTGGTAATTAGGTCTTTAAAATCATCACCCGGTTCGTTTGCTAGAGGATTAAAATACATGACCGAGTCATCCCACGGATCAATAACTGTCAATATCCAATGTTGGCCGCTGTTATATGGCATTAGAAACCGCTTTCCTTTTGGTGCGTTTCTTAATATCCGTACGATATATTCGGCCCTCTCTCAATTAAGGTTATTAGTGACGATGTGTTATCGCAATTAAAAATGGGTATAACTCAGATAGCCTTATTCTCCATTTTCCATGCGGTTTTCTCTCTCCCTCTCCGATTATCTCCCTCTTTCTCTCATTTTGCCCCAAAAAACTCCGAATCTCTCCATCCCCCTCTCCCTCTCGGATTCTAACCCCCTCCACCAGAAAAAAAAAAAAAAAATCTCCGTCACTACCGAGCCACCTTTTCGATGCCGCTGAGCCTCCCCCCTTCACCGCCAATTCCAATCCCAGTTCTAGTGGGTTTGGTTTTTGTGATTTTTTTTTTTTGGTATTTTGGCGGAATGTTATTGGTTGATGATGATATGATATTGTGGTTTTTTTGGTTTTTTTTGATTTTTTAAAAGTCTCACCTATTTATTACAGTGGTATACGTATGAGGTTCTGTCATGCAAGCTCTCCCACATATAATTGCCACAGTTCTTTGAATTTGTCGGCTTCTGGCTCGTCTTCATTCGCATTTTAGGAGGAAGCCATTCTTCGACAGGTCCTAGGTACGCGTTAAGGGCATATGACAGGAGTAGGCCCCACACTTCCGCGAAAGACCGTCCCAGGCGCTTCTTCATCCTCGGGATCTCAGTCAGAGTACTCATCGTTGACGCAACTTCTGCTGGAGTATTAATCCTAGATTAATCGCTTGCACGTGAATCACAAGAACTTGTACGCGAACTAGATGACGATGCAGCATGTGATATCCAAGTTATTACCCAACCTCATAGTCGTGCCTACACTACTACAGAATGTGGATACCACGACGGTTTTTAACCATCGTGATAACATTTTCACGACGGTTTTTTAACCGTCGAGGAATCCAGGGTCATAGAATCTTTTCAGATTTCACAACGGTTTTTTAACCGTCGTGGAATGGACAAAAATAAGACTTAAATATGGACATTTAAGAACATATCACGACAGTTTTACGTAAAAAACCGTCGTGCTAAGGAAACCTACCACGACGGTTTCTTAAGGAAAACGTCGTGGTAGGTAACAACGAAAAAAAAAATTTTGCGAATTGATTTCATTTCTTCAAAAACATTTAAACCACACAATCAACACTTTTTTCTGGAAACACTACTACAGAATGAAGATTCCACGACGGTTAAAAACCGTCGTGGTAAAATTTCCACGACGGTTTTCTAACTATCGTGCCATGACGGTTTTCTAACCATCGTGTCACGATGGTTTTTTAACCGTCGTGTAATGCGCAAAATAAAAACCGTAGTTTGGATGTTGAAGAACATACCACGACAGTTTTTTAAAAAACCGTCGTGGTAAGTAAATCAACCACGACGGTTTCATGGGAAAACCATCGTGGTTTCTCCATGAAACCACGACGGTTTCAGAGGAAACCGTTGTGGTTTCGCCACTGCGGTTTCACGGGGAAACCATCGTGGTTTCCCTGTCCTTGAAACCGTCATGGTTTCACCCTAAACCATGACAGATCAAAGGGAAACTGTCGTGGTTTATTGTGAAAAAAAAAATTTTGAAAAAAAAAAACCTTCATTTTTTTTGTCAGTGCGTTTCTTTATTCACGGGTGACAAATCCCGTGTTTTAATACGATATTATTAAACATGCAATTATCCTCAAATAATCTATGATTACCTGTATTATATAATTTACAACAATCAATTTAACGAGAGTAAAAATGTTATTTATTTATTGTTTGCAGTCAATATTGTATAAACCGCATGACAAATGAAGCCCACTCCTGCCTAACCAAGATCATGTCAGCATCAGTATAAAAATCCTTCCTTTGAAGCATGGCTAATCCATCAACAGATAAGGTTATTTCTCGCATGAAAGCTAACACAAAATAACCACACTCAACATAACCTTCCTGTACTGGACATCGAACAGTATCAATCAATGTTTGGCAGTTGCGTCGCTGTTTTATTCCTCTTCCCACCAATAATTTCCAATCATTAAGTGCCCTAACAAGTTGACACATTGAAAACAATTACAACAACAATCATTTTATCTCTAAGCAGATATATATATGAACATCAAAGAATACTTACGTGGTAATTAGGTCTTTAAAATCATCACCCGGTTCGTTTGCTAGAGGATTAAAATACATGACCGAGTCATCCCACGGATCAATAACTGCCAATATCCAATGTCGGCCGCTGTTATATGGCATTAGAAACCGCTTTCCTTTTGGTGCGTTTCTTAATATCCGTACGAGATATTCGGCCCTCTCTCGAATGTAGGCAACACGATCTACATTTTGTTGAACTAGTGAGACAAGGACTGGAGAAATAAACTCGAACCGTTGATCCATACCTGTTCTTGCCCCACAATCCGCTAAGTATCTGCAAAATAATTCGGCTCATATATAAGATTAAGAATTATATATAATAATGTTTGGTTAAGGATAAATATATTACCTGATGTATACCATTATGTTGTTTGCACTAATTTCTTTAAATGTTATGAAATGGTATACATCTTCAAACCTAATATATATTGGCATGTCATCGCCAATGACGAATTGTTGTAGTGAGCACATTATTTGGGTACCGTCATGCATGGAACTTTGTGCGTAATATGCCAAAGGTCTTAATTCGAAGGGAATTTCATTAAAGTCGAATGAAGGTAGTTCTTCTTGTGCCAGTTGTTGTTGTACCTCCGGTTGCGACTGTAATTTCTTCCTCCCTGCTCTCTTTTTTGTTCGTTTGCTTCCTTCATCTTCTGTAGGCGAAGCATGGCTGGGACCTTTACTTGCCTGGCTCAAACTTGTTTGAATGACGACTAATCTTTTAGGCCAAGCAACAAACCCACCAACAGCTTCTTCAATGAACGTGGCGTCGTTTGTCGGATTAGGTAGGAGTGCACGTTTTATTTTTGGAACTGTAATTGTCACTCTTACATTCTCCTCACCTAAAGGAATCCCATGGACTGTGTCAGTAGGAATACAGTCCATATATGCCCTGCCGTTTGCAACAAGCACATCTCCTTCGTTAACTAAATCAGGAATAAAGAGTTGGCATTCCTTACTTTCATTCGGCATGGGCTTTGGAGCCGACGGCCTAACTTCTTTTTCATTCAGCGTGCAACTAGACTTGACGCTGTTGTGTTGATCAACAGTCGGTGTAGTCATCTCCTCAGCCATAGTCTCCCGGTTGATACCGTGCTTCGCACAAAGTTCCTGTATGATTCTTTCCAATGCGGCAATCTGCCGCTTTCATCATCGATACTTCAGGATTTTCCTTTGGAGTTTGCACAAAATTGAAGTATTGCGACTGCTTGACAAACTTAGATTGACCCCGAATCCTCTCTGAATACTCGGTATTGCCTAATGCTTTCGTCAATGTCATTTGTCCCCACAGATTCGAAACTTCCTTGTGCCTTTTGTTCACTGAAGTCATCCTGTAACAATTAAAGAATATTTTATTAACTCTTAATCATAAATGAGTGTACGGGATAAATATATTGTAAATAGATTCGAAATCTTACTATTGTATCGGCAATAAATTTAAATGCTTCATTCTTGAACTCTCCATCGGGTTTGATGCGCATGTCCAGCCACCTAGTATGCCGCTCTGCCCATTTTCCCGTCTTCTCGAACTACATTTTAATAATTACCGTTAGTAAAGCTAATGGAATAAATTCGAAGTAAATATCATTTATCAAGAAATTCCAACTACTTCACATACATGAGCTTGGACACGTTTCCTATATCCGTCTCTCCCACCGGTTGATCCATATTTGCTCTTCTTTCTTATCTCACTTCCTTGTTCGGATAGTCTTTTGAATTCCGGGATCCATCGATACTCAATGAATTTTTCCCAATCCTCCTCACTTATGGTGGGATAATTGTGAGTCACTTTAGGCAGTCGTTGCCATATGGTTTCTTCATCAATATGATCTCTGACAAAAGTTTGGTAAAGATCATATCTAAAATTTTTCGCTGACTCTGTAGAACACTTTAAAGCTTGTTTTTTAAACGATAGCTCCACGGTGAAAGAAGTTACGATTTCCAACCATACTCTTTCTTTCCTTGGGGTTAAATCGGCACTTCTAAAGTCAGCTATCCAAATGGGTATGTGCTCTCGAGCTAGCACGCCAATCCAACTCTGTAATTCATCTCCTTCCTTCCCTAATGGTTGTCCTTTTTCGTCAAACGAAACTGCAATTCGTACTCCCCTTGTCCTAACATGGTGTACTCTTCTCATAAGAGTTGCTCTTCGTTTACCATCTTCATCGGGATTGAATTTAGATGAGATAGTTCGTCGTGGTTTTCTCACATGAGTTTGTGTTGAGCATTCCTCTTCGTGATCTTGTGACATTTTAAATCAATCTGACGCAACTCTCCACCGATACTTAGTAAAAAACAAACTTTATTTGTCATCAAACCATAATCAAATCATGACACCAAAACGCATAAGTAGCAAACGAAAGCATACATTAATTCATGATAAATCGGTTTAAGTAACCAAATCCTTAACTTATTTACGGAAATTATAGACAACCCAATTACAAAAGGATTTTATCGAACATCTAAAATATGCTAACATATATATGTCACAAAATCCCGTTTTTTTCCTCGGCTAAATGTCAAATCCGTATCTTAACCAAACAAATTACAGCCAATATAAAACTGTTTGTAACTCAACAAGGCATTATGTCGAACATCTTATATGCGTTCCGTTAACCTACAATGAATAATTTGTCCCGATAATTGACAATTCCGCACATAACCCAAGCAATTTAATCTCATATTTATCTAATTCTATTAAAGAGAGATATTTTATTGAATATGTACTATGCACATATATTAGTACTATAATCAAGCAAATACACATCCACAAAGTTAGGAGTTAAAGAGAGACGTCGACTTTCCAAGAGGGCGACGGCCGGCGGGCGAGGGTGAGGGCATGGGCCGGCGAGGGCGAGGTCGGGGGTGCGAGGCCATGGGCGGGGGGGCCGAGGGCGTGGGCCGGCGAGGGCAGGCGGGCGAGACCGTGGGCGGGGGGGTGAGGGCGTGGGCCGGCGAGGGCTCGGGCGAGGGCGTGGGCGGCGGCGGCGAGGGAGGGGGCGAGGTTGGAGGGAGAGAGAATGGAGACGGAAGCCAAAAGGAGAGAGAATAAAGTAGAGTGAATTGGGGAAAATGATAGAGAAATAGAGCGAATTGGGTTCTTAGTTTGATTTTATACATATATATATATGGCAAATTGAATCGTAATAATATACGCGTGCACGGTTTCCGCGGAATTTTGAAATTTCAAAAATTTTTGAATTTTGACAAAACCACGATGGTTTCTTGAAATAAACAGTCGGGGTATCTAAATTTTAATTTTTTATAAAAAAAACTTTTTTTATTTAAAAAAATTTGAAATTTTGAAAAAATTTGAAATTTTGAAAAAAATTTCAAAAAAATAGATACCACGACGGTTTTTATAAACCGTCGTGGTATCTTAGAAACCACGATGGTTTTTAGAAAACCGTAGTGGTTTCTATAATACCACAACGGTTTATGCAAACCGTCGTGGTTTATATTTTTTTGAAATTTTTTTCAAAATTTCAAATTTTTTTAATAAAATAAAAAAAATTCAAAAATTTTAAAAAAATTACCACGACGGTTTTCTTGGGAAACCGTCGTGGTATATGAGATACCACGACGGTTTCTTAAGGTGACCGTCGTGGTAGATACCACGACGGTTTACTAAAACCGTCGTGGTATCTAAAATTAAAATTAATTAAAAATTTCAAAAAAAATTTTAAAATATGCAAATATATTTTAAACATACAGCAGAAAGAGACAATGATGGTTCTTGCCGAAACGGTCATGGTGTAACTTATTTTTAAATTTTTTTTCAAAAATAAAAAATTTTGAAATTACATTTAATTACAACGACGGTTTTTCAAAACAACTGTCATATTTATGAGATACAACGGCGGTTTTTAATAAAAACCGTCGTGGTAGTGATACCGACAATAATTTAAATAATTGATGAGCATTAGTAATAAGCCCACAGGCGGTGACACCTGTGTGTTATGCATAAACTTGCACATCAATATATATATATATATATATAAATTGTTCTTGTTTCGTTTAAGAAAAAGGCATACAAAAAAAGATATATACATTAACATACTGAACAACTTATCAATTATATACAACAGGAAATTAAAAAACATTAATGTCATATATATATATATATATATATTTTTTTTTTAATCTTCTCAACACGTGTCCACTCGATATTTAAACGAAGCAAGTGTGAGGCATCATCGTCCAAATCATCAAGCTCCTCAATTGGTGGCAATCCGTTTGTGAAAGATGGAATGTCGGTGTAATCTTCAACGTCTTCTTGGCCATCCCCGATCATGTTTTGATTAATTGGCACAACTAAAGATAACTCTAAATTGTCGGGTTCCGTTGTGAAAAATACTTGTACCGCTTGCGAAGCCATAATGAAATGATCATTTTTGTATCCCAACCGCCTAAAGTCCACCACTGTCACCCCGTCCTTATCAATTTTCACAAAATTATTGTCCACCCACTTGCATTTAAAGAGTGCTATCCGTAAGCTGCAATAATCAAATTCCCAAATATCTTCAATGAACCCAAAGTAGTTCATGGAACCGTAAACCGGGTTCTTATCTTTTGCGGATGAAATATGCAAAGACTCGGCACGAAGGCTGACACCACTATTTTGGACGAGATGCTTCTCATCTCTTCCGCGAGTGTAGAAGGTGTAGCCATTGACAAAATATGATGTATATTTTATGACTATCGATGACGGTCCTCTCGCTAGCTTAATTAAGTCTTTTGAATGGCCAGCCTGCATATGCAAATATTTTCTTATCCACTCCCGAAATGTCCGGTTGTGCTCATCTTGAATCCACTTCTCACACCTTGTTTTTCTTGGATTCACATCTCGTACTTCCGTCATGTGAACATCAATAAAAGGCTCCACTTCCTTAGCATTGTGTAAAACATAAAGACAAGCTTTTTCCCATTCATCTAGATTAACTGGTGAATGAACGCCGACGGATAGTCCTTTCGACGTAAATAGCCCGCTCGTTGGCAACCCTATTGGGTCTGCGTTGGACAAATACTCAGAGCAAAATTCAACTGATTCCTCGGCTATGTAGTTTTCCACTATACATCCCTCCGGCCTATTTCGGTTCTTCACATAACCCTTCAAAACCTTCATGTACCTTTCGAAATGATACATCCACCTCAAATGGACTGGTCCGCATAGCTTAACTTCTCGAACTAAGTGCACCGTTAGGTGGATCATTATATCAAAAAAGGATAGTGGGAAATACTTCTCAAGCAAGCACAAAGTCATCACCAATTCTGATTGTAACAAATCTAGCATAAGTGGATCGATGACCTTTGAGCAGATTACATTGAAAAATGAGCATAACTTCGTAATTGCATATCTCACATCTTCCGTTAAAACTCCCCGCAATGCAACAGGTAATAACTGTTGCATCAAGATATGACAATCATGTGTTTTCATTCCAATTAGCCTCAAATCCTTCATCGACACCAACCGTTTGAAGTTGGAAGAGAATCCACTTGGCACTTTCACGGATGCAAGCCATTCACAAATCTTTCGCTTTTCTTGTCTCGATAATGTGTGTTTTGCCGGAGGTAAATATGTGCCAGTCGAACTTTTGTCGGGAAGCAAATTTGGTCTAATCTTCATCTCTTCAAGATCTAACCGTGCCTTTTCACCATCTTTACTTTTGTTTGGAATGTCAAGCAACGTGCCCACAATAGATTCACAAATGTTTTTCTCAATATGCATAACATCTAAGCAATGACGAACATATAATGACTTCCAATATGGAAGTTCATAGAAGATTGACTTCTTCTTCTAAGGTCCATCGACAACTGGAGCCTTACGTTTTCTCTTTCTTAATACTACTTTCACATTTTTAACCATCTCGAATACATCTTCGCCAGACAAAATCCGAGGAGGGGGTCTTTCTTCGGTATTACCATCAAAAGCCTTCTTTTGTTTGCGGTGGCGATGATTTTTTGACAAGAATCTCCTGTGACCAAGGAAAATGGTTTTCTTACCATGCTTCAACCGGATAGAAGATGTGTCTTTCATACAAACTGGACAACCTATAGAACTCTTCACAGGATAACCAGATAGATTGCCAAGTGCAGGAAAGTCATTAATTGACCAAATCAACATTGCATGAACATTGAACGTGTCTTGACGGTGAGAATCTTTAACTTGTAAACCATCTTCCCACAAGCTTTTTAGGTCATCGATTAATGGTGCCAAGTAAACATCAATGTCATTCCCCGGTTGTTGAGGGCCTGAGATTAGTAATGTCAACATCAAGAACTTCTGCTTCATACACAATTCTGGAGGGAGATTGTAATTGACTAATATGACTGGCCAGGTACTATGCGGACTACTCATGTTGCTATGTGGGTTCATTCCGTCTATCGACAAACCGAGACATAAATTCCTTGGTTCCGCACTAAAATCTGGATGATTGTCGTCAAAAGTCTTCCATTGTGGTGCTCGGCCGGATGCCTAAGTTTGTCATCGTCAATGCGTTTATCATGGTGCCATGTCAATTTCTTAGCATGCTCGGCATTACGGAATAAATGACGTAAACGTGGAGCCGGTGGAATATACCATAACACCTTAACCGGCACTCCTTTCCTACCAGGCGATGGCATCTTGCCCTTCTTCCATCTTGACTCGTTACAAACCGGACATTCATCTAAATCTTCAAATTCTTTCCGGTAAAGGACACAATCATTTGGACAAGCATGTATCTTTTCATATTCCATTCCCAAAGTACTCAACGTCTTCTTCGCCTCGTACATACTAGGTGGCACTTTGTTATCATCCGATAGAACATCTTTTAGAAATTCTAAAAGAGCCGTGAAACTAGAATTCGTCCATCCGCCCGACATTTTCAGATTCCATAATTTAACCAATGCCCCTAATTTCGTATATTTTGTACACCCGGCTTACAAAGGTGTTTCGGCATCATTAATCATTGCCTCAAATAACTCCGGCCGGTTCACAAAGTTTTCTTCCAAATCATTTATCATATTGACTATATCATCACGAACGTCTTCCTCAACAATAGGCTCTTTACCTTTACTACTCGTCGATATATATTTAATATCGAAAAAATTTTCGCCATGTAGATACCATGTTTGGTAAGAACAAATAATCCCATAAGCGCGCAAATGCCCTCTAACATCATCAATGGAATGAGATCTATGATTACCACATATTTGACACGGACACGGAATCTTATCATCTTGTATGTGAGCTTTGGCAAACGACAAAAATTCTTCAACACCAGCTTCATATGCTTTAGACAATCTATCAAACCACATCCACTTCCTATCCATGATTTGCAACTCCTAAATAAAAAAATTATAATACTTATTTAAAAGTGAAAGTACTCTATCATATTCATTAATTAACACCGGCGCATTAATTGATCAACAATTAAAAATCGATGGAGCATATCAAAAAACTAATTAAAATAAAAAAAATACCATGTAAAGCCATAATATAATTAAGTCTAAATACGGGGCAATCCTAACATGTATTGATCACTTAATTTAACACCCATTGCACAATTACTCTAAATCGATCCCACAACATATATACATTAAACACATACAACAAGAATTAATATGTTCATTATTTATCACTTACAGAGAGAGCGAATATATTGGCGTACTGAAAATGATCGGAATAATCTCGAACTATATTTTGGGATATGTGTTGTCAAAAACTGAAGGCAACTACTCTCTACGTTTTGTGTAAAAAAAGTAAGCTTCCACGATCGTTTCCAGAAAAACGGTCGTGGAAGCTTATGTTTACACGTCCACGACGGTTCTCAGTAACCGTCGTGGAAGCGAGTCGCTTCCACAACGGTTATACATAACCGTCATGGAAGCTTGTGCTTCCACGATGGTTTTCGGAAATATTTTCCCGCTCCGTGTTTTTGAGTTTTTTCGACGACGGTTTTTTAAAAAATGGTCGTCGAAGGACAGTCGTGGAATCCCAATTTTGTAGTAGTGAAAATTCCCAAATCCGTACCTTACCCAACCAATTTAATTTAATCTAAAATTCAACTACAATGAACAATCACCGAAAATGTAGGGGACGGATTTTGGCCATTTCGGACGGAATATTCCCAACTCAACAACCTACAAAATCAACATTTTGGATGGAAAATTCACAATGAACAACCACAATCAACAAAATCAATATTTTGGATGAAAAATTCCCAAATCCGTGTATTACCCAAGTAATATACACTACAACTTACCGGCTTATCGAGCGTGGGTAAGGGTGGAGTATGGCGAAAGACAGAGGGAAAGCTACGTGAGTTCCTTGGTTGACCCGTCAAAGAATGGAAGAGGCCGCATGAGTGGTGGAGGAGGCCGTCGGAGAATGGAGCCAAGAGAAAATTTTGAAAGTTGAGATAGAGTGAGGAGGCGCGGTGAGATAGAAATAGTTTTTGGAGATTTTAAGTAGGGAGGGAGTGGAGAGAGAGAAATTGAGGGAGGAAATTGAGCAGTTTTGGGTATGGAGTTAGAGTGTGTATTAGAGAATGAAAAAATGAAAAATGCTCGAAATGTAATGGGGTGGGAAATGGGGTATTTTTTTGGGTTTTAATACATGTTCTAAAAAATTGAATTTAATTCAAAAATTTTCAAAAATCCCACCTTAACACCTACCACGACGGTTATTTAGGAAAACCGTCATGGTATGTGAACATGCCATGACGGTTTTCCCCAAAACCCGTTGTGGTAGGGTCCAAAAATTTTTATAAAAAAAAATTTTGAAAAAAGACCCTACCACGACGGTTTTTGGCAAAAACCGTCGTGGTAGGTACCTACCACGATGGTTTTTCCCAAAAACCGTCGTGGTAGGGTCCAAAAATAAAAAAAAAATTTAAAGACCCTACCACGACGGTTTTTGGGAAAAACTGTCGTGGTACCCAAAAACCATCGTGGTAAGGTACAAAAATAAAAAAAAATTTAAAGACCCTACCACAACGGTTTTTGGGAAAAACCGTCGTGATATGTATATACCACAATAGTTTTTCCCAAAAACTATCGTGGTAGGGTCTTTTTTCAAAAAAAAAATTTATTTTTGGACCCTACCACGACGATTTTTAGAAACCGTCATGGTAGCATCGTGCTTCTATGATGGTCTTTGGAGACCGTCGTGGAAGCATCATACTTCCAAGACGGTTTTTAAAAACCGTCGTGGAAGCACGGCCTTCCACGACGGTTTTTGGAGACCGTCGTGGAAGCCTCAGCTTCTACGATGGTTTTTGGAAATTGTATTCCTCTCCGTGTTTTTGTCTAATTTTCCACGACTGTTTTTTAAAAACGGTCGTGGAAACTCCGTCGTGGAATCCGAATTTTGTAGTAGTACTATTATTCCTACCAATGACCTTATCCCACCAGGCCCCTCGACAAATCCCCTAACCCTACAGGCCGACAATGATGTTGCTGGCGATGACAACGAGACTGCAAATTTAGGTGATTTGATGTTTGGTTTTTTAATTATCATGTTTAACTATTAAATTTAGGTGATTTGATGTTTGGTTTTTTAATTATCATGTTTAACTATTAAGACATGTCTAACATTGTATTTATGAATTTGATATTTTATCATGGA
The DNA here is from genome assembly GCA_025413025.1 of Ficus hispida. NCBI lineage: Eukaryota > Viridiplantae > Streptophyta > Magnoliopsida > Rosales > Moraceae > Ficus > Ficus hispida. Next base: position 4,426,945 of record CM046368.1, on the reverse strand, counting down.
TAATTTTTTTATATTAATTTCATTTGCAATATTGACACTAAAGTAATTTGCATTTTATTTTCCATTGATATTTTATTTATTTATTATATTATATTATTTAAATATTCAAATAATAATAATTATTTGCCATTTACGACGACATTACGTCGTCGTAAAAATAAAAGAGAGAAGAACCATATGCGACGGCGAATTTTCAATTTGCCATCGCAAATATGCTATGACACATCAACTAATAACAACATATTATCGATGACAAATTTTAAATTTGTCGTCGCAAATAATCTTGTGCCACATCAATTTTGACGGAATTGGTTGTCTTAATTGCAACAGCCATTTTAGCGACGACTATCGTCGTAATTGTATATGCCATAGCTCATTGTCATCGCTAATAAAGCTTTTGCGACCAGGTTTTAGCGACACTTATTTGCGACGATATGTCATCGCAAGAGCATTATTTGCGGCGACATGCCATTATTAGTGATAATATTTCGTCGTCGTTAATAGTGATGTTTGTTGAAGTGATTTTTTTGATTACTCATAGACATTAAAAAAAAAATGCCACATGACATTTGCTAGCCCTCCATATAAGCAGTCATGTGGCGTTGATGTGACTGTTACGTGACAGTCGTTGGAGGTAGGATGAAAATCACATTCATACTTTCACATATATAGGTAATAATTTATCCTAAAATCAAGCCAACAACCTAACACTCACTACTGTACATATGAATCACTTTGCACCATATTTAAAAAGCATAGTGGAAATTCTATGTTCCATCGCCAGATCGGCATCTAATCCAGCAATGTTGTAAGTTGCAGGGCTCCACGTCGGTCTAAAACTGACTATCCAACGTGAAAAGCATACAATATTGGTCAGTTTTATGCCAATTGTGGTCAATTTATGGCCTGCATAATCTCTCTACATTCTTTTAAAGCTCACATTACAGTAACAATTTTTGCAACTAATTAAGAAAAACATAACAAAAAGTCACATATTGATATATGGTTAATCACTATAATTGACATCCTCTGATCTCCCCGCATGAGAGATCTGCGACATGAGATTCGAAACAGAGGAGTGGAGATATGGTGTTGGAGAGTGGAGATCTACTCGGATTTTTTGGTCGGCGATTATGTTTTTTGCTTACGTCGATGACCGGTTCTCTACATAACGATATTGATTTATCAACGATCTATTGACAATGGTTGACAATAGTTTATGATTGATTGATCTCTAAATCATTGAATGCATGATATTGATTAATCACCGAGTGTATTTAGCACTTATGCCCCAAACTCGTCATCCTTCGGCACCTTATACCCTAATCTTCAAATTTTGACAATTTATCCTCTAAACTTGTTAAAATTACGTAATGTATTCCATATATGTTAATTTCTGTTAAATTAGTCTTGAAAACCCACGTATGCCTCATGTAAAGATGGAAAACCTCATTTTTGAACAAAAGTTTGCAGATCTAATACAAACCCTAATGCAAGTTTTCAATTTCAAATCTTCAATTTAACGTAAAATTAACTAAAAGGGGTAAATTAAAAAATTTAGTAAGTTCAAAGGGCTAATTCTCAAAATTAAAATTTTAAAGGGTAAGTTTCTAAAGGGTGACAAATTTGGGAACATAATACTTTAATCACTAATTAATATAATAGATCAATCAATAATATTGGACTAGTAAGCCAATCAGTGATTGACAAAGTAATTACTTATTTATTGATTGTTTCTTAAAAAAAATGGCCATTTTCTAGTTTAACAAACATAAGTACACTTTTTACTCAACCCAAAAAAAAAAAAAAAAAAAAGTCATTTTCCCACATATCATGAGGGTGACTATAATTCACTACAAGAAAATTAAACTAATTGAAATTGGTTGTTGAACTGTACACATTCCGCAAATTAAGAACATTAATCCTTATTTATAATATGGGGACGCGCAAGTTAAAAATATTAAATATAAAAAAACGGTGATTGAAATCAGCAAAGTATCAATACTGTTTCATTATTATTTTTAACATTTAATACAGTGGAAAAGAAATTGCCACTAAAAGACTAGTACCATTATTGATTTAAATCATTCACTTCCACGCTAAAATTGGAGATTTTCTTTCAACAGGGTAAATGAAGGTTTATGAAAAGTGAGAGGATTGGAAATTATATGATATTAGATTCCCTATGTACCCAATTATTAATGATGAAATTTGTATAAAACAAGAAATAATTATGTGTATGGCTGTCGGCAAGAGATGAGGCTCGTAACTACTCTTAAACATATATGGAGAAGCTTTATGTATAGACAAAAGGAGAGGAAATTATACAAATTATAATCTAATAATAAATAACAAAGGATAACATTGATCAAAAAGTCAAATCAGAGGGTCATCCATTGGAAGGAAAAAAGACGGCAGTAATTGAGACGGTAGAGGTTGTTGTGATGGGGATAGAAAGGAAAAGTTGGAAGTGGGAAAGAAACACAATATTCCTATAGCTATATGGCTATGGATCTCATATATATATATATATATATATATGCGCGCGCGTGTATATTTTAATATGGACGAATATTTGTGAGACAATCATTATTGAAGTTTAATCTTCATCCTTGATTTGGATTTTCATAACAAAAATTACAGTAAATAAAATTTTCATGAAAGTAATTAAAGTAAATAATAATGTTTTGAGGTATTCAAAATAAATAATAAATTTATTAGGTAAATAAGATATTTCAGTATTTACAAAGTAATATTTATATTTACTTCATCTATTTTTAAAAGCACGTTGTTTACTTAAATATGATTTACTGAAAACTCTATTTACTTCTCCTTCCCTATACCCGTAGGCCAAGGATTTTAAGGTGTGGTCAATTGGCATGTTCTTATTAATTATTATCTGGATAGATCAAAATAAATACGGATGGTATATATCTAACGGAGCTATATGGGTCCCACGGGTTATGGCAGAATCTTTAGGTTTTATCAAAGATTTTGTAAATTGGTGTTTAGCAATTCCTATCCCTATCTAACATGCATGTTTTTTGGGATGGAGTTGACAGCGACTATTACAACAATTGAGTTTGCTCGAAGGTATGGTTAGAAGAATTTATAGATGGAAAGTGACTTCTCTTACGTGGTTCGTCTCCTCAAATAACAAAATATGGAGGTCCCTATGGAAGTTGAAGGCTAAAATGGCTTTATTTCACTTGAGAGACATGAACGTCATCTCACCACTTCTCAATGGTGATGATCGATATGGACTAGTCCAGATTTTTATGGTGCCCTTGCTTCAAGGGAGGCTGATGAGCGTCTTTCTTAATTAGTTTCACTTATCGGAGAAAAATAATAATTAATAACCATTTTTAGAGAATAAATCGAAGTGAATAGTAGGTTTTTAAAATAATTGGAGTAAATAGTATATATATATATATCATGTAAATAATTTATTTACATTAAATTTATCAAGTAATTGTTTCATTTAATTACGTATTGAAATATGTCGTTTACCTAGTACATTTTTTATTTACCTGGTTATTAATATGCTATTTACTCTAAAAATATTTGTAAAAAAACCTACTATTTGCCTCAATTAATTTCGTAAAAATGTTATTTACTGCATTTCCCTTCATGTATTGAACTGAGTTTAAGTATTAATTTCGTAAAAATATTTAGCAAAAACCTACTATTTGTTTTGTGTTCTCTGTGCTTTTATAGCCTTTGGCAAATACTTTTATTATCTTATTAATTTTCTTTCATTAGTAATAATCGAGGTGAGAATTTGATAAAGGATTGATTAAAAAATGGGTATGCGTGCTTTATGGTCTTGATGTTAGTTACCCTTTCTCATCATTTAAAAAAAAAAAAAAAAATTAACAGCAAATACCCCGTGAGGCTAACAAATTAAAATGTGCATGAAAAAAAAAAGACAAAAGAATTTAGTAAAAGAAAAAAACTAAAAAAACACTAAGATATAAAAGTGATAGGATCTCCTTCTATTGAATACTTTAACACTCGTTTGGTAGGAAGGAAAGAAAATAAGATAGAGAGAACTTATAAAAGATGAAAATTTGAAATGATAAAAAAGAAAATTAGTTTTTGTTTAGATTGTTTGGTCGATAAGAATGAAAGAAAATAATGGATTTAAAAAATAACTACATTATTCATTTATTTATGTGATTTTATGTTAACAGCAAGGACATAAAAGTAATTTTAATCATCTTTGAGTGAATTTATGTTTTCCTTACACCTTTGGAAAGATTAAAAATAATGGAACCCACTACAATTTTGTCCTCCTCTTTTCCTTTCCCTTCACTTTTCATTCTTACCAAACAAGCTTCAAAATCATTTTCCATCTGATTAGCCCTCTTCCCACTTCTTTCTTTCCTCTTTTTCATCTTATCAAACATAGCATATAAGAGAGGTTCCGTTCGTCTAATTAAACTTAAAGAAAAACAAAAACTTGGAAAGAATGGAGCAAGAAAGTCTCGCCATAAAAAGAACAATAGTTCCTCGAGAGGAAATTAAACAGCTTTAGATTATCAACTTGACTCCCCTCCCAATAAAAATGAGAAATCCAAAAACAAATTCCCAAACCTAGACGTTGCTGAAAAATTTTCAACCAATGAGATTAAAACTAGAAGACACCTATTCTAATGATCTGTTTTAATTAAGATTAACTGTAAAATCAAATCACACTGTCGCCATTAAAATAATTTGGAGAATTGTTAGGTTGGTCCATGTACCTTTAACTTTGTGTCTAAACTTTTTTTCGTAGCTGAAATGTCCTAAACTATTAAATATTGCTACAATAGTCATTTACATTAATTTTTGGATTGAATCCGTTAGCTAGCATTACTTTTTGATCAAATTACTAATGGATTCCGTCTAAAAATTAACGGAAATGACTATTCTAGCAATATTTTAATAGTTTAGAGGCATTCTTTGTTCTTTTTTATTGTAGCTAGAATGACCATAAACTATATAAAAAAAAAAAAAGTTGCTATATATAGTAGTCCTTTTCATTAATCTTTTAACATAATCTATAGTTTAGTATTACTTTTTGATCAAATTACTAATAAATTCTATACAAAAATGAATGAAAATGACTATTGTAGTAGTATTTTAAATAGTTTAGGGATATTCCAACTATCAAAGAAAAGTTCAAGGACCAAAGTTACACAAGATTAAAAATTTAGGGATTAAAATGAGCAATTTATCTAAAATAATTCCAACAAAGTTGATAAATTGATAATAGCAAAATTAACAATCGTGATCGCACTCATTGCCTCGTTTATGAAGTGTAAAGTTTCCATATAGATTCTCTTTAAATTTGCATGTCTTGTTATATTAATTGTTGTTGTACATTTTTTATTTACATGTATACAAGATTAATATGAATAATGGTTTGAGATTAATAATAACAATAATTAATTTGTGTTTAGAATATAGGTTTGGAAAGTTGTTTTATAAAATATTTTAAGAGAGCAATACCAAAATAGCATATTGAGTTTCAAAATTTTAACAATATAGTAGGTGGTAAAATTTGAGGTACTAAATAGCACATTATCATTAAACTCAAATAGGAATTCTCCAAAAAACCCCTCACAAACAAAACCCTTACAATCTCTCATAAACAACCTAACCCCGACGCACCCATCCCCCCTAAATCAGAAAACTTAGTGTCGGTTCCGTCGAGACTACCTGTGTTGGTCACCATGGAGTCGTGAACCAGAGGAGGATGCAACGGTTGCCGTTGAGCCTTGAACTGGAGGAGGGCGCAACGGTTATCTTGGAGTAGCAAACCGAAGAAGGATGTGACGGTCGCTAGGGAGTTGAGATCCGAATTAGGGCATGATAGATCTCGCCGTGGATCCGAAGCTTGCGAGAAAATCACTATAATTAGGAGGAAATTCAAAGGAAAATCGTGACCGTTCGTTCTCATTTTTGCCGACATCGGATATCCGTCCTCCTCACTATGATTTCTCCGGCGACCGTCATGGGACTCTTGTCTTCTCTGGCTAAACATTATTGGATTATTGTTTTGGGGGTGGATTTGTATTTTAATAAAATATGGGCTTAAGTAAGTGGTAAATCTATTTATTTCCAAATAACAAATTTACTGTTTATCAAGAAAAAAAAATCAGTAAATAAATTTATTTCCTATATGATTTATATATTTACGGGAAATGTGATATTCACCAAAAAAGCATATAATGAAAATATTCATATTTATTAGTAAATCTAGTATTTATGTGGTTTCAAAAATTATCAATTTATCGAGTAAATAAAAATATTTACTAAAATGTCTTAGTATTTACTATTAATTTACATTGTTTTAAAAATTATTAATTTATCAAGTAATTCAAATATTTACTAGTAAATAAGTAAATTTAATATTTATCGATATATATTGTTATTTATTTTGAAATTTATCAATTTATTAAATAAATTTTAATATTTACTAATAAATATTAATATTTATCAGTATTTACGTTGTTTTAAAATTTATGAACTTATCAAGAAAAATCAAATCTTTACTAGTAAATCTTAATATTTACTAATAAATGTAAATTGACAATTGAAATATTTATTATTTTTATCAAATTTATACTTGATAATTATTTATATTTACTATTAAATATCTATATTTACTAGTAAATATTTATAATCAAAGCTAAGGTATTTACTACTTACTAATAAATGTAAATCGGCAATTTAAATATTTATCATTTTTGTCAAATTGATAGTTGATAATTATTTATTAGTAGTAAATATTTACTAGTTTTATCAAATTTATGATAATTAATTATTAGTAAATATTTATGTTTACTTACTAGCGTTAATAATATGATAGTTTCCATTCCTAATTTGAGATATTTACAAAAAGTTAGCATTTACATATAATGGTAAATACATGTAAATTTTACAAAACAAATAACAATAGATTAGGTTATTTTATTATTTTACAGAAAATCCCTCAAAACCAAATAATTACAAATCAGCCCCCAAAATACCAAAACTCCAACCTAACCCTAATTGCCTAGTGCCGCCGATGGAGAAGACGACCTCTCCGATGCCGAAGTTGAGGATAAGATGATCGTCATCCGGATTACAACAAAAAAAAAAAAAAAAGAAAAAGAAAACAAAACCCAGTGAAGCAAAAACCCAGACCCAGAAAAGAGAGAAAACTCATCTTTCCGCTGTGTCTTGCTGTCCGCCTCGTGATCCCATCACAGTAGCTCTCCTCTCGCTGCCGGCCTGCAGAAAACCATAAGCAAAAAGCCAAACCCAGAGGGGAGAGAAAAAAAATCACGATCCTATCGCAATCGTGTTCGTCTTGTTGTCGTCATCCAGTTGCGCTCTCCATGCCGTCGCGATCTAGTTCTCCACACCGCCATCTAGTTCCGACTCTCGTCGCTACCGTGATCTTTCCACCATCGCTGGCGCAGGTCCTCTCCAGTCAACGAGGGGGGGGGGGGGAGAGAGAGAGAGAGAAGGGAAATTTAATGTGTATGTGAAAAGAGAAAAGGGTAAAATTAAAATAAATTAAAATATGAAATTAAAATATGTTATAATTTACATCATTTTAAAAATATGTTTTAATTTTCATTTGTACCTTTTAAATATGCGATATGGTACAATTACCAATATTTTAATTCAAATTGAAAATGTTTTTAGATTGAGAGAGACAAAAAATGAGTGTGTGAAGATTTCAAAACAGTGATTTCTTTTTCTTTTTTTTCCCCCTTGTGAAAGAACGATTCAACCCTATATTTTGAATATAAACGTTTTAAATTAATTGAGAAAAGCAATACGAATATCTTGATTTCAAACTAAAGTTATATATTGTAGTCATGTTCAATCAATGAGAAAGAAAATAAAATCTAAAATGGAATAGCACTAGTTAAACTCACTAGCTGAGCTCCAAATTGGACTTTATTACTCATCTTAATCATTTAATTCATTATAATAATTTGATATATATATACATATATTTAGTGTTCTAGGTCAATAATATTCCTTTCACTCACTTGACAGTTAGTGGAACTTTACTGTATAAAACTCGTCTGACAAAAGAGATTAAAAAAAAAAAGCATGAAAAAGTGTCAATCACTATAACGAGAAAACCGTTTGTTTGTTGACAAAAAAAATCGTTACAGATAAGATGTCACCCTCTTTTTTCTTCACGTGGCAGTATTAAATACTTCTAACATATTATATTATTATTGTCTAATTTTTAAGTACTAAATTAAAGAAATTATGTTCGAGAAGATAATATTGTATAAATGAGCTCAAAAGCACATGTTTGCCTTTAAATTAAGTTTGACTATAATGTTGAACATATCCAAAAATTGATGAATTTGTAGCTAGTTTTTGAAAACAAATTATGTCACTCTAGCTAGAATGAAAAAAAAAAAAAAAAAAAAAAGTTTACTCGAACTAACTAATATTATCGTTTGTTACCAAAATTTGAATTTAAGAGCTCTCTCTTAACCCTTATTACTGTTATCATGTTGATGTAGCGAGCTAAATTGAATCTTGTTCAATCAAAAGTCGAGATAATATTTATTTGTCTTCATGCTAATTTTATGTCGACAATACATATGGATCATATATATTGTTTGTGTACTACTGAATTATAATGCACGTTAGCTATATGTGGTTTTGTATAGAAATCGTGTATTATCATATTGAAAAATGTGGTTCAACTAGAACACCTATCAAAGAAATGTGGTTGAACTAGACACAAATTGCTGTTACTAGCAATGAGTGATAAAGAGATTTATTTCTTTCAATTTGCTATAAATTCTTGATTTAACCCTTTTTTTTTTTTTGGTAATAGCTTGTACATATATGAAGTTAGCTCAATGACGGATCTATCATAGAACCAGTGATAACACATGCCCCCACTCAAACTTTTTGATTTTGAAATTTAGCAATGTGCCCCCACTTAACATTTTATATTACATCTTCCTCTTTTCTTTCTTTTGGTTTTTTTTTTTTTTTCCCCTTCTTAATAGCCAAGCTGCCATTCAACTCATTTTTTCCCCCCACCCAATTGCTTTATATATATGTATTTGTCGTAAAAAAATTACCAATTGCTTTATATATATGTATTTGTCGTAAAAAAATTATGTCATATATGAAAATGTCAAAACTCAAAAAGTTCGGGGACACTGGTATTGAATATTTTACAGTTTTGGAACTAAACTTGGTAATTAAAATATATGTTATTACTAAGTGGGAATTTATTTAATTTTTAACCTTACAAAATCATTGTTTTGGTCTATCCTTACATGTGCCCCAATAAAATAAAATTCTAAATCCATCTGACGGATGTGAGTAATTCGAGTACACATCTCCACTGTGTATTAGTTTTCTATCTATATTTATGTAATCACTACAAACTAAACAAATTTCTAGAAACAACATTTATAATGACACTATTTGCCACAAAAATATTTTCGTGTGATCATTTTTAGTCATACATAAAATGTTGTGAATAAAAAGATAATACGAAAAAGTTATGACAAAAAGTTCTTTTTTTTTGTAATGATTACTGCGAGCCATTCCTTGGCTAATTGCACCTAAAAAAAAAAAGGCAACATTCAAGTGCAGGAAACAAATTGTCTTCGTGTGACAGATCTAGATTTGTTTTCCTCCAAAGAATTCAAGCCGAAATCTATCCCAGTGACCAACAAGTAAGCTTCCACTTGAAAAGCTATAATTCCTTCAGAAAATCAGTTGTCAATCCAAACTAAAAGGTTCAATCAGTTCAAGCTAAGAATGGTCTTGCAAAAGTTCATGATGCTCAGCCGGGGAAAACTTATAAATGTTCATGATATTTTCGGTAATTCAGATGACGGCTACAAATGTGATTGTTCAAAAGGAAACCGATCGCCGATGGCCGATCGATCGGAGTCGATGCCCTGAACGAAGACATTGATCACGGAACATAATGCGTAAGAATCAGTTTCTCACAACTCGACTTCAAACACTGCTTCATCTACTGAGGAATCTATTCAGTCCGCACAAATGTCAACCATATAGCTCTTCCATTAATTTGTTAGTAGCTATAATATATGATTCTGACTCATGTTCCTTCAAAATATATACAATAGGGCCAGGTGAGATTCGTGTTACAAACTTATAATTAATCAAACGGGATGGTGGCTCAGATTAAAAATACATATATATATATATATATGCATGCAAATATCAATGCCATATTTATATACTGTAATAGCCTTAACAAAGGCATAATTTGGTTCGTTAGCTCTCTCCAAGTATGACTGTATGACCCCCTAACAAGGGCATGTCCGATTCTTGTACCTCAAAAAGCAGTAAGCAGCTTTTTAATACATACAATATATATAAAGTGGAACCGACAAGTATATGGGGTTACAATAGTCATGTTGGACTATATATATATATATATATATATATATGTACACACACACATATATAAAGGGTGGATTAAAGAAAAAGATTAAACCTAACGCAAACACAAAGCATAATTTGAAAAGTAAATTGAGAGAGAGAGAGAGAGAGAGAGGCGTTTCCATCAGACAAGTCGGTGTCCGAACCATGTGCGCTCATGTGGTGGTTGGCCCTCTTTGTGGGTCCCAAAACCCACTTCTCCCACCTCCCTCTATTCCTTTGATAATGAAAGCCCTAATTAAACAACAAAAACATTTTTATTTATAATAATAATGATAATTATAATACACAAGCTAAGCCATGGCAATTCTCTTGCTCTTGTGGCGCGTGTAAGACCACGCGGTCCCTTATAGGCGCTAGGAGAAGAGACGTCGGTGTGGTCCAAACAGCCTCTTTTGTGCAAGCTAATTAAACATTGCTTTCTCAGCCTAAAGCAACCCTTTTGGGGAGGAATTAAATTCATGTAAATGACATCCGCCTTGGCAGCTTGTCTTTGCTTTGATTATTGCGTGATTCCCACGCTCTCTTCCCTTTGTTGATATAGACGTGTATATATACATATAGCTCAAATCAAGCTTATGTGGTAGGGAATAATTATTATTGTTAGTGCATCTATATTATAAGTTAAACTTGTATATGAAGGAGCATTGAAAGATTTTTTTTTTTTTATTGAAAAAGAAAAAACGATAATGACAAAAATCAGTAGGTATATCTAAATATTCTCATTAGATCGAGACCCTCTTAATACCCTTATTCTTTTTCCATCTCACAATAATATTCAAAAAAAAATTTCATAAGACATGATTTTGAATTATTTGATTTCTAATGGAGAAGAATTATCTGTAATTGATTATAAAGAAAATTTCATTAAAATCTTTTCATATATCATAAATAAATAGTACATTTTTTCCATGAAGATAACAACATTTTGTTAATTAAAATTTCTTATTAAATAATTATCAGTTTACAAAAAGAAAAATATATATATATATAAATACACACACACTTTTGATTCCCCAATTCTAAATCTCTACCGTTCATTAACAATCACCCCCTTACCCACTCATCTTCATATCCTTCTCTAATTCTCTTTCCCATCACTGTTCCCAAACTCCTCTCTCTCTCTCTCTCTCTCTCTCTCTCTCTCTAATGTTAAGCTACTTTTTTTCAAGAACTGCGAGAGAGTTTTCTGGTTGTCTTGTCCTTGCAATAAGCAAATAGGATAGATCAATAATAAGGCTTCCTTTTTGGTGTGTCAAAAGGAAAATCCCATCTCCCAATTATATCCCATTTGTCATCTCTTCCTCTCTCTCTCTCTCTCTCCTTCTCTTTGCATGCCCAAAAGTTCATGTTAGTTGTACTACTTCACAATTTATCACGATCCCACCACCCTATATATATTTATATATATAGAAACGCAGACACATATATATACATACATCTATATTTCTATATATATAGCTCCAAGCCCTTATTATCAAACCCTACAAATCCATAACACCATGACTTCTCCAAAGGGTTTCACCCTAACCAACAGCAACTCTTGTAGACTCAAGTTCGCCCGTAGATTCCTCAGATCCCTCATGGAAATCAGACGGCGTCAAACAAATCATAACAATCTTCTTTCTTCTTCTTCTTCTTGTTTAGGTGATCAAATCAGGAAAAGCAGCCAAAGAATAAAGCTCGCAGCCTACACATCTATGGCGTATGCGGTGGGGCCGAGGAAGGCTTGGGCTAGAGCTCTTCTGTGGAAGCTCAAGAACCGATCGTCGAATCGCCGTCGTTTCGTCGTAAGAAAGACAAGCTTATTAGGAGTGAAGAAAAAGAAGAAGAAAAGGGTTCATGTTAATAAGGTTAATTATCAGCCCAAAGGTTATGAAAGAGAGAATAATTTTGTTGAGAAAACCGAGAAGCTTCGGGAGCTTGTGCCTGGAGGGAAAGCCATGGATATCTGCAGCTTGTTTGAGGAAACTGCTCATTTTGTTAAGTCTCTTGCTATGCAGGTTCAGGTTATGCAGGATATTTCCGATCAGTTATCGAGATAATCATGTGTGTGTGTGTGTGTGTGTCTGTGTGTGTGTATATAACACAGGAGACATAGATAAATATGTTATACAGGGAAAACACATGTGAGAGAGGTTAGTCATGTGTCCGAAAAAATCATATATATATATATATATACATATATATTATATATTATAGCTGGCTTTTTCTGCATATAAAGTAGTTAGAAGTGTCTGCTTTTCTTAAAGGGTTTTCCAAATATATATATGACACAGATTTGATAAATTAGGCTGCGAACGAAAATTGGGTTTTGTTGATTCTGTATATATATATATATATATATATATATATATATGTAATGTTTTGTGTTATGTATAAAACAGACAGGGATGGATAGATACTTTCTTTACTCTCTCTCTCTCTCTCTCGATCTCTGCACATGGCCTTTTTTTTTTTTTTTCCCCCTTGCTGAATCTCAGAACAAGAATTTAATTTGCATGCTAGTTCGTACGGTTTCTCTTTCTGTGACTGTTTTTGTTTTTGTTTTATATGTTAAAGACTATTTTCTTTTATCCTTTTTGTTGAAATTATATCAAAGATTGTGTATAATTTTATACTTTATTTTAGTACGGAATGCTATGAGCTTAAAAATAAAAAAAATAAAAAAAAAAGTTAAAAGGATTGTGTGCGTGTCCATGCATGCATTTATCTTCCAATTTGGCCAACCAGAACAGGGGTTTTATTCTCGTTGCAATTCAGCTAAGTTCCAATTTCCTTTCCCTGTTTTCTACGGGAAAGATTAAATTCCGTTTCAATCATAAAGTTCAAACTCACTATATAAACTGTTTTCGTACATTGTTTTCTCTCACAAATTTTGAACTTTCTGTTTAAACCTATAAACCAAACAAATAACTAATGTTTTTCTAATTAAAGATCTAGGACACAGTATATTATAGATATACAGATCATACATATGTGTGTGTGTATATATATATATATATATATATTATACTGAAACATTAGTTTAGTTCTCCATTATAAGGAGGGCATCATTAGTAGTGTATGGTGATTATGGGTGGATATTGTGTGTTGTTGAATAGATTAAATAAGCCTAAGGTAATATCTTTATAGGGAGGAGATGGTAGTTCTAACTAGTTTTATCAAGCCAAAAAACTTAACTAAGCTCTATTCTATATATATTTCTAATCAGGTTGGTGTACTCAAGTTTTAATTCTCTTATAGTACGAGATAATGTAGATAGAGGCAGTGAGTTTATATATATATATATATTATGGTTCTGGCAAAAGTTAAGTAATTAATGTGGGATGAACCAATGCAAAATAGCAGAGAGAGAGAAAGAGAGAAATAGGCTAAGGTTTCATATTATTATAATTACATAGAAACATTAATCATTAAATAAACAAATTAATAAATGGGTTTATATAGTCCTACAAATAAAATAATAAAATACTAACTTATTCTCTAATAATAAATAAAATATATAAAATAAATAACAAATATAAATAACTCTATTCTAATATATATTTATATATTTATTTATATATATATATATAACTCTAAAACCACGCTTTTTTCGGTAAAAGAAACATAACCAATAGATAATGTTTGGTACTAATCAACATTGCTGAAACACTACTACATTCCTTGGAAAAAAGAATGAGAGAGAGAGAGAGAGAACCAATTGGACGTTTCGAAATTTTGTTATAAAAAATTGCCCACATTAATCTTTATGTACTTTTTCCATTATATATATATATATATATTGCTATATATACGACGAGAAAGATTGCTGACAATTGGGAGAAAGGCTCGATTGGTGTTAGAAAAGTAATTTGGAATATTGTGTTGGGTAGACAAACTTTATTGACCTTTAATTTGTAGAAAACTTGGCTATAGGGAGCTAGCTTTAATATGTATCCAAAACTATTTTTCAGGTTTCCAGCTTTCTACTACCGAAAGAATAACTCTTTACATATTTTTTAACTTTAATTTTTACCTCTTTAATTTACTCCTGTCTTGTAATTTTGTCATACTCACTTCCTAAATGCCATTTAACTTTATGAGGTATGTTTTTATATATTAATGTCAAAGATTGGATACATATATATTTTTATTTATTTATTTATTTATTTTTATATGTGCATAATAAGGGTGTGTCAGTGTGTGTATAGGTTACGAGAATATACAGATACAAACATATACTTATATATATATATATATATATATGTATATATAAGGTAAGGTTTTCTATAGATTTAGTTGGAGAGAGCTAAAGTATCTATAAGGCTTAGTCGAGTGTTAAAATTAAGTAGGGCAAAGCGTTTTTTTTTTTTTTTTAATTTTCCCCTTAAAATCGATTGCACCATATTTACCGCATAATTGCGTCATAATATTCATATCATCAAGGGATTTGGAATACATTCGAGATATCAAACATCCTAATTTTGTGTTGAAAATTAATGCTAAAGTTTTTTTTTTTAAAGTCAAGTACATTCTCAGCTTTGTATTGTGTTACCAAATCTGATACGAAAGCATGCCATTGATTAATAATAGAAAGGATTTTTTTCAGCTACCATATATATGTCATGTTATTACGTTTGATTCTCTAAACTAATCGAATGTAGCCTTTCTTAAACCTCTCTTTTTTTTCTTTTTTTTCTTTTTTTTTTTTTTTTTTGTGGTGGGGTGGTGGGGGTTATATGGTAGTTGGGAACTATAGTTTTGCCTTTGTCGTAAAGTAAGTTTTTTGGATTAAACTTTAACCGTCGGGTTTGAATGTAAGCACTTTTAATTTAGCATACCATTTAACATAAATATATACTCATAAATCCAACCGTAAAAAAAACACACTCTTCTCGCGAGTAAAAGTACACTTCCAATGTAACTATTTTGAATACCATAATGGCATTTGGAAGTCTTAAAGTGGTTGGTATTCGTGCGTGTATTAATTTTCTCACCCAAAAAAAATGATGGAAAGTGGAAAACGCAGCCCATGGAACCATGGACACATTTTTGCCTGCATTTTGTCCCTACATGTCTTTACCAATTAAGCCTTTTGCATCTCTAGACATGTTAAACCGCAAAATCAACATGGTTGGCCACCTTTTGAAAATCATAAAGATTTTGGTTGTTTCTCCTACCCTTTAACTTTTAAGTCATCAATAATTTGATTTCGAGCTAGACCTATAACCATTCAAACAATCCATCCAATCATTTTCCACCCTTTTTCTTTTTTTTTTTCAAATTTATGCTTTTAGCATATACATATATATATATATATATATATATGTCTATAAATGAACCTCGCTATATAATATTATCCAAATAATTACCGACTAAAAAGATACTTGTGATGGCTTATAAGTGGATCGTATTATATAATCTCATTCAGAAAATAATATACTTAAAAGGGATTTGTAGACATTTAAATAAATACATCTCACTCTACTCGGTGTGGGACTTTCTGATGCAGCAACCTAGCTTGGTTTAAAGGGAGCTCCAACCACCACTGAGGCGGCAGAGTGAACAAGAGAAACAAAGATAATTTTCTGGAAAGATTAATCTAATAAAGCCCGACCTCACTACGGCAACCAATGTGCTTTTGTAAGATATAAGACAAAACGACTAGGGGTGACAATTCGTGTCATGTATCGGGGTTCATGTCGTGTTAGAGCCGTGTCAATTTTTTTCTTCCCTAACCTGAACACGACTTGTGACACGAAAATGACTTCAAACCGTGACACGAACATGACATGAACCCGTAATGGGTTGACTCGACACTAACCGAACTTGACCCACGAAATTGATGCGCAATACGAACTGAACCCGTGACACGAACTAAACCTATGACACAAACTGAACTCGTAATATAAACTGAACCCGCGACACGAATTTGATCCTAATTGAACCCGCAACTTAAATTGGACCCAAATTGAACTCGCAATTAATTTGAATTTGACACAAAAACCAATTCAATTTAAGCAAAATATATCCCAAATTCATAAAAAACCTAGAAGAATAATAATTTACCTTCAATAAAAACATACCATTGACAAAAATAAGTTTTAAGGATTGTTTTTAAATAGAAAATCATAAAATTAAACTTCCAACTCAAGTACAAAGTTCACAATCATAGTTAGGCAAAGTCCTATTACAAACATCTTAATAAAGTCCACAAATCCAAATACAAACATAAAAATCCACCCCCCACCACCACCTCTGTCTACCGATTGAGCAGGGGATGATTATATTCCATTGCAAAATCCTTTTTTTTTTTTCCTTTTACTTTCTGGTGGGTTTCTCTAAATCCTGTGTCTGATAATGTTATGTGATATTGTGATGTATGCAGGGGATTCCAAAGAAATTTGTGAGACTACTCGGAGAAAATCTATTTACTATAGTGACTCTTAGTCCTTTCCTCCCAATGATTCAAAATGGAAAATGGGTTTGGAGAAAAGGGACGACAAGGGTTGGCCAGAATTTGTGAAACACTATTCCTTAGGCTTCGGGCATTTGCTTTATTTCACATACAAAGGGAATTCTAAATTCCAACTTGCAATTTGTGATTTATCTACGTGTGAGCAGTGAGGTATATTATCCTTCTATTGCTTCCCATCTTGATGAGCTTGATGTTATAGGATACAAAATACAAACAAAAAATCACTCAAAAGGGACATCAAGTAACATACCAGCACGCCACGGACTCACAGAGAGGGAGATGAGTTTCTTTAAGACAAAGAGGAGATGTGGCTATGGCACACCGCAGGGAATGGAGGAGGCAAGGTAGAAGAAATGGGCAGCCGGCTTCTAGTATAAAGGATCTAGGGTTTTTTTTAAAAGCATATCAAACTCTTTTGGGTCGGACCCGGGTTATATTCCGGTCACCCGAAAATTAACCTGAAAATTGACACGACATTTGACCCGCCCCATTTTTTCCAATCCGAACCCACGAAATTCGTGTTGTTTTCAAATCATATCGTTGTGTCGTGACCCGTATTGCCAGCCTTAAAAACGACAATGTTTAATGACTTAATACAAATGACCCTAAGTCTGAAAAGTGGGCGCAGCAACAAAAACGACAAAGCTCCAAGATAAACACAAACGACAGGTCTTAAATTTAACGCAAATAACAACTAGGAAAAACGACATAATAAGAAATCCCCTGCATCATTCTCCCTCCAACGTGAGAAGAACTCGACTCAGAGTTCGCTTCGTCCACAGAAGCGTTATCGGGAGGGTGGTACTCGTGCAGATCAGCAACGTTGACGGTGTTGGAGATCTGCAAGTCAAAGGCTAGATCGACACCCACCTTTCTTAGCCTGGAGTTTGTGGTATATGCCAACTGGACAACGCTTCTTGCGGAGGTAAACCATCACCAAGTCGCCAACCAGGCAGAGCTTTTCGCGGCGGCTGACTTGTGCTTAGGATGAGGAAGGGCAACTAAATCCACAGATTGGCTCAGGAGCTTTAGTGTAGACAATGGAGAAAGGAGATTGTCCAGTGGTACGATTCGGACCGCTGTTGTAGGCAAACTCCACCTGAAGAAGAGCAAGATCCCAGATCTTGGGCTGGTCGCTAGCAACACTACGTAACATGTCGCCACGGGAGCGGTTCACGAGCTGAGGGTGGTAGGCACTACTGAACTGCAATGCAGTGTTCAGACGCTGCCGCTGACGAATTTGACGTCTCGGTCCGAATTAAGCAATGGAGTGTGGCATGCCGTGGAGGCGAACAACCTCACGACGAAAGGCTAGCTTGGCGAAAAGCTAGCATCAGTAGCTTTCTTGCAAGGCAGAAACTGCGCCATCTTAGAATAGCGATCAACAACCACACAAAAACAGAGTCAATGTGTCAGAGGTGTCTTGGGGAGGCCAAGAACAAAGTCCATCGACAAGTCTTCCCAAATATTAGCGGGCACAGGTTAGTGGAGTGTACAAACCAGTGTTCTGAGAGTGACCCTTGGCTCGCTGAAAAACACCACAACGTTGGACAAATCGTTCCACCTGTTTACGCATGCCTGGCCAATAAAAACGCTCGGACAAAGAGGCAAGTGTTGGGTCACGTCCCGGATGGGCAGCGAGACCGCTGACGTGAATGAGATGGTCTCGCGGAGGGAAGAGCGAGGAACACAAAGGAGATTACCTTTGACGAGATATCTCTGATGAAGATGGAAGTCCGTGCAATGCTCGGAGGAAGAACACTTCTGCCAGATTTCCCCAAAATCAACATCCTAGACATATTGATCTGGAAAGACCTCAAATTCAATTATCTCAGTTCGGAGTATCTTTAACAGGTTGGAGCGGCGACTGAGGGCGTCGGCAACCTTGTTTTGGAATCCGGCTCGGTGACGGAAGACGAAAGTGAACTTCTGTAGAAACAGGACCTGTAACATTCGAATGTTTATGATTTAATTAATTCTCCAATTTTAATTGAAAATATAAATAAAAAATTTATCTTTAGCAAAGTTTTATGTAATGGTGACAAGAGACAATGAGAACTACCCATTTATTCTAGAAATTGCTATGATTTTTCACATGTGTTAATGTGATCAGAAAGTTTATTTATTTTACTTTTTTTTTTTTTGGCGGTAAAATGAGACAAGTACGATAAAAGAAATGGTTATGCCATGTTTTTGTTTTTCTTTAAATAATAATAGCAATAATATAAATGAAATATAATAATACATATGTGTGTAAATATAAATGTGTGTGGCATTAAATGCCATACAGGGAAACACCACAAGCGAGGCCCATTGGGCCCAACTGTGGGCTAAAAGCCCACGGCCAGGGGAAGCCGAACAGGCTGACCGTGTGGCAGTAGCCAAGAGAAAATAAATAAATAAATAAATAAAAATAATTATTTAAAAAAGAGAGAGAGAGAGAGAGATGGAGAATCTTTTGATGTGAAGATTAACAAGAAAAGTGAACACTCCAAATAAATAAAAACAAAACTTTAACCACTTTTTTACACCATCTATCTTGGGGAAATGAACCATCACTAAATTGTAATAATTGAGCTTAGAAAATGTGAAAAACTCTTCTAGGGTGTTTGATGAATGAATTTGGGTTGGTTGACTTTTTAAAAATTAATTATAATTTTTGTTAAATTTTTAGAAAAATACAAAAATTGAGATAAAAAATATAAGTTTAAACTTGTTTGCTACTACTAGCTTCAGCTGATTATAAAAACCCTAAAAATAGTTATTTTTCAAATTTTAAACCCCTATTTTAAGTGCCTATAAAAGGGGTGTGGTTGTATAAACACCACTTTTGCATCTTTACTCTTTTTCATTGAAAGAAAACTTTTTCTCTTCCTTAACAGATTGAGCCCGAATTTTAGCAAGCAAAAACACCAAGAAATTTCTTCCATGACCTCTCTTCTCAACTTTCATATCATTAAGCTTCAAGAGAATATTGTTATCTCATCGGTTTTTCAAGGTAATACACTAGTTTACCACTAGCTTTCAAGATCAAAGTTTTAGTTTTTTAAGTTGTGATTTAATGTTTATTTTCTAAATTGTAGTTCCTCATCACAAGAGTTCAAGAAAGCCTTCAAGCCCTCAAAAGAGCTACAAAATCCATCAACAACACTAAGATATACGTTTTTTCCACAAACTAGCAAGTTTTAAAAGTTTAGAGGGTTTTCGTAAAAAATGACTTTAAAGAAAATAAAAATCTTGGCATGATGAAAAATAAATAAATAAAAACATGGTATTGTTGCTATTATTATGATATGTGTGTTTTTTGGGATTTAAATGGTTGGATATATCTCAAAACGAAAACTTTTGATGAGAATATGATTTTCGTGAGTTTTATGATTGTGATATGAAATATATTTTACGGCATAACAATATTTGGTTATGGCATGTTTTACTTGCTAAGAATACTCTATGTTGGCAACTTGAGATATGAAGAAAGGATTTTTAAGGCTCAAGTAATGATAGAACACTGTTGATGTTCATAAACTACGTGAAATTAGTCTTTTTGGCATAATACAAAATAAATGTGAAAATGATATTTTTAGTGAGAATTTGACTAAACTCTGAGGGACAGAATGTTTCTCTCAGTATAAGCTATCAAATAATATAATCTCTGGTCAAAAATATTTTAAGTGGGAAAATGACATTTTTGCCCTTGGAGGGTAAAATTGTAATTTCAAAGGCTAGGAATGTCAATTGGGTCCGAGATTTCACAGTCAAGAATAAGGGGCTACAATATGCTATATTTTAAATTTTCATGAGAAATGGACACGCAAAATACCCTTTAGGGGTCAAAATGTAAATATAAAAAGTTTTAAGGGTAAAAATTTTAATCTATGAAAATTATTATTTTTGAGTTTAGAATCTGGAATAGGGATATTTAAAGGTTCATCAAGTGAATAACGCTCAGGAGTTCTTAATGGGAACAAGTTAATCCTAAAATGCTAAAATAATTAAAAAGGGGGTCAAAATGTAAAATTGGCAAACCTGACTTGAAGGCAGTGTTTTTCCTGGTTAAAAGATAGTGTGCTAAGCTAATTAAGTTGGGTAATTAATGTGATTAAGTATTAGTTTAATAAACTACCAGAAGTGTTTTCTTAAATGTTTATATCCCACAATTGTGTTTGATTAATTTTCATTTTAATAGTTTTAAAAAAAAATTACCAAAATTTGAGGACTTAATAACCGATTATGAAACGTATCAAGTTTTAAGTACGGGCCGTTATAGGACCCATCTTACGTGCATTCGGCCTAATCGTTTTTTAGAGTCAAGGAATTGTAGTGGGTGGTGGTCACAATGAAGCACGAACTCACCATGAACAAGAAAGTATTCCCAATGTTGGAGAGCACGCACAATAGCAAATAATTCTTGTTCATAAGTAGTCCGACCATCTTGAAGAAGAACCGCACCAATCCCAGTCATACTCGCGTTTGTCTCAACTTTGAAAACCTTATCAAAATTCGGAAGTGCCGATACCGGGGCTTGAGTCAAGAGCTGTTTGATATGGCGAAAACTGTGATCCTGTACAACCGACCAAAAGAATTTTCCTCCCCGCAAGCAATCAGTAAGTGGCGCCACGATGGAGCTGAAATTCCTCAAAAAACGGCGGTAAAAAGTGGCCAAACCATGAAAACTACGAAGTTCAAGGACGTTATGTATTGTGGGCCAATCACGGATAGCTTGAACCTTCTTGTCATCCACTTGGACGCCATGAGCACCCACTACAAACCCTAAGAACAGCAGCTGAGTGGATAAAAACTCCCACTTTTTCAAGTTCAAATAGAGCTTGTGAGCCCCAAGTGTCTCAAAAATCTGCCTCAAGTGGTCCAAGTGCTCAGAAGTAATCTTTCTGAAGGCTAATATCATCAAAATAATCGACAGCGAATTTACCGATGAAGGGCTTCAAAACCTCATTCATGAGTCACATAAAAGTGCTCGGGGCGTTTCCAAGCTCGAAGGGCATCACAAGCCATTCATACAAGCCCTCACTGGTCTTGAACGTCGTTTTCCACTCGTCGCCCGGTTTGATGCGAATCTGATGATAACCAGATTTGAGGTCGATCTTAGAGAAGATTTGGGAACCATTGAGCTTATCAAGCAAGTCTTCGAGGTGGGGAATCGGAAATCGGTATTTGATAGTGATCTTGTTCATGGCTCGACTGTCATGCACATCCGCCACGAGCCGTCTTTCTTGGGTACTAAAAGGGCAGGCACGGCGCAAGGACTAAGGCTGGTGCGAATCAACTGCTTTTGTAGAAACTCGTCAACTATTGCTTGCAAGGCTTTGTGCTCTCAAGGGCTCATACGATAATGCTGCAAGTTTGGAAGACTAGCACTCTGCTGGAGGTCTATTTGATGCTGAATGTCGCGCATGGAAGGTAATTCGGCAGGAAGATCATCAGGTACTACATCCAGAAAGCCAGCCAATTAAGTGTGAATAGCTGGTGGAAGTGGAAGGTCTCGAGACTCGGTTTCTTTTACAAGACACGCTACTAGCATCTTGCTTTCTTTGACTGCACTAGTAAATTCAATGGCACTCGCGGTAAGAAATAGATTATCGATCAGGTTAGGAGGAGGAGGGGACCCGAGAGTTTCAGGAACCAATGGCAACAAAGCTATTTTGCGGCCGTTCCAAGTAAAAACATAAGTGTTTTCTCGGCCCTTATGAGTCATACCCCTGTCAAATTGCCAAGGCCTCCCAAGAATAATATGGCAAGCATCCATATCTAGAACCTCACAAGAGATCTCATCACCATAACTCTTACCAATCGATAAAAGAACACGGCACACCTCGATGACCTTCGACGCCATGCCTTTCTTGATCCAATCGACCTTGTAAGGGCGAGGGTGCCTCGCAGTGGTTAAGGCTAGTGTCTTCACCAAAGCTCGCGAAACAATGTTTTCTGTGCTGCCACTGTCGATAATAAGATCACAGACCTTCTGTTTGACAGTGCAACGAGTCCAAAACAAAGCATTTCGCTGAGATGTGCTCAGAACCTTAGGGGAGAGGAGTTTTTTGATGATACAGGCTACGTGCTCACCTCGTCACCCTGCACTAGTTCAACCCCATTATATTCATCCCCCAAAACATCAGTCTCTTCATAAGGGAGCTCGTCACTGTTTTCCGCATAATCCCCTTCAACCACGGCAACGATTTCATTGCAACATCATCCAATCAGTGTCCTTGTCAAGTGCTTTCATCGACAAGTGCTTTCGTTGCAATGAACCCGGCGATCGCTCCCATCAGTGTCCTTGTCAAGGAAAGGCCTAACATAAGGATTGGGTCTCGGCGCCGGAGGAGGGGGTTTATGGCCTTGAGGAACCACACCATCGACCAGATCTCATCGGTTTACAACACCATCCCCAATATTGCCCTGAGCAAAGGCCCGAGGCCTATCGCTATAGCCATTGCCGAATGGGTGACGATTAGATCGGTTCTGGACAGAGTTCTTATTAAGCTGGGCCTCAACATGGTAGGCCAGATTTATGGCATCAGACAGTGACTAAATAGATTTTAAAGCAAGATGATCTTGGATTAACCTCCTCCAATCCGCCCATGTAGCGTGCGACCTGTTGCAGCTCAGTTTCGTTGAGGTCGATACGCGCACTAAGTCTATAATACATCTCTGTATAATCGGCCACACTTCGATTCTTCTGACGACAATGCTAGAATTGCTGATAAAGGATCTGCCCGTAATCGACGGGAAGAAATCGAGCCTTGAGGAGTCGTCGCATCTTAGGCCAAGACTGAATATGTTGCTTACCCTCGCAGCGCCTGTTGTACCGCAGCTGCTCCCACCATGCCGAGGTGTGCCCTTTTAACCTATAAGCATCAGTTTTGACCTGTTCTTCCTCGGCGACTTCGGAGTAATCGAAGAAGTTCTCAACAGTGTGAAGCCAATCGAGGAAATCTTTGATGTGTAAATGACCATCTAACTGAGGGAAGTCAATTTTGATCTTAAAATCTCGGTTCCCATGGTTCCTCTGGTGTCGCTGACGTTGACCATGCCTCTGACACCCAAGGAGAAGATCCTCCACGTCCTCATCGGTGTCAAAATACAACACCGGCATGCGTTGAAATCGGACCGAACGATTTCCAAGCTCGGACTCCTCTGACGAGCTGTGGTTGTTGTGAAAAGGTTCCTGTCTTCGATGGCGACCCAGATCTGGCGGCAGACGTTCACGAGCAACTCCTCACTCCTGCCCCCGGCTGACCGTGATGATGCGCCAAAGGGTTATCGACAACCCGAGCTAGGGTATGACCAACCTCACGAGTGATATCGACAAACCGTCATTCCTGGTTACCGATAGCGGCCCAAAGGGCTTTCGCGTCGTTGTCTGCACCTCCACCGCGGCAATCGCTGCTCTCCTTACCGGTCATCCTTTCCAAGGCTAAATCAGTGGCTCTGATACCAATAATGATGCAGCAATCTAGCTTGGTTTGAAGGGAGCTCCAACCACCAATTGGGTCCAGCTCCCTCAAGAGAAACAAATATAATTTTTTTAGAAATACTCTGAATAATCTGATAAGGTCCCACCCAACTAGCGCAACTAATGTCCTTTTGTAAGATGCGAGACAAAACGACAAAGTTTTGTGACTTAATACAAACAACCCCCCAAGTCTGATAGGTGGACGCAAGGGTGTCAATTCGTGTCTCGTGTCGTGTTCGTATCGTGTTTGAGTCGTGTCAATTTTTTTTACCACAACCCGCGACACTACCCGTGACACGAACACGACACGACGACACGACACGACCGACACGAACTCGTAACGGGATGACACGAACACGACACGAACTTGACCCGCGACACGAACTGACCCGCGACACGAAACTGACCCGCGACACGAAACTGACCCGCTACACGACCTTGACCGAAATTGACCCGAAATTGACACGAATTTGACACGAACTTAACCCGAAATTGACACGAAACTGACCCGCGACACGAAACTGACCCGCTACACGACCTTGACCCGAAATTGACCCGAAATTGACACGAAATTTGACACGAACTTGACCCGAAATTGACACGAAACTGACCCGCACACGAAACTGACCCGCTACACGACCTTGACCCGAAATTGACCCGAAATTGACACGAAATTTGACACGAACTTGACCCGAAATTGACACGAAACTGACCCGCGACACGAAACTGACCCGCTACACGACCTTGACCCGAAATTGACCCGAAATTGACACGAAATTTGACACGAACTTGACACGAACTTGACCCGAAATTGACCCGAACTTGACACGAAAAGTGACACGAAATTGACACGAATTTTTGCGGGTCTACACGAACACGACACGAATTTTTTCGTGTCAAATTTTCCCAACCCGGACACGACCCGCCCCCAATTTTTCTCAACCCGAACCCGTCAAATTCGTGTCGTGTTCGTGTCGTGTCGTCGTGTCGCGACCCGTATTGCCACCCCTAGACGCAACCACAAAAACGACAAAGCACCAGAATAAACACAAACGACAAGTCTTAAATAAAACGCAAACAACAGCTAAGAAAAACGACATAATATGAAAGCCCCTGCATCACTTTCCTTAATTATTTTTATAAACACAAATAACGTACATAATCACGGACAGATCGAATAGGAAATCTATCAATCTTATGTTAGCAAGCTTGTTCATGAGCATGAGCAGCATTCCCGTGTTAAAAGTGAGAGAACAAACATATTTATAACACTTGTTCCAAGTCCTGTTTTGTCGATTCCAAATAGGTATATTTTTCCTTCAGCCCATTTCTCACACGCAAACACACACACACACAGATAATGGTTAATATGCATCAATTTAATTAATGGTTGATATTCTAATATCAATTTTTTTTTATGAATAATAATTGTTTCTCGAAATTTTACAATCCAATAATAGCAAATTAAATTTTGTTGCAAATGATCTTTTCCTTCAAGCAGTTAGATTGAAAAAATTCAAGACAAGTACAGATAAAAAAGAGAGGGGGGGGCGACTTAATTCGTGAACGTAAGCATTCCCATAATGGGTGTTTTATGTAACAACAAGTTTAATATGGAATAAATATTATAAAGGTCCTCTCTCCCCAAACTTTGGTCACCATTTAAAACCTCACTTAAGATTACAAAAATAATAATAATAATAACAATAATAGAATACACTTCTCTTTTCAGTTTCCGTAACCCCCACTTCAAGTGTTCCTATTTGGACTTCGCAAATGTATCATGGCATCACCAGATAGACAACTATTTTCAGTAGGAATTTTGGAAAATAACCATGAACCATTGCAAATAGTGTTCCCAGCTATTTGCATCAAGAAACAAACTCAGATTCAGCATAGTTATCCCCCACCCCCCCAAAAAAAAAAAAAAAAAAAACCTTTGGATTCAGCTGCTCCTACAGCAGATCCTCATACTGAATCTGGGAGAATACAAGTCTGTTTCAGGTACGAATTGCATTCATCTTCTTTTTGAATCTCTAATTTTTCTATCCATCTCTTGCAAAGTGATGAACATGATTGTTGCTAAAAACTAGACTGATCAAGCAAATGACGAAGGATTTGCTGACGGCTAAGAAAAACAGGTTTAAAAAGCAGGACATTTTGTGCAAGAACTAGGTTTGAGTTAGTGCACTAACTCGGTTGTTTTTTCTGCCCTAATGGCTCTATCTCTGAAGTTACCCTGCCTACTAGCAACCGGTTCTAGTAAGTACGATATTGTTTCGTAGAATTGGTTGTTCTCTCTCTCTCCTTTCTTCTAGAGGAATTAAGTCGTTCATTTCGGTCTAACTTCGTTACCATACTCCGGTCTCACTCCAACAGCTTACTATCATAGGGCTGTCTATCCCTTAAAAATGAAAATATGGAGTCCTATTACACTAGGACAGATACAGCAGAGACAAACTACTTAAAGAATCGAACTGATGAACTCAATAAAGAAAGGGAAATTGTTATTTCGGAT
Source organism: Ficus hispida (assembly GCA_025413025.1). Classification (NCBI taxonomy): domain Eukaryota; kingdom Viridiplantae; phylum Streptophyta; class Magnoliopsida; order Rosales; family Moraceae; genus Ficus; species Ficus hispida. Next base: position 4,400,050 of record CM046368.1, on the reverse strand, counting down.
TTTTGTGAAAAACTTACAAAGTGGGATGCCTCGAAAAGAAAATTAAGTAAATAACCTGACGAGAAAAACGTCCTCATCCAACTTACATCTCATACGAGAAAAAGGTTTTAAATTGGTGAAAAAATATTAACTAACTTGATAAATAAATATTAACAAACTTGACAAATAAGTTTACCAAACAGTAATATTCATAATAACCACAAAAATCCGCAAGCCATGGCTGTGGAAAATCAATTCTCATATGCATCAAAGTTAAATTTCTATTTACAGCAATTCTCGTTTTACAAAAAGGGGTCAAGGCAATCACATAAACGATTGACTTCAAATATGTAAAAGCTACATGCTCAAGACGAGCTCGTTAACCTATAATCCTTAGATCATATCTTCATCAACTAAAACGCTCAAATCAAGAGGAACAAACTTGACCAAAATAAGCTTGAACCACTTGATTATACAGCAGCCTCGAAGAAAAAAGAAACTCTTACATTTCGATTCGCATTGGTCAAATAGTGCGACGAACAAATCGTGAATCCGTCTTTGGAAGGTTCTCGGCTTCTTCAAGTAGAATATTTTTACAGTTGAATTCTGCAAGAAGAGATTGAAGAATCGTCAGCACAGAAAAACAAATAAATTTCTCAACACAAATGGCAAAATAGAAAAACCCGTCATATTTTAAAGGAGAAACAAGAAAATGGGAGAAATAGTTGATGTAGGTGAGCAACAAAAACTCATCCAAACAGTTGTAGGCTGTAGCCAATATCAATATCCATAGTTGCAAATGATGGCCAAGAGTTAATTAGGCACGGTTGCAACATGCGTTTATTATTGAATGTAGCTACTCTATTGCTTTTTCAACTTCAACTTGTGGAGTTCTAAAATGCTACACAACCCCGTTCCTACTCAAAAGCTACTCTCGACTTGAGCTTCGATTTTCCTTCAAATAAAGAGTTGAAAGAAGTACTATAGCCTCTAAATTTGACACACCAGAACTGGGTTATAATCGCTTCACAAGAAATAGAAGCGATGTAAATGTTAATATGCCAGTGAACATTTTTGGGAAGCAAATTTCCTTCAAAAGCTAGTTTGTTCTACCCCAATAGCAGCGAAAGGAAACACGCATCCTGCATGTACCTTAAAAAAGCCTACAAGTGAAGCATCAAGATGAAGTCCAATTCTTGATCTTGAGCCAGCTGAACAATCCAACGATCCAATCAACCAATAAATCCTTAAATTCTTATTCCTTCCTATTGAGTATATTCTCTAGAATGGTCGCCAAATATTTGTAACTGCCAGAAAACAGAAAATTACTTAAGTGTCTCATCTTGAGGTAAAGAAGCCAACTCACAAGTACAATTTGAAAAATTATACCTTTCATTCTCCAGTCCAATGTATTAATTCACCGCGAGGTACACATAATTTTGCCGCCCGCTCTTCTGCTTCAACGTCATTAACTATGCCCCGACATCTTGGGAAGCCACAATAGCATGCTAGTTGCTCATCAATTGAGAAAAATCTGAAATATAATGGAAGAAACTTAGCACCCTAGGTGAAAAAAAGAAAAAAAAGGGAGAAGACTCGGGATTTAGTTCATATGTCCCCTTATTTGTGTCATTATTCCTGTCCCTACAATAACATTATGGCATGTGTGTAATTAATATGATTTTGAAGTAATGTGATATGATATTGTTATTAAAAATACATTTTTTCATAGACGTGCCATGATATTATTGAAGGGACATGAAGGAGACACGAATAAAGGGATATAGGAGTTGAATCCGAAGACTCGCATTTAGTCAGACTTGTGGAAAACAGAATACCTATAATCGTATGTGAGTTCTTCCCATCTTTTGATGTCCCTCTTGGCAAAAATGATAATGTGCTCGTCCCCATTGACACTTATAACCCTTGAATAGCAATTTGGCTGCACACAAGAAGAGTTAAATATGTAATGAATCGATAAATTTTTAATATTCATGCCAATCTTTTAATATCGACTGACATGGCACCTGAATTTTCAATTTTAAATCTGGTTAGTCATACAATGTAACTTTTGCATAACAAGTTGACCAAACAGCAAGAGAAAAGCAAGGGAATTAGCGTACGCACTTCACAAGAATGATTAATTAGATGAGCAATGCTTCCAGCCCTTGTGGCATCAATCACACGTTCGTCATCAATCCGAAACATATAAGTCCCAGCACCCTGTGCATTAGCAAGGCAGTCAACAGCTTTCCAAGGTAAGCACTTCGTTTCAGTTATTGTTTTCAATTTTCCAAAGCAGAAGAAAAATTATATTGACAAAGAACAAAGGAACAAGAGGGAGGAAAAAAACACGAAGTTCAAGTTAATTGAAAAGAGCCAAAACCATCGGAATATGCATCTTCTGTAAGCTACTTACTTCCTACCTTGTATTCAGCATCAATTCACACAAAAGCTACAAATACAACAAATTACATTTTGCACATTCTACAGATCCTAGCAAGTTCCATCGTGAAAGATAGCACCTCAACAATTAATTTCTATGAACTTACCACCAGTGAATTGTATATAAACCGTTCTCTTCTGTCAGCAATTGGAGGTCTAACAAGTTCGCCTGTATATTCAATCACCTGTAAGAGAAAATTAATGATTCATTACAGTATGTTTTCAGTAAAAGTTCAAAACGTAAATTACACCATTTATTTACCATGTCCCCTGCTCTATGTGGAAGCTTTGCAAAGATGCCAAATCCATGAATTCCTGATTTTCCTGTCAGAAATGAAATGCAATTAGCAATTTAGCATAGAAGCAGAATTGTACAAATCTTCTCCTGTGTGTAAAATTATACAGGTTGTCCCCTGAGCATTGACATCGTAAGCTTAAAAGAAAGAATACTGATAAAAGAAAGAATGATGAACGCAACAGATTGCAGAAAATGACAAAAAAGCAATACAAATGGTTATACTGCTTGGTGACACAGGAGATCAACCAATAGAATCAATAGTCCAACTCAAAACCACCCAAACCGAGAAAAATCCTTGTTTCACTCTATATGTATTTGGACAGAAGTCTTACAGAATAATTAGCATTTTCATTTCAGATTTATGCAGAGATAGAGATAGAATCGCAGTGAATGAAGCAAGAAATCAAATTGAACAAAAAAATATGGGAGTACGAAATTTTAATTTTGGTCGCTCTCATATTTCCTACAAATCATACCGAACTACAATTGGCTTCTAGATGCATTTTCTTCTAAAATCTTACTGTTCTTGATGTTTTAGCATGTCATGACCACATTCATTAAAGAAGAAAAGAAAAGGAAAAAGGGAGTTCAAAAAAAAAATTTTTGAAATACTAATATGCAGTTATCCATTTTCAGCTAGACAGAAAATGTGAGCATGGGCACACATGTAAAAATCCATTGAGAAATTATGATCTTTACCAAATGCTAGTCTTTTGCGGAAGGTCCCCCTCATGTACTTGTATTTCTCAGCCATGGAAAGTATGTTGTTGGGAGGATCAAGCTGACTGATTTTCAGCCTCAGAAGGCTAGAGCAGAACTTTGAGCCTACAACCCCGTTAAAAGTGCCAAAACCATGTTGGGTATGACCACTGACTAAATAAGGTTGATTCTCTACAAACAAGCGCTTCAAGGACGCAGCAGCTAGAGCCTCCGGTTCTTTCCGCCCTCTCCTACCAAAGTAGTTATAAGGTTCTACAGAAGAATGGAAATAAAGATCATAAGCCAAAAACTATATACTTGGATATATAAGTGTGGCAAATAAAAATATCCACATATGCATAAGGAATGCATGTTCATCGAAATGAGGAAAAATTTTATTCATGCTAGCTGAAGATCTAGGGTAGAAAGTCATGACAATCCCTTTTTAACTCTTAGACAATATTTAACAAGGACCTATTAGCATAGACACTTCAAGGAAAACAAATATATAGCCCAGCAGCCAACCTCAACTAGAAGTCAAGAGCTGATTTCTACTACATCAGGAAAAAAATAATATATATATATATATATATATATATATATCTACCTGTTCAAAAGGCATGTTTACTAATCTATAATGGAATGAAGGAGTGATGGATGGGAAGTTGAAACATATCATCCAACTGTTTACTAAACAACTAGATATGGAGATGGAAACCAGTCAAATTCATCTCTTCTGTTTGTTGAGTTCAAGAAATGTGAAAAAGAAAGAACGAAGTAAAAAATGTGCACACGTAAATTTTTTGCTATTTTTAGCTAAATGGCTATCCCAGAACATACAAGTAATTATACAGTAAAACTGTTAAAGTGAAAATTTTAGCTCCAAGTACATTTCATTTCTTGACAAAGGAAAACATCTCCCAGAGGATTTGGATTTACTTTCCTCATTTCTTTAAACATGTGGAACACACAACAACTAATTTCCGCTTCCAAAGGGATAGGAACTTTTCCTATTTTTTCATTCCGTTGCAAATACATAAACGTGCCAAAAGATTCAGAAATGGAAAACGTAGAGTAGTTCAAACTATCAACTTGAGCCATTAGAAGAAGGAAGGAAAAAAAAAATTAAAAGCAACGTAATTACAGTTATTTTGCATTTACAGAGTTGGTATAATCCTCTCTTAAAAACTTTGGCAGACAACTAGTTCGCTTCTTAAGTCATCTTTCACAAGTGGATCAAAGTTGAAAATTCTTCTGGAAAACAAATTTATACATGACTTGAAGGCTTGCTATAAGCACGAGAGAAAGCGAAAACCATAAGGTAAAAGCCAAATACATCTGGCAAGAAACTTGGGCAAACTAAGAAAACTATTAAGCGATTCGTACAAGGATTAACTTTAGATCAAGTAATTGGTCACAGAAGTTAATTATCTAATTAAACATACCGCTACGAGCACATCCAGTTGGATTAGATGGTGGGGTGAAGTCTGAACATTGACGTGCAGTTTGTGGAATACGTTCGTCAGCAGCTAAACGCTCATTAGATGGCTGCCTATGCCTCTTGCAAAACGAAAGAAGACGAATGGACGGATCTTCTTCCTCATCCTCAAAAGAGAGGAGATGAAGTCTGTCTTCATCCTCGAGCTATGCAAAAGAAAAAGTATATAAATAAAGATGAAAAACATATGCAGCATATTGCAGGTCAAGTAATCAACGAACAGAATCAAAAACGACATCCGGCAATACAATGACCATAGATGTGAATAAAATCAACTCTAGGCATGTAAAAGATACCTCAACACAAAGATCAGCAGCCCGTGCACAAAGTGGATGATATGCCACACGACAACTATTGTTTGAACACTGAGCACAAACACGGGAAACCTCATAAATACAAAAGTTAGAAGGGGAATGTAAAACATGGGAAGCCTCATTTCACAAGAATGTAAAACTGGAATGTATCCAGCAAGTAGCTGATATGTTGGACATCCATTTAACGGTAAGTAGAAGTAGGATTTCATATTCCAATGAGGCTTGAAGAAGATTTAATCGAAGCTGAAATTCAATTTATAAAAGCTGGGGAGAAGAAGATAATTGATTCTTTCAAATCATACCATAGAGTAGTGATGTCATCAAGCAATCTTAAAGCAAACTGCAACATTAAGATTCTAAAAATCGTTTATTGATTTGAAAAATGTAACCTACGTGTATACGCTTCTAATATTTCTAAATGTACTAAAGACAGATTTCAAAGTAGAAAAGCACACTAAGGAAAAGGTTGATACAGTTGAAGGGACAAGATTCAAGGATCCCGTCAAAAACAAGGCATTTTCTCTGCAATTTCAGCAATGCAATTGTGGACCTCTTACACCAAAAATCCACTGGATTTTGTTTTTCCTACAGTCATATTAGACATTTTTATTTGCCAATACTTCACTGCTATTCTTTATTGTAGACATGCATACACATATGCAAATAATTGCTTATTTGTATAGACTTCCATGTATATGGCTATATATGTTAATAGATGATTGTAGAAAAACAGACTAATACGTGTAAGCTCCAAAAAACCATTTGAACTATTTGTTTCTTACGTCTCATATCAAAAGCAGATATGTTATGTACCATGATACGTAATGGCTTCAACTAGTTGAAACAAAACAAAACAAAAAAGGTGGTCAAAGCTCTTGGTCAGAAATATATTAGGTATCAGAAATATATAACTGCAGTGATATTAGAAAATGAGTTTACCTGGATACAAGCTCCGTATGCGACATTACAAATGCTGCATAACAGCTTCCAACGATCCTATTGGAATACGATATGGCATAAATAACTAAATTAGTCAAATGAAAAAGAAACTGTTGAAGATCAACTCATTCTCCGTATCCCTGATATCCGGGAGAATTAAGGAGGCAATTAGAGATTAGTTTCCAAGAATAAAATCAGGGCTTTTATACTGTAATTAGTTCCAGATTTGTAGCTTCCAGATTTGTAGCTAATTTGTTTTTATTGCTGATTTGTTTCCTTGTTTATAGCAGTACCTTATAACCAGAATATGGCTATATATTCTGAGTCCTAGCAATGTAATATGTGTGTATTATTCGAATACCCCTAGCAGTGTTCTTTTCAGTTTTCCTCTCCGGTGTTCTTTTTCACATGGTATCAGAGCCGGGATACCGCTGAGAGGAAAACACCATGCCTAACAATTTTAAACAGGCTCTTACTGGGTTAAGCAAGGACGCAAGGAGGAAACTTCTACTGATTTTTCCTCCGGACCAAGCCTTACAATTAACCCCACTGCTTCCTTTGATAACTTTCCTCTTCAAATAACTCCCTACAAACTAAATGACAGAAATTTCCTTCAATGGTCACGGTCAGTACAGATGGTTATACGATGAAGAGGAAAAATTGGGTTTATCGATGGCGCCACAAAGAGACCAGATCCTACCGACCCAACATATGCAGCATGGGACACTCAAAATGCCTTGGTCATGTCCTGGCTGATCAACTCCATGGAAGAACACATTGGGCCACTCTATCTTGTTCACTCCACGGCCAAAGTCATTTGGGATAAGGTGAGACTCGCCTACTCTGATCTTGAAAATTCAGCACAGTTGTGTGAATTACGGGACCGAGCCCGAGATCTCAAACAAGGAGGCATGGACGTCACGGAGTACTACACCACCCTTACCAAGATTTGGCAGGAGCTGGACCTGTTTGAACCGAATGATTGGTGTGGTGAGTGTGCAGGAAAATATGTGAAACTTGTAGAAAAAACTCGTACCTACGACTTTCTTGCAGGGCTGAACAAAGATCTAGATGAGGTTCGTGGCCGAATAATTGGAATCCGACCCCTACCTCAGATTGAAGAAGTTTTTGCTGCAGTTCGAAGGGAGGAGAGTAGGCGCAAGATTATGCTTGGTGACTTCAAGAATTCTGTCCAAACAGAAGCTGCAACTTCAGCGTTGGTGTCTAAAAGTTATGAGCCAAACAGGAAATCAGATGTCTCAAATGAACCACGGCGTGCGAAGAAAGGGAATCTTTGGTGTGATTTTTGTCAAAAAACCAATCATACGAGAGAAACTTGCTGGAAGATACATGGAAAACCCCCTAATCAGAACAACTGTGAGAATCAAAGGCAACCTGGACAGTCTCAGAAGGAAACCCGTGCCTATCAATCCAGTGCTGATCAAACTGGTGGCAGCCTCAACCTCACTAAAGAACAACTTGAGCGGCTCTACAAATTGCTCACTCCTGAGAAAGTAAATGGTACTTCTTTAATTTGCCTAGCAAGGTAATTTTCTGTCAGCCCTAAATTGCACAAAAGAAGTCAAAAATTGTTGGATTATTTACTCGGGAGCCTCAGACCATATGACAGGTTGTGCTCAATTATTTTCTTCTTATATTCCGAATAATGGTCATACTAAAGTAAGAATTGCTGATGGATCGTTGTCTCCTATTGTTGGAATTGGGACTGTTAAAATCAACTCAACTCTTGTTCTTAAGTCTGTTTTACATGTTCCAAACTTATCCTGCAATTTACTGTCTGTGAGCAAAATTTGTAAGGATTGTGATAGTAGAGTTATCTTCTCACAAAATCGATGTGAATTTCAGGACCAGAGTTCGGGGAAGAGGATTGGCAATGCTAGTGAGCAAGAGGGGCTCTATTATTTTGGCGAGGGCACCGACGAGATCAAACAAGTTCATACTGTTAGTTGGGAACCTTCTTCAAGGCAAAATCAAGTTATGCTATGGCATTTTAGGTTAGGGCATCCTAGTTTTGCTTATTTAAAACATTTGTTTCCTTCCCTGTTTAAGAATAATGATATTTTTCAATGTGAAATTTGTCAATTTGCAAAACATCAAAGGTCTGTTTTCAAACCCAAACCCTACAAAGCTACCAAACCTTTTGCCATGATTCATAGTGATATTTGGGGGCCTTCTCGGTCTCCTAATCTTTACTCCAAACGTTGGTTTATATCTTTTATTGATGATCATACTCGTGTGTGCTGGTTGTACTTGCTAAAAGATAAATCTGATGCTGAACAAACCTTTATCAATTTTCACAATATGGTTAAAACTCAATACTCCACAAATATCCAAATTTTACACACTGATAATGGTAGAGAGTATTTTAACCAAATTTTAGGGGGGGTATCTTAATGAAAATGGAATTGTCCACCAAAGTTCTTGTACCAACACACCCCAGCAGAATGGCATCGCTGAAAGAAAGAACAAACACCTGTTAGAAGTTGCTAGATCCATAATGTTTACAACCAACACTCCCAAACTTTTCTGGGGCGATGCTATTCTCACTGCCTGTTACCTAATAAACCGAATGCCGACAAATGTTCTCCGTTTCCAAACCCCACTGTCTGTCCTCTCCAAATTTTTCCCTGAGAACCGAACCATCAGTAGTCTTCCCCTTAAAGTGTTCGGGTGTACTGTCTTTGCTCATAACCATAACCCAAACCGTAACAAACTTGACCCAACAGCCTTCAAATGCATATTTCTCGGTTATGCTGCCAACCAAAAAGGCTACAAGTGTTATTACCCAGAAAAGAAAAATTCATTGTGACCATGGACCTCACTTTTTTCGAAAATACTCCATTTTTTTCCACCAATTCCCTTCAGGGGGAGGAAAACCGTGAAGGAAATTTCTGGAATTCTTCGGAAATTCTCCAATCAGTATCCTCCTCAGAAACTCATTCCCCACAGTCCAAATTAGCTTACCAATAATAGACTTTTTTGATGATAAACAAGAAAAGGATCGTGATGTGGAAAATAATCAAAACAAAGCGCTTGAACCTGATGTCCAGCAACCAAACTCCCAGCCGAATACTGAACTTCGTGTTTACTCTCGTCAGAAGAATCAACAAACTCCTCTTACTCTCGAGACTTGTCATGAATCTGACCCGGACTCAGGTAATTCACTTGTTCCTTTATTTGTGGAAAACTCTGACAATCTTCCTATTGCTATAAGGAAAGGAGTTCGTTCTTGTACTCAACATCCTATAGCTCATTTTGTTCGATATGACCATTTGTCCTCTTCTCTGAAAGCCTTTGTATCCAGTCTTGAAGAGACAGAAATTCCAAAAAACTTCAAAGAAGCCTTTCAACGACCTGAATGGAAGAAGGCAATAGAAGAAGAAATGCAAGCTCTTGAGAAAAGTGGGACTTGGGAAGTGATTGAAAAACCCAGAGATGCAAAACCCGCGGGATGTAAGTGGGTTTTCACCGTGAAGTATAAATCAGATGGGTCTATAGAACGGTACAAGGCATGTTTGGTCGCTAAGGGATCCACTCAAACGTACGGGATTGATTACCAAGAGACTTTTGCTCCAGTCGCCAAGCTCAACACGATTCGGATTCTTCTCTCTCTAGCAGCTAATCTAGACTGGCCACTTCACCAACTTGATATTAAGAATCCCTTTCTCAATGGAGACTTGTCTGAAGAAGTCTACATGGAACTTCCTCCCGGTTTTAAGAGTGCAGGACAAACAGGGCAGGTGTGCAAGCTGAAGAAATCTCCCTATGGATTGAAACAATCACCAAGGGCATGGTTTGAAAGATTCACAAAAGCTGTTCGCCAACAGGGGTACAAGCAGGCTCACGCAGATCGCACGCTTTTTTTCAAACATGAGGGTGGTAAGTCAACTATACTAAATGTATATGTTGATGATATTATCTTAACTGGTGACAATGTTTCAGAGATGAATTTCTTAAGAAAAAAGCTTGCAGAAGAATTTAACATCAAAGATCTGGGAATGCTTAGGTATTTTCTTGGTATGGAGGTTGCTCGAAATAAATCGGGTATCTGTATCTCAAAGAAAATATGTCCTAGATCTTTTGAAGGAGACTGGGTTACTTGGATGCAAGCCTGTTGACACTCCGACTGATCCAAATGTTAAACTGGGAGACCAGACTACAGGTACACCAGTGGACAAGGGTAGATATCAACGATTGGTTGGGAAGCTCATTTATCTAGCACACACCAGACCTAATATTGCTTTCGCCGTCAGCATGGTAAGCCAGTTTATGCATGCTCCTTATGAAGAACACCTAGATGCAGTCATTCGGATACTAAAGTATCTGAAAGGAAGCCCGGGAAAAGTTTTGTTCTTTAAGAAGGGAGAATCTCGCGAAGTGGAAGCCTTCACCGATGCAGATTGGGCTGGCTCTGTGACAGATAGGAGATCTACATCGGGTTATTGTTCGTATGTTTGGGGGAATTTGGTAACATGGCGGAGCAAGAAGCAAAATGTAGTGGCAAGAAGTAGTGCGGAAGCTAAATTCAAGTCCTTGGCAAATGGAGTTAGTGAGTTAATTTGGTTAAAACAACTTCTCAAAGAACTTCAGGTTGCAACAAAGAGTCCTATGAGACTATACTGTGACATCAAAGCTGCTATTAGTATAGCTCACAATCCTATACACCATGAAAGTACCAAACATGTGGAGGTTGATCGTCACTTTATCAAGGAGAAGATTGAAGACGGGACTATTTGCATTCCTTATGTAGCTTCAACAGAACAAACAGCAGACATCCTAACTAAGGGATTGCCCAGACCTCTTTTCGAGAAGATGATTTACAAGCTAGGATTGTTTGATGTATACAATTCAGCTTGAGGGGGAGTGTTGAAGATCACCTCATTCTCCGGTATCCCTGATATCCAGGAGAATTAAGGAGGCAATTAGAGATTAGTTTCCAAGAATAAAATCAGGGCTTTTATACTATAATTAGTTCCAGATTTGTAGCTAATTTGTTTTTATTGCTGATTTGTTTCCTTGTTTCTAGCAGTACCTTATGACCAGAATATGGCTATATATTCTGAGTCCTAGCAATGTAATATGTGTGTATTATTCGAATACAAACCCCTAGCAGTGTTCTTTTCAGTTTTCCTCTCCGGTGTTCTTTTTCACAGAAACTTTGTAAATTGAACTAGTTAGTACTTCTATTCGGATTCTAAGAGCTTGCAAATGAAATCACCACAAGCTGGCCACTACAAAACCAATTATCCTCAAAGGTTAAAGAGGATATGAAGTAATATTTGAGAGGAGAAATAAGATAGAAAAAAAGTACCTTGCTAATCCTACTTATACCATCAATTGGTTGCATACGCTTGACATCAGATAAGCAAGTTTCTGAGGATTTTCAGTGTATTAGTATACAAAAACCTACTATTTAAACAATAAAAAGTGTATTGAGCAGATCACTAACCTGGAATCCATATTGCACAAGCCAGGTGAGCCCAGCGCCCATCAGTGGTAGGCTTCATGGCACCCCCTAAGAAAATCAAATCAGTAATTTGATCATAACAAATTCCTTAAAAAAGTAGAAACTTTATAATTTCCTCCGAGCACCTGTAACAGGACAAAGGCAGCAAGGCGGAGGAGACTCCGGAGCCCCTGGATGACATAAGTTGCATAACCATAGAACTCCATCAAAAGGCTCTACTTCTCCATAACACCTTGCGTGCACCTAGAAATCAACAGAAGTGGACAGCGGGAAGGACAAAAAAAAAAGTATAAATGAATAATCCACAAAAACAAAGAAACAAAAATTTCAATGTGTAGGAAACCAGAAAATTTTGTTTGATCGGCAGTGCATTTGATAGAACAATTGTTTAACATCATCTTGAATCATGACATGATAATTACTACTTCAAATCAAAAAAACAAAATCATACCATCATTCTGCATTTGTCGCACTGCAGAAAAAGGTTGTTTTCATACTCCTGTAAACAAAACAGTATCAATTAGCAAAACAAAGGCATCTAAAGAGCATAGAAAAACAACGACAAAGAAGAGACAATTGAGTAGAGATAAAGGGATACTAAGCTAAATCCAAATGCCATCCAAAAGGAAATATAGAAACCGAAGAAACAAGCATTCACCTCATCCATGTGGCAAACGTTACATTTATCAAGGTCTTTCCAGTCAACACGTACTGGTCTATAGCCACCATGCCGGTTTCGATATTTTCTAGTGGCTAATTTGGACATGGAAAATTTTGAAAGCGTGGATTTCGACAATCCCTGCCAATAACATGGAAAATTAAACTCTAGAAACGAGTACAAGTAGAGCACACATCTTTTCTTTTTAAGAGAAAAATCAATTATAAAGGAGAGAAGTGAAGAATCCTCAAAAACAAAGAACAAAAAAAGCAAGAAAGGAAAAAAACTAGTGAAAAAACAAAAGGTCAAAAGAGAACTGGCAAAAAAAAAAAAAGTCCCCAAAAGCATCCTTCCAACATAAAACAATCAATGAGAAAGAAAAATTCTTGAAAGAACAAGCCTACTTGGAATTTCTTTTTCAGAGTAATCTAAATGATGGAGAAGTGGAGGATTTGAATTCTCGACTTCTGTCCTTAGAATCCTTTTTCTACTGGACAGTCTGTTCCGCACTCGAGATTGGTCACAAACTTCAGGCTTTTCTTGCAGATCTTTCCTACTTTCCCTTACCAATGAAGGGAAATTTTCTGTTTTGAACTTTTCAATTACATTTGTCTCTTACTTGATTACTTTTTGTTTTTTTTCATGGAATTATCCTTTATAGTTCAAAAAAAAATCTTCAGTTGAATCTTCACCACTTAATGTATTCTATTCTATGCAAAGAATTTGTGTGCTTCCACAGACAACTTTCAAGGATTTTCCTTTCTCTGCGATAATGTTATACTAGAGGGATAATATTGGGATGGTCTCTTGTTTTTAGTTTTCTTTATTTTCTTTTGCTTGTATTCTTGTTTTACTTTCCTCGTTTTCTGCTTTTAGAGGATTTCTCATCCTCTTTCCTTTTGTAATTAATTTTTCTAACAACAAAAGGAAGTTTTATTACTAAAAGAAAAAAGAGGAAAAAAAAAAAATCTGCAAACCTGTAGAAGTTTTGCCACTTCAGGAATAGAGAAACCAAACATATCAGAACCAGATCTGCTGCCTTCTAATTTTTCTTCAGTATGAGAACCATCAGAACTGTTTTGCAGTTTCCTTATCCTTTTATATATTTTATTCCAGCAAGCAGATGGAGTGGATCCTTTGAACTGACGATGAAAGAAAAAAGAAGACAATAACTTAACAAAAACGAATTCCACTTATGCTTCAAAAACCAAAGAACTAGCAAGGCCATTTTGAAAAACTGCCAAAGGAAGCCGAGAAGTAACAAATTCCCACTTGTTTCAAGAGAAAATGTTTATGAGTGTGTGTGTGTGTGTGTGTGTGGTGTGTGTGTAAAAAACAGCACATACTGATGAGCCCACTAGATGGCCCATGATGCATAAAACATAGCTATGAGACTCAATGAGCACTCTTTTTATGAACAATTATCCAAGGAAAATTTACAATAAAATAAATTCTAAAAACTATAGAGCTTAAAAAAGAAATATCGGATGTCCCCGATTAAAAAAGAAATACAAAGGGAAAATAAAGAGACTTGCAAGCAGAAGAAGAGATACAAGTTCAAGAGAGAAGCTATGGAGTAAATTCGAGAGGCCACATGTTACGTTTAGAACCATCTTAATAATCTAACCGGAACGGTTAGATTATTAAGATGGTTCTAAACGTAACATGTTATAACCAAGACTTTCAAGCGTCTAACAGAACTAATAAAGTTATTCCAGGCAAGGCCAGAGCAAATGGAAGAACATTGGGTATTACGCATCTAGGCTCTCAACGAAAAACAAATTAAATGTCAGGCGGACTTCAAAGGTAAATCATATAAGCAAGAATATCCAAAGCAAATCAATCATTGTAACCGTATACTTAAGTATGCTTACGGCACAAGGCACGTAGGCGATTTCTATTCTTCGTAAAAGAATTTGACCCTCAAAGATTGCAAGAGAACAAAATAGACATGTAATATCATACTTAAGATTTAAGCAAATAGAAGAGTATTGTATTTGTCCTTTAGTTATCATACATCAAAAAGAGAGACCAAATGGCACACAATCTAGTTAATGTGTGACAAACTGGTAAGCACCTTTGAATTATTACAGTAGACAGTAATATCAACCTACTGATATCTGATATCATGATATGGAATGGGTGTACCCATTTGCGATGATTGCAACAAAACTTTTTTTAATAGGCAGCAAATACTATCATTAAACATGTGAAGTAGGAAATGCGAATTTGTGCATGAGAAACAAAGTAAATGCATCATCATTGAACCAACCTGCTCTCCAGTTTCCAGTGTCACCCTAAATAGAGGTCTAATCTGTGATTCAGCATCTCTTAACACTTCCATCTTATACACCGAACACGCACTCGGATCTGAAACCCCAAAAGTGGATGAATAATGAAACAGTGCTATTATACGGCATAACAAATAAATATGCCACAGAAAACTTAACAAGAAAACTTCATGTTTTAAACACGACTAAATATTCACGACACTCCACCTGCAATTGAAGTGAACTTTCTCAGAGCAGTATATCCTTCAGGCCAAATGGAGCAATTATCCTGAAAATATTCCGAGTCTTTAACAATCTTTCCTGCAAGAAAATTGTATTACGCTAATAAGTAGAATGAAAATCTCAACAACCTATTACTTGACAGATATCTGGGATTTGAAACACAACCTACCATTTGAACAACAAGAACATACTCTTTCTTGTACAAGATAAATAGTGTTTACAGCTATATGAATCCAGAAAAAGTTAAATTGACGTCCGTACAAGTTTTTTCTTGTATAAACATGTCAAAACTCAAATTCACTACACAACAAATAAACTCAAATGCACCTGTTATTTACATCTATACGAATACAAATGGACAATAAATTTCCTCTATGAGAACACGAAGATATGAAACAATCTTATACATTGTTTAAGCATTTAGTAGATGGGGAGGTTCAGATGAAAATTACCAAGGCTTATCACTTGCAAATCCCCTATCACATATGGGGAAGTTTGGAGGCCCTCCAACATTCTTTGAGTCCCTAGATCTTCTACACAATCTTCACCTGAATCTGTAGACCCATTGTCTTCTCCACTCACATCCTCATCTTCATCAACATTGATTCCATTTTGTAGTCGTAGCATTCTTTTCGGAAGCTTTTGTTCACTCAGATACCTAGTTAGAACAAAATTATTCATATCAATATGCTGATTAACAATGTAGGAGTCACAAAAATAGGATCCATATAAATATCAATGTACTGATTAAAAAGGAGTAATAATTCCCACCAAAAAATAAAAAACAGTTCAGTCTATTTAGAATAAATAACTTGATATACCTTTAATGGGACTGATCAAAAGGTATTGTGCAAAAAAACCAATGATATAACCAGAATACTTGAGGAATCAAAAACTTTTGACAACTTTGGATCACTTATCAAAAACCATAATAGCAACTTCAGTTTTCAGTGTTCACACTTTACCACTCTGTTACACAATTATAAGGCCTACTCTAATATTCAAGGCTGCCAAACATCAAATTACCATCATGCACATAGTGCCTGGTGAATCTACGGTTGCACCAAAAAATATAGATTCTATTGTCTGAATAGTTATACCAAAAAGTTGATAACAGAAAGAGATACTGATTCAATATCTCTTGAAAGAATAAACTTCATTTTAACCTCATGAATACATGAATACTAACTCTGGCACATAAGATTACATTTTTGCTTCTTCCAAGCCTCTAATAAAACGAGCCTTCTTGCACTTGAGGTGGAAAGACGAAAGAAGCCCCCTGAGAAATGAGATGACCTGTTTCACTCTTATCCTGGATAATAACAGTGAATAAGCAATGATATCAGCTTAAGCGATACACAGAATGAGTAATTATGCATCAAAGTGCAATATCAAAAAGAAAAGATATCCTTTAAATCTCGAAGAAAAAGAAACCTTGCAAAATCGTGGGTACCAAAAAATTGTACTGGAACTGATCTTCCCCCTGCAGTTTTGCTTAAGCCTTTTCGATCAACAGTGAGCGATTCATCTACAACAATCGCCGGCCACATAGCATGACCTGTACTTAACCAAGTAAAAGTAGTTGATGCATAATCAAAAGAACTTACGGATATCTTCCATCAAAAAGAAATGCAGAATAGTTACTGTAACGTAAATTAAAAAAGGAAAAAAAAAATACACAATTTCCAACAAAACTAGGAACACCAAGTCCTCCACAAGTGATGCTAGAAGCTACAAATTCTAGCGTTTCAAATGAAACACCTTCTGGGTTTTTGAGCATTTAGCAAATGGGTAACACATAGGCAACTTTAGAAAGCTATACATGTGCATACGACAAAACAAGTAACTAGAGGCATCACAAGATAAACACGACCCTAAATTTTTTCATAACCGTCAAACAAACATATGTATTAATGTCACAGTCACACTGCTTAATTTTTTGCTTATTTCAATTATAGACTTTTACTTTCACCAGGCTTTGATTTAGAAATAGTGCTCAAAAAGAATATAATTTAAGTTATTGGCATTCACCCAGGGTCCGGTTAAATAAATTTATGCATAAATAAGGCTGAGAGTTAAAAAAATGGAACTATTTAATGAAAACAAAATCAGAGGTGCAAAAGGATTTCCAGGTCATATATATAACTTAAAACAACGTATATATGTTTACAATTTAATTCATTACTAATCCTATGTGTATCATAGATATTAAAATATGATAGACAAAGCACAAACCAGTAATCTTGGCCCAAATAATATCCCCAGGCTCAACTTCCTGGCAGTCATCCAAACTTGCAGCCAAAACGACCATTTCATTGTAATCGTAGACATCACTATCCACATTATTACGACTGCAACTCAAATTCAAGCTCTCCATTTCTTCACCAGAAATATAAAACTTTATTCTCTCATTAGAAAGTGTCAAATTTTCCTCATCACCATCTTTGTATTTAACCTGCATTTGTTTAACCAAGTTCAGCCGTTGAAAAACTGCATGGAAATTATTTATAAAACAAGTAGGAATATAGCTTACATGATGTTGATTAGTCTTGGCGTTATATTCCACAATTCGACCAGAATACCAGTCCGCATCCAACGGCCAATAAACCTGTACTCAACAAACACCCATGAATTCTATAAAAGCACCGCAACATCAAGCCTCAAACAGAGTGAGGCACTAATAAACAAAAAGTGCTCACCTTGCATTGTAGCCCGATGAATGATTTTGGTTCGGCGCCATCAAAACTTAGCCTGTGAATGTCAAAATCAAAATTTTCCAATTCAACCAAACATCCAAATTCAATCATCAGAATACTTGTTCAATTTAACTAATCATTCCATATAATCGGAATCCTAAATGTACCTTTTTCGGATACTCATCATCAAAATTTATCACTTTCATTGCAAAAGTTAACACTTTACCCATTAAATTAAACTAAACTATACTAGTTTCATAAAATTTAAACCCTAGAGGGAGACTTTACCTGACCCATCTCTTAGAAGTAGGCGAATCCGACATCGCTTTCTCACAATTCTCCGAATAACTGCGCTTCTTCCTCTTCAAACGCTTCCGATTACTATTCCCACTGAAATTATAATTCCGGCAATCTCTCAACCTCGGTCGATCCAAACCCGACAACACGTCGGAATCCACGCCCAATTTCCCCAGTTCCCCCAATTTCCCCCCACTCTTATTCTTCTTCTTCAGCAGCCTCCCAGCCTCGGAACCATTACCGCAGCCATTTCCGGCCTCTCCGGACGTCGACTCGGCGCCTGCGAGGAGAGAATCGTAGAAAGAAACAGAATTGGCGGAATGCCGTGGCCTCTTCGGGCGGCGAGAGTAGACATTCACGATCGGAGGCTTGAGAAAGGGAGGAACGGACTGCAGTTTCCGTTCGGTGCCGTCGTCTTCTTCGGCTTCGGCTTCGGCTTCGGCTTCGGCTTCGTCGTTGAAATGGTCGACGACGGCGAGAAGCTTGCGAGCCTTGACCTTCTTGGACATGACGTTGGAGGAGCCGGAGGGGCTGACGCAGGGGGAAGTGGCGGAGTAGACGTGGTAGAGAGGGACGTACCGGACGGGAGCGCCGGCGGCGGTGTGGACGTCGATGGTGGTGTCGTCTTCTCTGTCTTTGTGGGGAAGTGCCATGAATTTTCTGGTTCCTGCTCGGAGCTCCGTCACGCTCTCTCTCTCTCTCTAACTTTCTCTCTCTCTGGCAATGGCGGAAGAGGATAGGGTTTTAAAGAGAGAGAGAGGAGAGAGAAAGTGAGAAGAGGGATCTGGGTGGGGAGTGGGATTTTATGGAGAGAGGGTTTGGCCCCAAAAAAGAGCGGTTTCCCGCCTGATGGCCTCTCTGCCAAGAGGGGGAAGAGAGAGAAAGTGAGGAGAGAGAAAGTGTGTGTGTGTGTAAGTTTGCTGGGAATTTTAGGAAAGAAAGTAATAATAAAATGGAAGAAAATTGTGCTAAAATCCAAAAAAAATATATAAAATATATAAATTGAAAAAAAAAAACAAAATGGAATTTTATAATTGGGAGAGGCTGTGGTAGAACATCTCCCAATATCCTATCGGTAGAGTT
This sequence comes from Ficus hispida, assembly GCA_025413025.1. Classification (NCBI taxonomy): domain Eukaryota; kingdom Viridiplantae; phylum Streptophyta; class Magnoliopsida; order Rosales; family Moraceae; genus Ficus; species Ficus hispida. Next base: position 4,381,143 of record CM046368.1, on the reverse strand, counting down.
TTTTTTTAACCGTTCGATTTTAATCGAACGGTTGATATCCCACCCCACGCCGGCGACCCACCTCCGGACTTTCTCTGGCCGCCGGCGCCCCTTCTCTCTCTTCTCTCTTCCCCTCTCTCTCTCTTCCCCCAGCCCCGACCACCCCAGCCCCGTACGACTCACCTCTGGCCCCAACTCCGGCCGCCAGCTACCCCCTTTCTTCTCTCTTCCCCTTTCTCTCTCTTCCCCTCTCTCTCTCTTCCCCACCCCGGCTGCCCCAGTCCCCCCCCCCCCCCCCCCCCCCCCCCCCCCCCCCCCCCCCCCCCCCCCCCCCCCCCCCGGCTGCCCCAGTCCCCCCTCCCCCGCGGCCCCCAGCCCGGTGAGCTCCCCACCTCCCCCCCCCCTACCCCGCCTCCCCCCTACCCCCCCCCCCCGGTGCCCCCATCGAAATCGCGATTTCTCAATTTCAATGGGAGCGCCGGGGGGGGGGGGGGGGGGGCAGGGGGCGCCGGGCTAGCTGGGGGCCGACGGGGAGGGGGGGACTAGGCTGGGGGGGTTGGGGGCCGTCGGGGCTGGGGGGGGCCGGGGTGGGGGAAGAGAGAGAGAGAAGAGAAGAGAAAAAAAGGGCGCCAGCGGCCAGAAAAAGTATCGGAGGTGGTCGTCGGCGTCGGGGTGAGTCGTCGGCGTTGGGGTGGGTCGCCGGCGGTGGACAGGTCGCCGACAGCAGAGACGACTTGGGGTGGGAAAATTTATATGAGGTAAGGTCTATGATAACAATGGTATACCTATAATATATCAACCATTCGATTAAAATCGAACGGTTAAAAAAAAAGCTCTACCGATAAGGTATCTGGGAGAGGCTCTACCACAGCCTCTCCCTTTTATAATTTGCCAACAAAAAAAAAAAAGTGACCAAAAATGAAATAAAAATATTTTAAAAAAACTAAAGAGTCTTTTGATATGTACACTTTTAGTGAGTTTTCATGGTATTTTTTGTCATTTTCTTAAAAAAGTAAATCGATTTTATTATTTAAATACCTAAGTCTTTTTAAAATTTTAGAAAACTCAAACTTTAAAATTTCATAACTTTTTATTTTTAGTCAAAATAGATAATCTTTCTAAATTATATTGAATGATAGAGAAACGAAATAAAATCCGTATCATTATTTTTCCAAACATATTTTAAACTTTTTACATTTTTTAACTATCATAGTTCATTTTAACCAAATAACATTTTTAAAACTCAAATCATTTCTAATCATAATATTTTAAAACTCTAACCCCAATTGGTATTATAAACGCAACCTAAGTTGTGATTATTTCAGCACTAATTTTTGTAACTATATATTAATTTTAATGATATTATGCTGCAAACTCCCAAAATATGAGGAGTGTTTGGTATTGTTTTTAGATTGTTTTGGAACTAAAATCAAGCTAATAAATTGGACTTATTTTTTAGATTTTCAAGTAAAATTTAGTGCTCGATTTTATTTAAATGGGTGTTAATTTCAACTTGATTTATCAATATGAATGAAGTGTAATAAATACCTCCTTATTAACATAATGTATTTCGGAATAGTCTCGTGAACGGTAGTCGTACGGTCCGACGGCGCAATCGGTGAATGAGCGTGGCACAACTCGAAAGGAGGAGCGGAACAGTCTCCGAGAGAGAAGCTCTCTCTTCGCTGTCGACGATGGCAGAGATAGGTCCAGCTCTGCCGCAAGGGAGGGACGAGCAGCAGATAGCAGCTAGGGGGATCAGCTCTCTCTAGCGTCGACAGTGGCAGAGACGAAGTTCGGCTTCGCCGCAAGGGAGGGAGGGAGGAGCAGCAGTAGCAAAGGGAAGCTCTCTCTCGCCGTCGACGATGGCAGTGACGAGGTCCAGATTCGCCGTAAGGGAGGGACGAAGCTCTCTCTCGCCGTCGATGATGGTAGAGACGAGGTCCAGCTTCGCCGCAAGGAAAGGACAAGCAGCAACAGCAAAGGGAAGCAAAGAGAGAGAAACGTAGATATCGGTAGCGGGAAGGAGGGAGGGCCGTTCATGTCCAACAAAATTTGGGTGCCAAACACGAGATTCCTTGTATGTATTTCTTCTCTCAGTTCGTAATGAAATACTTTAACAGTTATTAATCTTTTTTTTTTTTTTTCCTTTTCTTTTACCAAATAGGATCCCAATTAATAAAAGTGGAGCCAACTTTCTATAAAAGTTTATATGCCAACGGGACAAACAAGAAGGGAAAAACAAAACATGAAATTTTGGGTAATTCTACAATGATGTAAACTTTTGTACCCCATCATCAACACGGTACAAATTTTTGATCGTTCGATTACTTTTAAACGGTTGTGATGTTATATGCACACAAAAATTGATTGTGCATCCTATTACATCTGATTATGCATATGAACAATTACAAAGGAAGAGAGAGAGAGAAGAGGTGGGGCAGCGGAAGAGAGCCCAGGAGCCATCTCTGTCGTCACTGAGGTTACACCAGCATCGTCCATGCGAGACCCCACACGACCCCTACACCGACGGAGGGCTTGGCTTTTGGTCTCTCGAAGGAATGAGGTCTCTTCCAAAAATTTTAATAGTTAGATTATTATATTATTATATATTTTTTAAATATTGTATTTTTTTTTATATATGATAATTATTATATCATTATGATATCTTTTTATTTTAATTTTAAGTGTTTTCAATTTCTTTACAATTTTAGTTTTTTACACATTCGTTATAAGCATTATCTCAAAGATCAATTATTAATTATAAAGATTGTTTTTCACATACTCTATCATATAACTTATATTTGATGTGGTTCTTTTTCTTTATAGTAAATTAAATAAAATGATATTTTTTTAATTTATAAAGATTTGTTTAGCCTGACTTTTTTAAAGATTTTTTCTTTTCTTTTTTTAGCATTTCTTTATTTGTTTATTTTTAATTATAAATTGAATTATAATGTGATCTTATAATATCAATTTAGACATTTATATAAATAAAAGAAAAATAATTTTTTAAAGCATCACCTCTAATTTAGACGTTCATGTGAATAATCCATTTTTTATTCAATAGATATTGAAATTCTTATATCTTAATCACATTTTGAAAGTTAGTATGTTTTAATTAATAATGCTAATATATTTATGTTTTTTAAGTTTAGAGTGCGTAACAACTATTAATTTTACACTACTACCTTAAAATTATATATTCATGCATATTCTCATATGCATTACTCTATGTTTGATCCTATTAATGTTGGTCCTTTTGTCATTTGTTAAATTTTTGCTGTCAAACCCATGAAAGTAATTATGATACTTGAGTAAGAAATGAACTTTTATTGATAGAAATGTCAAATTACATAACAAGGATATTATTCTTAATATTTGTTTGTAAGGGTGTTCATGGGTCAAATTGTATGAATTAGACTTTTTAATAGTCTAACATGTAATTTTTAAATTGAGAAAATCTCAATATGTTGCTAATCTATTAGACCACAGGTCCATAAAATTCAAATTTCGCAAGGTGAATTTGTGGATTCAATCCATAGTCTCTATAAAGTTAAAACCAACATATTAAAGTATAAAATAATTCAATAAAACACAACTTATCACGACACAATTAAATTCAAGTCTTCAATAATATACTAAATTTTAGTATTATAATCCATTACAAATATATATATATATATATATATATATATATAAACTCAAAGCAAAATATTAATCACTCATCCATATTACTTAATATCAAATTTAAATGTGTCGTTCGGATTCACAGATTTCATGAATTGGAAAATCTTCAATCTACAATCCAATCTATAACATTTAAATTAAGATTTTCACAATCCATTAGTCTCTTAAGGATTTAATTGGATTGAACACATTAAGCATATTCATGAATTTGGTGAACCACAAATTGTTTGTGATAATTCATGTTGTTTGCCCAAAAAGAAAAAAAGAAAAAAATGGAGGCTCTGGGATTCGTAGTCTTCTTGCCGTTAATCCTTCTTAATCTTGCTTGGAAAAAAATCACCCTATATTGTTTTACTTTCCAAAAAAAAAAAAAAAAAAAAAAAAAAACTAAAGACATTTCTCTTACACTAAACTTTCGTAGTTTTCATCCTCAGTTTGGACATCTCTTCGTCATCATTACTCTTTGGAGGATTTCAAAAAGGATTGTTAGTTAATTATGGAGGTGAATTCATACGGTCAATTTGTACTCAGGCCAATGACCGAGTTTAGAAGTTTTCATTGGATACGATCGACGATTCCATTCGGTGAGTCGATTTCAGTGAGAAAAGAGTTAATAATTAGAAAATATGGAAAAGCAAATAAAAATTCTTTCGTAGACTTTTGGGCAAATTCTTTTGTTTGGGGCCTCGTTGGAGACCAAAAAATCCTATCACTATATCTAACAGGCCACCAGCTAATGAGAAAGACTCCAACATACATATTGCCTTGGTCTCTTTGATTAATCCGAGGGATCTTAGATCAACACATCTGGTTAGTTAGAAGCTTTGAGCTTGGAGGCATGCACAGGGGTGGAGTTCGTTAGGCATGGAGAGCAATGTGGTGGTGTGGCAATGCCGGGCTGGGCAATTTCCCGTCGGCGAGGGTTTTGATCTGGAGTTAGAAATTTAGGGTTTTGAGTGGATGGATTTTTTTTTTTTTTTTTAATAATATTAACAGATGAAAGAAAACAACTTCGAATTTGCCACCATTACAATTTAGATATATCAAGGAAGCATAGGATCTTAGAAATAAATGTCAAGGCCAACTTGAGAAAGTGTTAAGGGGTCATTTTTAAAAATAACTCAGAGTACCACTATTTACAAACATTGTGGAGTTAAAAACCATACAACAATCTAAAAATAAAAACATCTCTAATGCAATTTTAAATTATTCTCAATAGTAAATATTGACAATTATATAAATATTTTTTTAAAAAATACATTAATGGAATGCTATCTTTGATTTCAAATTTATCATATAAAAAACTTTCTGACAGATTTATCACAAGGTGCAGTATATGTCAAATTTTGTATTTGATTATTGCGGGTTGTTACCTTGGTACAAGTATTATAATATTTTTCATTTTAAATAAATTAAAACACTAAAAATTCACTTATACAAGTTCTAAACATACTATTGATTAAAAATATATAACATTATTTTCTACTCTTTTGTAACAGATATAATACTAACATAGACAAATACACATGCATTGGAAATGATCTAATAACGAAAAAATTCAATCAGCCCCAAATGCACCAAACCAATGAGTTTTCTCGTCATGTACGGGCAAAAAAAATCTAAATAACAAAATTCACAAGGCAAAAATAAAATAAAAAATAAAAAATAAAGGAGTTGAGAGGAATAACACCACAGTGAACAAATCAAACTTTCCTGGTAAATCCACATTATATGATGAATATGCATGAACCGTTCTACAATAGCAGCAAAGCTACCCTTAGAAGCCTCTGCTTTTGAAGCCATAACTCCCCATCTCAAATAAACAAATATTACAGATATTAAAAAAAAAAAAAAAAAAAAACTAACCTAAAAAATTAAAAAAAAAAAAAAAAGAGTGAAAATTGGATGGCCACTCGCAGACCCAAAATTAATAAATACATCCATCAGCCACCCAAGATGATGCCCTTACAAAATGGGAATAAATAACAGACCATGTATGGAACGAACCCTGGATGTTAATCGACAAACGAAAATGGATCCGAAGGGTTCTCGAAATCAAAATACCCTGTGTGCTGTGTAAAAGAAACTCTCAACCGAAAAGATATTGTTCGACCTCGAACCTAAGGGAATAAGAATTTAAAAAAAAAAACAAAAAAACAAAAAAAACAAAAACTAGATGAGACGGGCATGCTCTGCCGTAGAACAGCCAGGCTCACTTGTCAACAACCATGCTGAACCTCGAGTCCGAGAGAAGTGCCGGCTCTCCTATCGTTTTGCGATCTCTCATTTCACACACACTACTCAGAACATGACCATGACCGTGACCATCAGACCAACCAAATCTCTGAATGGTCAGGTAATGACTCCTTTTTCTCGCTAAACCATTACAACATGAATGGAATAATAAACAAAGGACTAACAGCAAGCAAAATTATAGCCACGCCGTGACACTCAGACGCATGAGTTACGATGTTCCACCAGCTGTGGCCTTCTCTAATTTTTCCTTCTCAATTTCTGCTCTTCTCTGATCGGCATGCTGAGCAATGCCATTTGCAAGAGCCTGATAGTGGAAGTCGAGAGTCTGCATAAGGCTCTGGAACCTCAATGGATCAGATGCTTGCATGGCTTTTGACACATGGCACAGAAAGTCGACCAATAGAGGGGGGGAAAGACACATGTTAGAAAAGCTGAAAGAACTTACGAATCTGGTCTCAACTTAACAAAAAGAAGATGAACCTTTTCACTTACCTTTGACTGAATCTACAAAGAAAATAAAAGGGTCGACCTCATCAAGTGGAGATTGCAGCTCCTCATCGTCACTGTAATCATCATCCGAGTCCTCGTCCTCCTCATCGGCTGGCCGGAAAGACTTCGCCTGTAACACCAAAAGTGAATTGACCATAAAATTTAGACAAGAAATATTTACTTACTATGTATGAAGAACAAGTTAGTAGTTAAGTCAAACAGATAACACCAACCCTATCAATTACCTAATCCAATTGAAGATGAACAGAGTTGTCCGGACAACCTTCGATTATGCATATTTCAAATCGTGTTGGCAAACATAGGCAACATATTCAATATGTAAAGTGAAGAGAGAGGCAGTTAAATCTAAGCCCTGTTTTGCACACCGTCTTAAAATGAGAATCTAAAATGAATGGAATGGGCATTTGGGAGAAAGAATACTGTGTGTGGTGTGGATTTCAAAAAAGTGGATTTGAATTTGAAATGGGATGAATTTTTTTGGACTTGAAATGGTGTGCCAAATTGAATTTTCTCTTCCCCACAAGTAAGTTCCCAGATAAGAGTGATTCAATTCTTTAATTCTGATGCCAGCGGTTAAAAATTGGACAGAACTCCTCCGTCAACATATAGGAGTTTGATACAATAAAGAAATAGAAGGCTTACGAGTGTGTTGTTTGTTTGTTTGATTTGGGCTCTATGTTGTTTCGTCTTTCTTTGATCTATCGAGAATAATCATCCACTTTGTACTTTCTTTACTTAACGGAATGGTGTTTTAAGGTACAAGCAAAAATAACATTATTTTAATTTTTTTATTATTATTATTTTTTTTTTTTATGAAAGGATCTGATTAGGCAAAAATGACATTAAATTAACCTATAATCTATTTATAGATCAACCAATCCTGAAAAAAGAAAAGCTCTAATCACACACCTGTGCAGCTAATTTTTGAAGTTTATTGCTATCGGCTTCATCCCCATCCTCGGCATCAACTCCCATTTCCTTGTCAGATCCATCAGCATCTTCATCTTCATCGTCAGTTTGGAAACCATCCATATCGTCATCATCTTCAGCTTCTTCTTCCTTTGCAGCTTCTGCCGTCCAATACAGCAAAATCACATTATACTAGGAGTATAGGATACCAGCACATATACATCCATATAAGAGAAAGAACCAGAGTCAGATACCTGCAACTTGGTCCTTGTATGCAACTAGGAGATCAAGCGTTGCCTTGAAAACACGCTCCAAGGCATCACCCGACAATTGATCCACTGGAAGTGCCAGTAGAGATGTCAATCCCAAGCAGCTTACTTTCTTGTCATGTTCCCTGCAACACGACAACTAGTTATACATACTACACCATACCTTTTATAAAGAAAAATGAGCAGAAATAAAATGCAAAGAAACAAAGAGGAAATTAGAAAGCTATTTATTGCAAAAATAGAAATTAAGAGACTACCTCTTAAAGTTGGCTCGCACACCACTTTTTCTAACCTGTTGAAGCATCTGCAACCAAAGGCCAAATATTTCTGTTGCAACCCCAAACTTTTGCAATATGCCGAGTGTCAATGCCGCATTGTAGTAAAGAGCATCAGCAATCTGGAATAGAAGAACAATCAAGTTACAATTTGCAAAGGCATATGACAAGCGACCTGTAAAAGAACAAAAGAAAACTCCAGCTAAAAATAACTCGGCAATAGAATACTGATTCTTATGGGCATAACTAATATATTTGAACAGCATGAAAAAAAATGACAAGCTCAAACAAATTGCAGTTCATATTGTCAAATACAAATACAAATGGTGTGGTGAAGATACTTGAAAGACGTTAAACAAGCAAACATAAAGCTTTTGTTGCCGTATCTCACAAAATCAATCACACAAGATATTGTTTGAATGAAGTTCCAAGTACTGATGCATGGATTATGACAACTGATGACACATTAGTCACTTTTTTTTTTTTTGAAATTTTCTTTTGTAGATGGAGACTGGGAGAGAGGGCCCAGGAAAGCATAAGCATTAACTACTTAAGAAAAATTATGAATATGAGAAATAATTGTATTAATAGAGCACATTACCACTAGCATTAGGAGACATTTTAGATATGATTTCTCAGAACGACGCAACCGCTCAACTGTTATTCTAAGATATGGCTCTACCCATTGATCAACCTGCCCTCTACAATTCTGAAAAACAACTTGAACGAGCTTCGGAGCTGGCTCAATATCACTATCTTCCATATTTCTATCTGCCATGATCTGCAAATATATGCAAATCCAAATTATCACCAAGAACCTTTATGCATCCCAATAAACATTGAATAGATTGATCAAAGTATGAAAGAATATGAAGGTATGAATATATGAAGACTTACTGAGGAAATCATGTTCCAAAGACTTTGCTGGTAGTCCGGTTCTTTACACGCAAGGAAATGTTCAGTGCCCCTAGATATGTAGTTGTCCAGAGGAACCAAAATATCTGAAGAATATAACAGTTGGGTATCGTTACAGTGGAGAAATGCATATACAATATGTAGAAATATAAATATATAGAATCTGTCACCGCGGCAAAATAAGCCTCAAATACTCAGTTTCATCACTTCCCACCCAAATATGATTTTTTTTCCTGCCCAAGGATTTAATTACTAAAATTTATTTATTAGGATAATTCTCAGTTCTATCCATATCAAACTATGATAACTGTTTAGATGGCAGGAAGGATGGGAGCCAAGGCGGTAAACTGACTCTAGGTATGATCATCTACATGGCAAACATAAAGCTGGCTGCTATTTGAGCAGTTGTTAAGCAACCTTAAACATGTGCGCAACATACTTCAAAGGGTTGATACAGAAATATAGTATACATCTAGAGCAACCTTTGTCTTTGGGGGGCACTTCGATTTTGATTTTTTATAATCATGAATAAATTTCTAAAAAGTTTCCCCATTCATAGAGATATAGAATATTATATCTATGCCCCCACTCAATAAAGAAGTTATAGTCATGCCCCAACTTATAAAGAGAATTTAACTGTGTCCTTATTTAATTTATGATTTATAGAGCTCCCCCACTGGAAAATTTTCCAGGCTCCACCACTGCATGTAGTACCTTCTTTTCATTTTAAAAAGAACTAGTTATCAATTATAGCTCAATTCAGATGTACCGCAATGCCTTTTTTTTCCCTATCAAATATGATCCTAAAAAGAGCAAATAATTTGATGCAGAAACGTCCTCAAGCAAGAGATAATGATAAACAGAATAAAAGCAGCAATTACTTGGAAAGAAATCAATTGCCCAATCTGCTAATGCTTCCATCATCAATGGCCAAAGACTCCACATATCCAGAGATATTGATGGAGAGAAAAATGTCATGTATGACACAATCTCCAAAACTTCTTCAAAAACCTCTGCGGTAATTTAACAGGACAAAAAAAATCATTGTCAAATGAAAACGTTAACAAAAGTAAAGCAATAGAAATCAAGGTTTGATGTTCCTACAAGTTAGACCATGTTTAATACATTCTAATTGCAAAATAGGTCAACAATATAATTTAACAGATATTGTAAGTGTGAAGCATAATCAAGATGAAAACAACAAGGTCCATAAGTAATAACAAAGGAAGACCAAAAGAGAAGCAGAGACGAACCTTGGCCATCAGTTGTCAACATTCTACGCATTATAGGAAGCAAAGTTGGCTCAACTTGAACAAAAAGGTGGGGAAGCCTGCTAACTGATTCCAGAATTGTGCTAATAGCACGCAAACAACCAACTGCAGCTAAAGCCCCTGGATCATCAGCCTCATCATCAGCTTCAGCTGTATTCATGCACCTCCAAAATGCAGCCGCCTAAAAACAAGAAAGTGAAAAACTCAAGCAAGCACATTTTAATCTCCTATGTAAGAGTGTGAAATAGGTTTAAGTAAATATTACCAAATTTTGGCACAACCCAAGAGCATAAGGTGCCATCTCCTCCCCAAACTTGTCTACTATAGTCTCCAATGTAAACACCAAATCCTCATTCTCAACCTCATTCATAAGTTTAAAAAACTCTGAAGATAGAAATGCCTCTACTCAGTCCAAACTCCAAAGTCCAAGCCAATTAATGATATCTCAAAATAATAATAAAGCTCATAAACCACATACCATCAAGCAATTGAGGAAGAATTGGCCGTATTTCATTCAACTCTGCATATTGAACAAAACAATCAAGTTCCCAATGTGCACAGCAGGAGGTGAAGTAATGAAAAAGGAAATGAAGACAAACATGCAAACAGAGAATAGCAAATGTGTGCCTTTGCAAGCTTCAACAAAAGAGCGCAACGCAAAAACGGAATCAACACGAACAGGAAGTTCTGGATCCCGCATCCCAGAGACAACACTATGTAATGCTTGACGGAAGTTGTTTTGGTCTGAGAAGTTAATATGAGCATATTGTCCTGCAACCCAGGCAGCCTGACATCCCAATTCAGTTTAGAATAATATGAGAGAACTTTTCAAGAAGACAAGGATAATGCAAGAAACGAAAATATCATATCATTAATAAAAGGGGAAAGTAGACTGACTTAACAAAACCAAGCCTCATATCCTACAGTTGCGTTTGGGAATCAACTCATGAAATAGTGGGCCTCAAGGATTCAAAAGAGACTCAAGAGAAACAAACCTTGGCTCTAAGATGGCCGACCAGACTGCTAAATTCAGGGAAAACATGTTGCACTAACATACGCTCAAGTTCAGACTTGTATGGTTCAGTTTGTTTCAGTTTGTCACAAAGAGCTCCGATAGCAAGAAGAGCACCATCCTTTTGTCGATAGGGCTTGTATTCCACCGGTGCTTCGTCATACCTGTTCGACAAATACAAAAACCAAAACTGTTACATCATCCTGGTATTTGTAGCTAATTTAGCAGCACATAAAAGTTTAAAATACCTGTTAAAAATATCAACTATGAATTGAATAAACTTTTGAAGGTTTTCTTTCCCACGTTTCCTAACTAACTCACTGACAAAGTCCATTGATGCCGTTCTTGGACTGTACAAGTCTTCAATGATATCTGCAACGAGGCCAAAAAAATTAAGTCACTTGTGCTAACCTCAGTTTACATAAGCATTTAGAGATATGCAACACTTATAACTTACCGTAACCCTTCCTCACATACTCATGAGGATCTTCATCCCAAAGCTTTTGATCATTGTCACTGAAGCACATAAGGGGGAAAACTATCTCAAAGAGAATGACATCAAGTCGGGGTTGCAGCAGATTGTACATGCTGTTCTTCGAGATACTGCATTTACATGGAGTGAGGGCCTTAGAAAGATCTATCGCAAATTAGAGCAGCAAGCAAAGCATATTTAGAGGGCAACTTTTTCTCTCTTTATTTAATGCATGCTGCTAGAAACTTGGAGTTGGATATTAAGGTCCTAAAGACCATTGCAACGAGACTTTTTCTGGACTCTTTCGACCCACCCACAACTTCCACGCTCAAATCCAAAAAATATGCAGAAGTGATACATGAACAGACACTGCAATGTGGAACTATTCAATCAATTAAAACTTCCATGAAATCCTTATTTTTCTTATATCTGGTTATGTAACCAATCACACGATTATTAATGAAGTTTATTGAGCTGATTTTCTAAGACACTCGAAATCTAATCATTGCACCACAGTAAAGGCAAAAGGTTGATTTGATAGCCCATTTTTCTAATTGCAGCACACATTGTTGCCTAAGAGTTTTTGTTTTGAACAATCAAAGTGTCCCCATAGAATTAAAATTGGAATCAGAAGTCAAGCCTAGGATTTTCTCAAAGACAAAAAACAAAACATTATCAGATTACAGCTTAAACTACCTAAACGTATCATTAGGTCAAATATCATACAGATAGAGAAAGATTTAATTGGAGTGGTATGATGGTACACCACCTGTTGCTTAAATATTGAAGAATGAGATTGGTAACTCTGTCGGGCAAATAACCACCAACACGAATCACATTTAACAGATTTAAGTGGCACTCCAGAATCTTCCCTGCGTAAGTCTTCTGAAACATTTGAGCAAAAGCTCTATTCTCTGGATTGTGAAGCTTCAAATCTCCAAACCTGAACATAAAGTTTTATGCAAAGAGATGACTAACCAGAAATTAGCAGCTCAGCCTAATTTTCAATTTGTACAAGACCTAAAACCTCACCTGGTGTACAGCCTGTTTAAAATGTGAACAGTCCATTTCTTCACCTTCCACCAACCCCATGTTTTTCTGAGCTCGGGATCTACAGGCTGGCCTTCCAAAGGGACAGGTCTCTCCAAAACATTTAAGAACAAAACCATCCATGCATTGAATACATTCGGATCAAATAGCTGCTTCGGAATCTCCAACTGGAAAAAACAAACAATTATCCATATCATGTGTAGCTCAAGAGCAATGTAAATGAAGATTTGTTATACATCTCCTGAAATCAGAAGATAGAAAACAAGTCCGTACGATAGATTTACTAGGTTTACATAGGAGTAATCTGGCAACTGGCTACAGAAACAACATGCCTGTTGTAGAAATCCAAGAAGGGTAATAAAAGAATAGAAGTCAAGCACATGTGCCAAGAAGATGTAATAATAGGGAGATAAACTAAACTTCAGTTAAATAAATCTCCTCATTATGCACATATATAAATCTATTAAAATGCTCCTTTACTCTTTAAAAGAAAACTAATGCAAGGAAGATACTGCAGATGTGTTTCCTCTTTACTCGCTGCAAGAACAATTAACGAGTGAAAAAAGAAGCACTTCAAATTCACATTTCAGTGAGTCGAGCTGTCATATAAGCTAAAAAAAAAAAATCGTGCAAACGTACATAGATAGACGACCAGAATATTTTACAGATTAGCTTGATATAATCTGCTACGTCCACTGGTGGGTTTGCAATCTGGACAAGCTTGTTGAATATATTGAGAAGACTAGGAAATATTTCATCAACAATACGATGAACTGGAACCCTTTCCTCATCAGATTTGAACCTACAAACATGTGAAAGGAACAGATCTCAAAACGATATGGTATTGAAGTAAAGTAATCCATATCACAAAAAGAGGAAGAAGGCTTCAATGCAATAGGATATGTAATGATATGAGATCATCATATATTTGTAGATGGCTAGAAATACGAATCACTATCCACTACAATAAAAAGCACACAATTTTTCAATCTAGTAAACGGGTACTGGAATATAGCAACATACTCATATTTTCTAGAAAGAATCCGCAATACAAATAAAGCTGCATAAACTTGTGGGTCATCTTGTGATAAGTTAAGCTTCACCCAATCCAGAAGGTGTGGCCACTGCTCGGGATAATCAGCATGAATAATCGTCTTCATGCACTCACCCAGCTGTACTCTGCATAGCATGCCTTTGACATGAGTTACTTATAAGAAGATAAATGGAAACATATACACGTGACGATGTAACTACCACATGGATGGACCCACATCGGAACATTGGAACGAAAACAAATTGACCAAAATACAAGAAATTGGAAAACGAACACGTTGAACAATTACACCTTAACAATGGTGGAACTTTCGCGACAAACTCGAGAATGTGATGCCTCACCAAGTTTTTATCGTCCTCCGAAATCTTCGGTTGTTCATCTACATCAATCAAAAATGGATAAGCAACAAGAAACTAATCTAAACTAGGGAATTACCAATATAGCCCACATGATCATACTGTACCCGGCTCATGTGGCGACCAGTTCTTTGCAATGAAGTTCTTGAAATGAATACTAGCCACTTGTCGTACTGCCATGTCACAATTGTTATCCACTATTATCTGCAACAGCCTCACCAAATGCTGTGGCGTGTACTGAAACTGCAAAGAAAATAGAACATTAATCAATTTTCAATACCAAAAAAAAAAAGGGGTTAAATCATTACGAAACTAAGCTCATTTAAAAACGACCAATTTCCTTCAAAACAAAAAAAAAAAAAAAAAAAAAAAAAAAGGGACCAACAAATGGAATCATCCAAAATGTAAATTTCATTTGTCCATACAATACATAACTTCCATTTGACCCAAAAACGATTAAAGGACAAAAAATTCACAAAAAAAGTAGAATTACTTCTGCCATCAACGTAGTGAAAAAGACTGCAAAAACTTTCCCATTGCAAATTAAAAGTTAAAAGCATCAAATTCCAGCTAACATATCAGCAATAACCAATAAACAGTGCCTCAATTCCAAATACAGCAATTAGAATTTCGAAAAATAATCAATATCTCTAATTCCATAAGCAAAAAACCATGGCTCTATACACATATACATACATACATATGTATATATATATATATATATAGAGAGAGAGAGTCTAAGAAAGAACCTGATTGAGGCTCTGCTCGGCGGCTTTGCGTTCATCGGGATTGGGGCTAAGAGCGGCCTGAAGCACAACAGCGAGGCTCGGAAGATCCATGGCCGAATTCTTCGCCAATCAGAACTCGAAATCAAAGACACTGTATCAACCAAAACCCCCCGATGATCGCGAATGATCCGAATCTAAACCCTCCCCAAACTGGAATTTAGAAAGAGAAAGTAGAGAGAGAAAGAGGAGATAGAGGGAGAGATGCCAGTAGGGCTTAGGTTTAGACACAGAGAGAGAGAGAAGAGGGGCTTGCGAGAGAGAAATGCCAGGCGGTTTTTATATATGTATATATGTCTAGATATGAAGAACTAGGGTTTTTGTCTTTGGTTGTTTAACTAAACCATTGCTTAACCATTTTTAAATTTATGAGAAATTTAACAAATACATTTTTTTTTTAAATGCTTAAAATAAATAGTATATTTTAGAAATGTTTGAGTTAAATAGTAAATTCATACTAAATTTTTTTATTTACAAGAATTTTTAAAGATATAATTTTATTATAAATATGTTTCATAAATAAATTATTTATCACAAAATAATACCTACCGTATTTACAAGAATATTTTTTGAATAAACTTGCGATGGTGAACCGGTTTAGAGTGAAAATTTTATATTAAAATTAGTTGATTTTTTAAAAACTACTTATAAATTTTGTTGAATTTTTAGAAAAATATAAAAACTATCATTAATAAAACATTATTTACCACGAGTTTAGCAGCGAACTTGTTAATTTTTGGCAGATTGTCCTTAAATTTTTTAATTTTGACAATTAATACACTAAACTTACTAAATTATTGCACCGTACCACATTTGGATTAGCAATTAAATTTGTCTCCAAAAGCCCACATACGTCTTATATGAAGACAAAAAATCTCAATTTCAACCAAAATTTTCCAAATCTAATACAACTTACAAAATCTTTCATATTTAAATCTTCAATTTAATACAAATTTAACTAAATGAGATATATTACAACAATTTAACAAAATTCAAGAAGTAAATTAATTGCTAAATTTAAAAGTTAATGGGGTAAATTATCAGAGGAAAACAAGTTTGGGATATATCAATGCTAAATACCAAAATAATTTGTTGTATATTTTACCCTCTAAGCTTGTCAATATTTGATAACTTACTCTCATAACTTTTAATTTTTAGAATTTGTCCTCCAACTATTTCTGATTTGTTGCAATGCGCAATGTTTTTATTTAATTTCCACTAAATTAAGGATTTGAATTTGGAAGTTTACATTGTGATTTGAATTGGATTTGAAAATTTTAGATCAGGATATGATTTTTTGTCTTTAAATAAGATGCATGTGGGTTTTCCGCTATCAATTTAATAAGAAGTTAAGTAAGACAAGACACTTTCTAAAATTTAGAAAATTTAGAAAATAAATTGTCAAAATTATCAACAAGTTTGGGGGAGCAGTGCTAAAAACCCGCAATTAGTACCCCAATGTGTAATAAAAGTAAAACTTTCGAGGATAAGATGATATTTATACCTATATATAAAAGAGCAAATATAAAAGAGCAAATATGCTCTTTTCGTCCATGCTTTGGTGGTTGTCTTGTGATGCCTCTAATGCCCGTCATGTGGTTTTTTTTTTCATTTTCATTTTATTTTATTTGTCTGTTCTACGCGTACAAAACACGCAATATTTATTTTGTTTATTTATTCCACACCCAATCCACAAATCTTTATTTGTTTATCTACACGTGCTTAATAGTTCTTATACTATGATGGAGCCAAGCGGTGTATCTTCGATTGCATATTTGCTGCATGCCTGTTCTTGATTTTCATGTTTGTCGCCGCACGTGCCGTGCATTATATACTTGTTTTTCTGTGTAACTTTTTTTAAACTTTTGATTCTTTTGAAATGCAGGTTGAATTTTGTCTAATTTTATCTTAAATGGTATATAACCAATCGTATTATATCATGCTATTTAATGATGTCATATATTAAAATAGAGAAATCAATTATAATACATTTTAAATTTATAAAATAATATAATGTAAGTATCGATATTCGAACGAAATAAAGATCGGTATGCTTCCCTTCACCTCACACTCGCTCTCATTTTCGCCCCCATAGCAATACTATAAATCAAGAACTTATCCATTTGCCAGCAGCCACCCTTATTAATTTACCTATTAAGAGCTTAAAAAGAATTCTTTTATTAAAACTCAAAATAAATTCTAGAAAAATTAATTTATAGTTTGCAATACTCTTTTGTTTTTGTTTTTTGTTTTTTCAGAACTGATTGAAATATTAATCTTTGCAGGACACAAGTAAAATTAATTATAATTGACCAAAAAAAAAAAGAAAGAAAGAAAAATGAATTATTATTATTATTATTATTATTTGAATAAAAATAAATTATTATTTGCAGAATACAAAGAATTGAGTTTTACACTCCTAGTTAAAAGGGTCATATTATATGAATATTAGTGGGAGGCATGTATGTATTTCGTTTCAATGTCGATGTAAAATTTTATACATGAAATTCATTTTCTTTTATTATTCTCTTGACAGCTTCATAAACTATAAAATCAATTAATAATAAGACAAACATCTAAAAAAATAAAAGGATTATTATTAGCTATTCTCATTTAAAATTAAATTTTTATTTTATTTTTCTACAACAACATACTCGATTTTGTAGCCTTGATTTTGTATAGATCGATAATGGCAAGCCCATTGTCTCAATGTAGTTGCCTATGTGCACGTGGAAGATTCAACAATTTCATTTGACATAAATGATTAAATTTACGTCCCTTTGAGCTACTCCAATTTTATTTATTTATTTTTTTCAAGACATGAAGAAACGAGAGTGCACCACATCGAGAACCCTACTTGGGCTTTATTTTTTTTTATTTTTTATTTTTTAACTCTCTCTTGGATTAAGAAAAAGTCTCACAGGGATAGAACTGACATATCTAGATAATCTTAGAGTGAATACCTCCCCGTGTAATATATAGATCCATCACAAAATGGATTGTCTATATATCTCAATCAACGTGATAAGGTGACTTGAATCAAGTATTTAATGAGAAAAACACACGTCCTACCAATTCATCTAAATAACATCCATAGAACCTTACTTGCCTTTGAATGCTAAGTGATTAGCCCCATCTCGTATAAATATGCTAGTTATTATTATTACCTTTTAATCCAAAGGAACAAGCAGGGCTTTCGAAAATTAATTAAAATTAGCATTGAGAAAGAAAGTGCGGGAAGTGAAAAAGAAAGAAATGGTGGCTTAGACTATAAAAAGAAAAAGTGATATAAAACAAGAGGTTGAAAACGTGCATTGAAAGGGAATATATATATATATATATATATTCGTAAAGAACATTTCAGGAAAAAGTACTGGATGGCAAATTATAAATAAAAAAACTTAGAAATACATAGAAGAAAATAGAATTTAAGTGAGATAAAAAATATATATTTATTTCAAAAAATAGAGGAAAAATAGTGCCGTAGGATAAAATCAAAAGTATTTATAAGAGATACCTTAAAAACAAAAAACAAAAAAAAAACAAAAAAGAAGAAATTTTACAGGATTAAAAGAGAAAAAAAAAATAAGTAAGGGCCACATTTGAGAAACATTATTCAACAGGACTATTAGAAAAAATAAATAAATAAATAAATAATGAGACACATTGAAAAGTATAGGATGTCAATGGTTTCAATCAAAATGTGTAATTTGGTCGAATGGTATATATGCATAAATAAGTATAACACGTTGAAGAAAATAAAAATATTTGAGTTGTGACAAATCATAGAGAAAATTACCTGAGGCCGAGGGATATATGTTGGACGGAGAAATATGCTCAATAGGGATACATTTGAAAAAAATAAATAAATTTAGTATGAAAGTTGTAAAAAGTTTAAAAAATAATATTAATCCAAGATCTTAACCTATTTAATATAGTCAGCGTCAAATAAATCGAAATATTTGTGATTAGATCATTATAAATTATCCATAACAGATGTATAATGTTTTAGAGTTGATGTAGTTGAAATAGTTTTCTTTGAGAACACAAAGAAATGAATTGTATTCCCCAATTACAAAAACTAATTAATAATATGTTTTCAAAAGTGTATTATATATTTGAGGGGTAATCCTCAAAATCATCGTAGATTCATCGTAACTATTTGTCTAAGAGCTCAATTAGTTATCACGAGTCTAATACCCGTACTACGTACGGTGATGTAGAAATCATAGTTTTTGTTTTTTTTTTAGAAAGTAAAAGTAAATATGACAACTTGTGTACATTTTGAGGTTGACAACCTATAATTATTGACATAAGGAATGTAAATTTTATAATGTTGTTTATAGACCATCTTCTCTCTTTCTTTCTTATTCACCTAGATAAATATATGTATTCGAACAACATTAACGATGTCCAAATCATACGTTAATAAAAAGTATGTTGTAAGTCTTAGATAACTATTATTTGTTTTTGAGTCAAAAAAAAAAAAAAGATAACCATAAATTTTCTATATTTTTATTAATTGTTGTATTGCCCAAACAATTTTTCTATGTTTTAATTTATTGTTCATTTTAAATTTAAAAAATAAAAATAAAAAGAGAGGATGATGCATTTATGAAAAACACTTCAACAACTTGACATTAATGTATAGGTCATAAAAATGAAGATAATTATAATCGCAACATAAATAAAAAAAAATGTTTCTTAAATGACTATAAAGTCTTATATTCACTTTTTTAATAATTATTAACCTCACGCCACAGGAAGATAAGTATTTAACCACATTAATAATAATATTTGTGCCAATTCCTCAAAAAAACATTCCTAATTTTCCCATAGACATTAAAAAATGCAGACAAATAAGTTAAGTCTACATTAGTTTAATAAAGAATTAAAACAACGAAACTACTTAAAAAAAAGAATATTAACAAATAAATAAATAAGAAAAGTAAGGGAATCGGAGAATTTGTCCAGCGTAAAAAAGAAAAGAAAAGAAAAAAAAAAGTGTTTCATTCACTTGAAGTAAAGTAGGGACAATAAAGTAATTAGAGTAGAATAATTATGCATGGCAATCTTTGTCTCTTATAAACACATATTCAGTTCCTTTAACAGAGAGAAAACACAACACACACGAAAGAAGAGCAAGAGACGAGAGAGGAGAGAGAGAGTTCTCAGTTTTTTACAAACTGGGTATTCGAGTGTGCTGAAAAGGCAGGAAGAACAAACTTAAACGGTAAAATAGTAAATTTACTGTACATGAGTAACTTGCATCCCTTTAGTATGTTATATAATATAATGTTGACGTATTCAATAGAGTTAAGATGGTGTGTTCGTCGTCGATCAATAAGATCATCTAATACACCTTCATCAAATATTTTTTATCAACTTCTAAAAAGTCCATTTATTGATACATAAAGAAAATATACCATGATAATTCACACTCATTATAAAAACTTAAAAACAAAAATCAAATTATTTCTGTACCGTTTTCACCTATTGATGTTGAAAAGGTTTTAAACACATGAATGACATGTTAGGAAAAAAAAACTCGACAATTATACATTTATTCAACAAAAAGTAAAGATTATGATGCCAAGATCGTGAGATATATCGGAGAAACTAAATAAAATATAATTACTGATTAAAAAGAAAATTGTATATAAGCTTCATAATTGAAAAGAAAATAATTTTAAATGAATTCAATTTAGTTTAAATTTGTTTATCTTATATAGAATTGCTTTCTTTTCTTTTTCTTTTTTTTTTATTTTTATAGATCTTCTACAATTTATTTTCTTTTTTAATTTTTTTTAATTTTTTAATTTTTAAAGAAAAATATACTAAGGTTAGTAGTCTAATTCTCCAACTTTTTTCTCAGAAAAAGAAAATGAAAAAAAAAAAAGAAACGGTGCTTGTTATCCTGTACGGAATGTACCACACTTCTAAGGTAGGCTCCAAAATTTTTTTCAAGTGCAGCATGTGGGCCCACTAACGTTGGCAAACATATGTGATATATATGTTCATCTCTCATCAATCAAGATGAATTGGTCACATATGTACGTCATGGTTTATAGTGCATTCTAGAGAGAGAGAGAGAAAGGAGCGGAAAAAAAAATGTAAAGAGAGAGAGACACACACACCAAGAAGATGATTCCAAAGAGAAAGAAAAGACCAAAGAAGAGAGATAGAGAGAGAGACGTGCGCAGAAGAGAGAGAGAGGAAAAAAAAAAGGTAGAGAGAGAAAGAGAAAAAGACAGAAAACCGGCAACCATGCTCAGAGGGGCAAAAATGTGATTTTACTGTTCATTCCCTGTGGCAGCCCAACCGGCAGAGGGATGAGGAAGGGCAGAAGCGTCACTCCACTGTAGCAGTCGAGTTCTCACTTGAATAGAGGGGCAAAACCGTCCGAACACTATAGAAGGAATAGTGAATTTCACCTTTCCTTTAGTATATTTATTAATATATTAAACAAAAAAAGAAAAAACTGATAGTGTGGCTCAAGGGCAAGGCAACTAAAGTAGTGAGTTGAGATATGATGTTCTAGATTTCTCGTCTCATTAGTTGTTCTTTAAATAGAATTATGTCATACCATCTGAATTTAATAATTTAACCACGTATAATACTAAATATTAAAAATTATCAAATAAATTGATGAGTTGTTAAAATACTATTGAAGGAATAATCTTTAAGATGGGAAAATTGGACAGCTGATCTAAATTTCTGAAGTAGTTATCTAAGGCCCACTTGACCTGCAAGGCGAAAGAGTGTTTTGGAGGATTGCCCCTTTAAAAAGAATGGCTATAGAATATTGTCTCATTTAGTAGTTTTAGTTTTTTTTACCTTGAATTAAAAAAGTCAAAAGTCAACACAACATATGTTGTCGAAATAACCCCTATCCTATAAAATCGGTAATATACTAGATGCAGGAATGAACATGGGTCATCGATGGTCTTTGATCATCAGAGAGTATTACGGTAGATTACTAAAAATTCTACCAGATTACCTTTTATTTCCATCACAAAATTTTTGTTCGTATTCGGATCCGGTCGCCATTAAGTAATCTGGTATTACTTTTGGTGGTCTACTAGGTTATTGTTCCTTCCAAATACAAAAATATCCAAACAGAAGATAGATTAAAAAAATTCAGCATGAAAAAAAAAACACAAAATAATTACTAATTGACTACATAATCATGCAAAAAAAACATACACAAAAATTCCCCAGCAAAAAAAAAAAAAAGGGTATGCTAAATTAAAAAAAAAAAAATCATAATACTACCTCGTTGTACATCAAGGTCCAGTTGTCACTTCGAGAGAAATCAAGGGAGATCCGCTGAGATGGCGCAAACTTCCGACATTTTTGTTGCGAATCTCTGGTCCCAGCTTTGTTGAAAGAGAGAGAACGCACGGCGGAAAACAAAAATGACATACCGTGACAAATAAATAGGATAATTATGATAAATAAAATAATGGGAGAATATGTTTTGCATTTATTTTTTTATTTGGCTTATATTTTTTTTTTATAAATTATCATAGTGACACTACTATGACATGAAAAATGAACACATAATGACTAATTAATAGGATAATTATGATAAGAATTAAACGGAGAATACATCATGCATTCTTGCACACAAAATTTTTTATATGGCTTATCTTTTTGATAAAGATGGCCTTTTTTTCCCCCTCATAATGACACCACGACACGAAAAATAGTGAGAAAGTAAGGAAACAATTTTTTTTTTTTTTTTTTTTTTTTTTTGTGGTTATAAAGATCGTAGTTTTATGTTAAGGAATAGCAAATAAAGGGCAATGGATCAGATAAATGAGAAATGATGTTAAATATAATAAAAGGATAAATTATGTATTACAAACAATTTTTACACAATAGAAATGAAAATTGGGTCCTAAAAATGGGCATTTGTGTAATTGTTTGTTTTATACAATGAATATAATATGACTATCTATTGAGATTAGATATGACTGTCAAATATTGATTGAAATTATTCTTTATGATTCTTTCCAATTCATAAATTGATTGACTGTTAGGAGATTTAGATTTATTTGTGTTAACTTTTCATATTAGGAAATAAGATTTCTTGATTATAGAAGATTTGATATATTTAAGTAATTTACCCTATTTTTTGTACTTATAAACTTGCATTTATATGGGAGTCAATTCATAGTACTCTTTTTTATGAATCTTCTCTATATTCTAGTCCGTAGATAAAATCACGTTAATCCTTTGTCTCCGTTTCTTATAATTAATTTTATTTTATTTTTCAGGATGGTATCAGAAAGAGCACAATCAAATCTCTTGAAGACTCTAGTGAATGGTCCATACTCATTATGAAGGATGTGCCATCATCACATCAATTGTTGAATCTGCTGTTGAATCATCGTTGATGTCGCCGTTATTAAAAACGGATTGCAGCCTTGGAGTAAATAAATACTATTTTATCTTATGCACATGTGCGTGCAATTGTGAGTGTCTAAACAAAAAGAGAGAGAGAGAAGAAAAAAGTGAAAAGAGAGAAAAAAAAAAAATTATATATATGTTGAAAAATTGAGAAAAAAATTAGTGGAAACAAAAAAAAAAAAAAAAAAAACAAAAACACAAGTTTATAGTATTTGTTTTGTTTTACCAGCATACAACCATGAAAAGAAAAGAAAAAAAAAAAATCCTTTTAACATTAAAAAAAAAGATCCCTTTTTTGATCCCATTAATGTTTGAGTTTACTGTTTTCAAAGTTTTTTGACGGTTGATATACTATAATCCGATATTATTTCCTGATTTAAAATATTGGAATCTACTTAATGAGGTGTATTAGAATCCGATGATGATTTTTGAATTTAGAAGATCTTGAGTGGATATGTTGAAATCGACATTATTTTCGGAGTGTGAGAATTGTGAAGTTGTTCTCGAAGTATTCAAGGCTTGAAGGGAGTTTGCGATTAAATATGATTGTCAAATATTGATTGAAATTATTGTTTATGATTATTTCCAATTTATGGGTTGATTGATTGAAATACAGGAGATTTAGATTTATTAGTTTAGTTTTTCATATTAGAAATAAGATTTTTAATTATAGAATATTTGATATTTTAGATAATTACCATTTTTATACTTATAAACTTATTTTATATGGGAGTCCATTAATAGTGTTTTCATTAGTGAATCTTCTCTCTATTCTAGTTTATAGATAAAACCACGTTAATATTTTGTCTCATTCTTCTATCTTTTTATTCTCTTATTATTTATTTTCATTTATTTTATTTTATTTTTATTTTTCAAGATTATCCTCTTTAAAGATAAAATTCTGAATACTACTCACTTTTCTTAGAAAATTGCACGAACATTTTATTTTATATTTAAAATGCTGATATTTTTTCTTTGAAAAAATAATCTTAAAAAAATATTGCTTTAAGGCTTTAGTTTTATGGTGGTGGCTTGTATATTGATAAGTATTCCAAATTATCCTATATAATATATAGGACCAACGTAAGACTTATACACTATCACATTTATAGCCTTGCAATATTGTTCCTCAAACATGAACTATAAAAATTTGAACTTTTTATTTCTCTTTCATGACAAGACAAAATTTTCATATTTCATTCAGAATTTGAGACAATAAGAGAAGAATACATACTAATTTACAAAACAAACAAAACAAAAAACAAAATTTATATATTGGAATCTGAAAAGAATCTATCAAGTTCTAAATCCACACAAAATACAAATATGTTTACAAACTTTCATTAATCAGTGAGAGATTTATGGTCCTTCGTTGGGAGAAAAGGTATGAATAGCATCTGAAACAGAAAGAAAGATGTTGTTTTCTCCAATCATGTCTGCAAACTTGGATTCATGAAGCTCGTCCCGGATTTGCTAAAACAAGCTGTTAAAAATTTTTTTTTTTTATCAAATAAATTTGAATTGTTGCATTTTTTATGAATTAGTATTTCCAAAACCTATTTTGAGTTGGTTGATATTTTTGGAATTGAACGCATAAAGTTTATGAACATTTTTGTAGCATGTGATAAACTTAGAATGTAAGAACAAATACTAAAATGACCTCATGAAATAGGGATGTTAATAGGATAGAGCGGGTTAAGGTTGTCTCTCGGGTCCAAACTTTCTTGCAAGAGATAGAGGCAGGGATTGGAAACCCCACTGGCATTGGATAGTTCACCCAATCAATAAATTAAAAAAAAAAAAAAAAAAAAAAAAAAAAAAAAAACCTGACTTCTCTCTTTTGAAGCTCCTATACAACTCTTCCAAACATGGATGCCACTTGTGTCAATGTCAGTAGCAGCTGCGAGAAATTAAAAAAAAAAAAAAAAGAAAAGAGGATTTCTGATGAATATCTTCGTTTTGGGGTTTTTTTTTTTTTGGTAAAGCTAGAGAGATTATCATTAATTCTTACATGACATCTCCAACACCAAATGTTGGATTTTTGACAGATTATTTTCCTCTACTTTCTCCTCTTCCTCTGTTACCCACCTCAAAATTCTACAAGAACAAAAAAAAAAAAAAAGGGATCAATTTTAAGATTAATCCAGCTCCAAATGTATGATAGGGAAAAAATATATTTACCTCTCTCTAATGTAGTTAGAGTTGGAGAATTAAATTGCAGAATCAACTCTAACAATCACAATCCCGGGAATCTTTTCGGCATCCGGGTACTGTTGGATGTTCCTGTAGACAGTAGTCCTCGGTAACTTTCCTAGCGGGTCGTTCTTGGCCTTGTCACTTGCAAAGCTTGGCAAAGGACAGAGAAACCTGTTGCACAAGTATTCAATAGCATTGGGCGTGTACTTGAACAGAGGCGTGATGAGTTCGAGAGTTAGGAGCACAACACCAGACATGACGATGTTGGACACAGCGGTGTGACAACCTGCCATGTAATTCACCGCAGATCGAGAGAAAGAGCCTGCAAGAATGATGCTGCGGTTAATGAATCATATCTTGACCATGTGTGATTGGATCAAAATCGTTTACCGCAAGGACTCATTTGTGTCATCAGATCACGGGTGCGATCGGACCATTTCTTTGTTTCCGTCCAGGTGATAGTCTTTCATGGCAGCAAACGTTCTTCCAATCGCTATCGCTTCCTGGAATTAGAAAAATGGTTCCCGATTTAAGAAATTTATTTTAACCATTTCATCAAGTACAGTATTAATTAGTCTGCGACTGTTGAATTGCATACCGTCTGTGCGATTACACCCGCCACAGCACCAATTCGAAAGCCCTTGGTAACGTACTCTCTACTGAAGTATATTTCATTAGCTGATGGCGGATTTATGCCCTTTTTAATATGATTCACCTGAAAAACACAATTTTTTTTAGTCATCCAATTTACTTTTTCTTAATTTAGAGAGAAGAATTTCAAAAGGGTAACTTACAATTTGAACAGACTTCTTTATTGGCACGAGTTATGTAGACGAAAAAGGTGGACACGATAACGGAGATCATAGGAGCTATTGCAGCCACCCAAAAGTACTTCTTGTTCTTTTTCCCCTGTTCTAAACATGTTAAGAAGAAACTCAAACTGAAGAACTAAAGTGGAAACTCTTCGAGGTAGTCAAAGAAAACAAGAGGTTTAATTTAGTCCTACAATGTATTTGGCGACAAGAAGAAAGACCAAGAAGCTGATTCCTATGACTATAGTCTGCCAGTTCCACTGCAAAACAGAAGTGTTAATATCTGTTGTCATGGTTTCTGCACCGAAAAAAAAAAAAGATCGAACATAACAGAAAATAATAACGGATCATGGTAAGTAAGCGCGATTGTTACCCCATGGTGTGCGGCTTTAAATACCGAGTGTAGTAACGAAACAATATCAGTTTTCTTTGTGAAATTCTTTACGCCGAGCAAACCTTTAAGCTGTTGAAGGGCAATTGTAACGGCCGCTCCACCCATGAACCCGACAATGGCGGCATGAGATAGAAAGTCAACCAAGAAACCCAACCTGAAAGAAGTTTTACGGTGGAAGAGAGAGAAAAGGGAAAAAAAAAAAAAAAGGTTAGCAGCTATGTTCAGAAGAAAAGCTGAAAAACGTCACAGCTCCCAACATTTTAATATCAACTAATGCGGCATATGAATTATATTTTCTTATTGGTATGTTATTAAAATAATTTACACATCAATTTTTATCAAAAAGTTGCACTTATGAATGGAAGATCATAACAACTTTCCTTCAAGTGGGTCGGTATGTAAACAACTATTCAAAAGGAAAAAAAAAAAAAAAAGTTTGAGTTACCTGAGACACCCAAGAGCCAATTGAGTTACTCCAGCGAAGAATATAGCGGTAAATGCAAGACGTCGATAGGCGACTGCGTTCTTTGGATCGATCTCAGCCTGCAACAGATCTCCGAGCAAGAGAGATACCACAGCTACTGGTCCAATGGCTATATCTCTTGAGCTGCCCATGAAGGCATAAACTAGAGGTGGGACAAAGCTACTATCTGCATTACAGATGTAAAATAAGTTGACATTCAATATAATTGAAGTTGGTACGTAAAAATAAAAAATCCATGTTTGTCCGATGAGAAAAAGAGGACACTTACATAATCCATATTGGGGTTGCAGATTGGCAAGCTTTGCATATCCAATATCCTTTTTTTAACAGAAAAATAGTTAGAAACGAAAACCAGCAACGTTACAGACAGCAGTAGAGTCAACTTTCAGATTTAGAGGGGGCATATACTATTTATTTTTTTAAAATAGAACTATAAATTAAAAGGTATATAGATCAATAGGGACGCACATAAAAAAAATGAATCTTAGTGGGGTGCAAAAACAGACAAATCTTTAAATTTTTTAAAAGCTCAAAAAAGTAAATGGGAGCGGTTGCCCCTTTCGTCTAGATATATAGATAGATACAGATTGTTAAGCAGGAAACTGCTTATTTATTTATTTATTTTTTTTTGTTTTTAAGCATACCGGAGGAATACAAGGCTTGCAATGGTAAGTCCAGCAATGAGATCCCCTTTGAATTTGGCAAGAGTGTAGTTCTTAGCCCAACCGTAGATGGGAAAGATTGCTTGGACGCCAAGAGTAAACTCCTTCGATCTCGGTTGATCCTTGAAAGAGCGCAAAGGATCGTCCGAAAAGAAGGTCTCCTTCACAGTAGAGGTGAATTCCTTCAAGGGGTTTTGCTTGGGAGGCTTTCTGACCTTGTGAATGTACGGCAATCTCCCCGACGAATGGCGATGCGACGAATGCATACTTGTTATGTCTGTGTCCTTCATTGTGAACTCGTCTTTAATCCATCCACTCATCGCGGCGGCTCAGAACTATACGTAGCCCTATTCAACATCAAAATTAACAAAACAATAAACTACTTTTAGCCCTTCAAAACCTATTGAAAGAAGCAAAATTTTCCCATCTTTTGTTTATGTATATATATATATAATGATAAAATTACATATAGTTACCAAGCAAAAAACACAGAAAAGATGAATGTAGCAGAACTTGAAGATGTGTATTATATATTGTATATATTTTTCTTCTGCTGTGGGCAATAGTTGGAGGCAAAGTAATGGTTTATATAGATATTCGACTTTGTAGCCCAAATTTCAAAGTCAAATTCTCTAAAAATGCAACAGCAAGTTGGATTCAGATATATCCAAGTTGCGATGTAAACTATCACTGGTCAACAACTCACTTGGTTCTTAAAAATCCATCAAATATAAACATTTACTTATTGTTTGTATTTGAGTTGAGTTTGAGATGAGATGAAATTTTAAATTGAGATTGGTTGATTTTTTAAAAACTAGTTATAATTTTTATTCTTTTTCAGAAGAAAACAAAAAACCAACCGTAAAGTACAATTGAGTTTACACTCAACTGTATCACCAAACGTAGACTTAGATAAATACATCTCCAAGTAATAGCATTGACTTTCTTTATATCTTTTCTTTTTATTTTATAATATTGAATTGGAGGTTTGAAAAGATGTGATTTTAACTATTTACCAACCTTAATTAGTTTTATCAAATTAATTCAATGACCGAAAGTAAAGTAAATAGAATGACACAAGTAATTTTTACGAGTTTCAATAATCATATTCCTTGATATCACACCTAAACAATAAATAATTCACTAATTCTCAAACGTTACAAGCACTAATGGACTTAAACAATCTAAAGACTCACTCTTTTTATTGTCGCTGGCCATTTGAATTTCTAATTTAAA
Source organism: Ficus hispida (assembly GCA_025413025.1). Lineage (NCBI taxonomy): Eukaryota > Viridiplantae > Streptophyta > Magnoliopsida > Rosales > Moraceae > Ficus > Ficus hispida. The sequence goes on along the minus strand of CM046368.1, from coordinate 4,352,141 downwards.
CAGGACAAAAGAATCCTATCTAAATTAAAAATCCTTTTCAAAATCAAATCCCAAGATAATCTTCAAATTAATTGCACACGAATTATCCTTGATTATCTTCAGAATAGATCTGCCAATATCTTGAATGTAATCTGCCATGTCAGCTTCCAAATCTGCATAATATCTTCAAACAGCCACTTCAGTGTTGCAACACATATTGCAACACCTGACAAAATACTGAAGCTAACTTAAACAGAAATTGTTTAACAAAAGTTGCCATAAATGCCAACACATAATATCCTAACACATATCTCCCCCTTTGACATTTTTGGCTCAAAACACAGATGCAAAGAGCATAACTAACTAAAAACAAAATCAACCAAAAACTAACAAAATAACTCCCCCTAAACAACATCTGTACCAAAACAAAAACAAAAAAAAGGTCTCTTTATTGTACTCCCCCTTTTTGAAACAAAAACTACCAAAGTAGCAAAATCAAGAAGCAGAATGTGAAGAGGAAGCATCATCAGCATTGCCATTATCAGCTGAATGAAGAACATGAGGTGTTGTAATGTGTGGACGTTCGTCAGGCACTTATGTGGATCATCTGAAGGCAAAGCAGATTGAATTTCTTCCTCTGTAGTATTTTCCCAATCTTCTGCTGGAATGACCTCAGTATCTCCTTGATTAACTGAGAGAGAAACTTCCCATGGTCTGAAATTTTTTGAATATGGACTGTGTGAGAGGGAGAGACTCTGAGATTGTCCAATTTGACAGGAATTGTATCGCCAGATTTGTGACTTGGAGATTTTCGAATGTCAGCATCAACCACAGGAATTGGGACAGTATCACCTGACTTCTGACGAGTAGAGTGAAAAGAATCTCCTCTATTGTCTTTTTCTTCATCAGTTACTGAATCTGGACAACCCAGATTTGGAGTTGGAATTAGGGGCTAGATGGCGGTGATTGTGGTGGAGAAACAGAGGGCTGAGATTGATTTTGCCCTGTTTGGGGGTTCATAGACCACCATCTCCAGACAAGAAGAAGCAGGCACAACCGCGAGAGGAATTGGCTGTTCACTCTCTCTTTTCTTCAACTTTCTTCGCTTTCTGGTGGTTGAATCCGACTGGCAGATAGATGATGGAAATTGATCATCTCGTTTCTCAGACCGAAAACTCTTTGATGGCATGGAACTTGACCCGGTTCGAGTTTGCACCATTGTGAAAACTGGGGTCTGCAAGACGGAGAACAGAGACAAACCCAAAAAGAAATTCGAGAAGAGAGATTCTCGGGTTTTTTGGGGGGTTTAGTGATTCGAAGCAAAGTTTACAGAGAGAGAAAATAAAATCAACCAAAAATTAAGGAGGACGTGTTAGAAAAGATTTGGGAAAAAATTTAAATTTTTCCAAATTTGAAATGAATTTTTAATTAACCCACTCCTTTTAGAAAAGCCGCGAAACCCAAAAACGACATGTAGTTTATCAGACGAGAATTGATCGGAAAAACCAATTTGTGTAGTAGAAAGTGTTGCAACAGTGCAGATACGACACCCACTCCCAAAATGTTTTTTTAATTAACAATAAAATGCAATAAAATAAAAAAAAAATGCATGAATCTCACACAACACAATTTGAGTAATTAACTTTAAATCTATGCATGCCATGCTCACAAAATACAAAGTTTAATATTTGAACTGATGTCAAATGAATCCAAAGTCAATTGATCAAAATTTAAACCAAGTGTGTGTGAAAACGATCAAGATCAAGCATCGTTTGTTTGACATACTCTGTAGAAACTAATTGCAAATTCATTGAAATTGCTATAATAGTGGACAACTAGTTGATGCTTTCACTCTATCCTAAGATAGCTCTTTTCTCATGTTAGATTTCCTCTACATATTGGTGATACATATCCCAGATTACTCAAAGATAACTTCAATTAGGGTTGGTAGCTTTTTCCTTCAAAGGTCTCCTTTCTTCTTTTTCATAATTTCTTATTTATTTATTATTATTGTTATTATTTTAAATCACAATTAGATTAACATAAGCATCCTCAACATAGAATGCCATCAATATCTTGTGAGTGCATAAACATAATGGTTCAAATTTAGATCAAAATCACCCAAATGCATAATCTTTCAGATTCGAACATTAAAATTTGAAATGATGAAACCAAGATTAAATTTAAAATTAATCACTTTTATACCTAAATGCACTCCTAATATGTAATCAAATATATGGACACACACAGAAAATCACATCATGCAAATCCTAAGGATTTTCTCAAAGACACAAATCTAGATGAATCAAGGGCCTTGGTAAAAATATCTGCAAGTTGTTTTTCTGTTATAATATGTTCTAAAGTAACAATTTTATTTTCAATCAATTCTCTAATGAAATGATGCCTAATGCCAATATGCCAAGTCCTAGAGTGTTGAATAGGATTTTTAGAAATATTTATAGCACTAGTATTTTCACAATAAATAATCAATGTATCATGTAAAATACCGTAGTCCGTAAATTGGAAAAAAAAAAAAAAAACTAAAGAGTTCATAAATCTGTATAATATATTACCAAGAGCATGGCTAAGATATATATATATATATATATATATATATATATTTGATAGCGAAGCCAATGTCTTAATATGTTAATTATATCGGTCATTGAAGCTGATAAATATTGATAGCATTGTTGTTGTATGGGACTAGGAGGAGGAAAAAAATATAGGGATTTAAAGCGAGTCCAATAGTCTTATGCAATACTTTCAGAATTCTACTGTTTTTTTTTCCTTTTCTTTTTAAGGGTGAATTTTGATCTTTTTAAGCTGATATAAGTTGGAAAAAAGTGATGGCAAAAATCTTGTAGCGTTTAAAAAAGGCCATAACCTCTTTGATGAGGGAACATTATTCTAGATTTCTCAATATCTTATCAGTGCAATATAACTGTAAACCATCATATCTTTATTAGATTGTGTTAAATTGTTATATATTATTTTAATCTGACATAGTGTGTTTTAGAGATGGAATATTTTTCTATACCAAAACGAATTTTATTTGAGATAGCTTTTCACATACGTGATGAGAATTATTTTATTTTATTTTATTTTATTTAGGGAGATGGTCGTTAGTTAGTCAGTTGTCAAGGCTGCAAGCTTGGTTTCTGCTAAACAATTCGAGGGAAAGTGATATTATTAAGTTGTCCTTTAATTTTCAGAAATAGGCTTATTATGTAAAACATTATTACTTATAATTATTATTTTCCCCCTTTTTGAACTAGAAAACAACAATTGTAAACTTGAAACCTCAACGTAGAAATAGTTGTAGAATTAAAAATTATTCATAAGTTAGATCACCCGTAGCATGCCAAAAAATAATAATAAAAAAAAAAGTTTGGCACTGTCACCTCTTTGGAGAAATTGAAGATTTCATTGGGAGATCCCCTCCTTGTTGGGGAGTTGAACTTCTATTATTTAAATAATTGTAAAGCACTATTTTTAGTTACATGTCAATACTTGTCATTTATCATATTATATTTTATTGGAGATGCTTATATATATATATATATATAATAAAATGGTATACACATGGATATACATAAATAATTGAAGTCAATAACATGTTTTAAAAGATTTGAGTGTAAATAACTAGTAAACATATTATTTATTCAGTAAATTTGCCCTTAACAATTATTTATTTAAAATATTTTAAAATAATACTACATACTTTATTTGGTTTCGTAAAAAATACTATTTATTACATTTTTTTTTGTAGAATATTTATTTGTTACTCCACAAAAATTTGACCAAAAAAAAAAGAAAAGAACAATGTGGAATATTTGAAAAGATAATATATAATAATAAAGAGCTCAAAATCCGTCCAAGTTCATGAAATAACAAGCAGAAAAGGCGTGACTTTTCATAGTTATATATATATATATATATATATATATATTATTAACTACAATTTCCTGAATTTGGATTTCTGAACTTCGAAGGAATAGGTTCTTTTATAGACGTTAACCATTAGCTTGTTATGTTATACTTTCATGGCATGAAAAAACATTATATATACCAACCCAAATCCCTTTTCTAATTTTTAACCTAAAAAAAATGAAGATGTTGTAGAGCGATCAGTTTCTGCACCTCAATTTAGGATATATATGTTTGTTTGATTTTCTTCTGGTTCGCATCTCAATTTTCTATTACTCTCATTGCGCTCTTCAGAAATTGAAAAAGAGAAGAAAAACGCAAGCAAGGCGACACTGAACAAATATATATATATATATATATATGTATGCATCTATACATCTATACAATGTATTAGCGGGGAGAAAAAAGCTTACTGGTTTCGTCCAAAACGTGCGTTTTGCACTGTGTGGCTGACGCATGGAGACGGCCGCGGGGAGGGGGGAGAGAGAGTTATTTTATTTTATTTATTTTTTTATGTGATGCTGACACACGGAGGTAGAGGGAGAGGGGGGAGAGAGAAAGAGAGAGAGAGGAGAGAGAGAGAGAGAGAGAGGATCCATTGGAAAAGGAAAAAAAAAGAGGGGAAATATATTGATGGGGCCATGAAATGAGAGGGAAGATAATTTTCGTTAGCATATAATGTAACATGCCGAACTTAATTTGATGATAACTAGAATTAAGACATCAAAAATAACGTTTTGTTTAAGGATGTTACAGGTGACAGTGATGAGAGACTTGATGTAAAATTGAAGGTTCATGCCATTATTGCATGTTATGCATTGCCTAATATATGTTTAGATGTTTTATTATATGTACATGATGCTTTAAGTAATTGCACGTGAAATTCCACATCATTTCTTCCTAGTCATTTTTATCTCTTTCTCATGCGATGCTATATCCTAAGCAATTGTGATTAGGAAAACGTCCAAATTAGACAAAAAAAAAAAAAAAAAAAAAATCCTTGAACAAAGTTGTAATTATTTTGTTATCTTTCCGACGCCACTTGAATTGCCCAATTCTGATAGTAGAGTAGAAAGTTCAGACCCAAATACCACAATAGCTCTGGCAGCCACATCCCCCCCCCCCCCCTCCCCCCCCAAAAAAAAAAAAAAAAAACCCATTTAGGCAGGGCTGCGGCACCCGGAATGAGATTGCACACTTTAGGGAGTTTAGAAAATCTTTAAGAGACAAGTTCTCCTATTGCATTATTTGTTTTTCTCATGTGTCATGAACAAAAAACAAAAATCAGTATCAACGGAGATGTAAGAATTAACATTACTCTTTTTCACTCTATATTGTTTGGGCCCGCTAAATTTTCATTTTCCTATTCCATAAGTAAACACATAATTAATTAAGAAATAAATTGACCACTCCTTTTTCCTTTTTCATTTGATACAAAGTAAACATGCCCTACCAATATTTCCAATAACTTTTTGAGGCCATCTGAAAATTTGACCAACTTAAAAAATTCACAAAATTTGTAAATGTATGGGCAACGGATGTTTAACTCATTTGTCTCCTAACTTTTGCAAATGTAACTCTCCCCATATCTTCATGATGGAAAGGTCCGTTATTGTTTTGTTTTGTTTCTTTGCTGAAGAAAAATAGGTTATAGGAGTAGAAGTTAGAATGTCCAGATAATCTCAGAGGTGAATGTTCCCCGCATGATATATGAATCCCTCACGAATAATTATCTATATACCTTGATCACTATAGTGGTGAGGACTCAAACCAAACATTCAACGAGGAGAATAAGTGCCTCTATCAACCTACTTAAAAGACGTTGGAAGGTCTGTTATGGCTTTATTGGTAATTGCGACTTCCTTTCGATGCGAAATAAAGTCCTGTCCACACTGTTGGAGATGCTCTTCTCAACATGTATAACATCAAGATTGTGTCTCAAATTCAAGTTTTGACCAATACGGAATTTTGAAGAATATACTCTTCTTCAATGAAGATGTTTCAAGATTTCTTCACCATTTCTCACCCTTGGAGTAATCATTGTTTCAATGAAGCCCCCTTTACTTGTAAACCGGCACGAACAACAGAATAAGTATCATGATCTTACACACCGGACATGCTATATGCATTGCTGGGACTCATACACTATCACATGGCAGTGCAATTTTTTTCGTCAAAAATTAACAATCAAAATTGGAACATTTTTATTTTCTTTCATGACAGAACAAACTGTTCATATATATATATATATATATTTTATTCAGAATGTGAGACAATATGAGCAAGGAGAAGAGATGAACAGATACTAACATAGAAAATAGGAAAAATGGAAAAAAGAAAAAAAAAAACCTCATATATTGGAATTTAAAGGACTCCTACAAGTTCCAAAACCACACCAAATATAAATAAATTTTACATCTCCACACTTTTGCTATAAATGTATTATACTTTGAGAGTTCTATGGATCTTCTGTTGTAATCTTTGGAGCAATAGTATGAATAGCATCAGAAACAGAAAGAAAGATGTTGTTCTCTCCAATCACGTCTGTAAACTTGGATTCATGAAGCTTGTCGATCACCACTGGCCCCGGATTTGCTAAAACAAGCTGTTAAAAAAAAAAAAATCAAATACATAAGAATTATTGTATCTCTGCAAACTAGTATTCTAAAACATTTTTATATCTTCTAATAAACTAAGCATGTGTTTGATGCTAAGGATTGAATTGTAAAATTTGGGTTTGGTTGATTGTGCATTAAATTAGGCATTTGAATTGCTTGAGTTAACAAGTGTACAAACTTGAAATGTGTTCAGAAAAAAAAAAAATCAATATAGAGCTTGTTTCGTTTTTCTCGAAATTCTATGCAATAAAAAAAATCTCATTTGGACTTATCTATGCCAAGTTATGAACTTTTAAAATTTATTTACAAAACTGTGTGAATAATAAAGGTGAGAGAAAAAGATAAAAATTGGATTGTAATTGTATATTTGGATTGTTGGTCCAAATAAGCCCTAAGAATGCAAATTATACTAATATACTAAAGGAAGGGGATTTTACTGTTCTTTCTACAGTACCGAACAATGACTTTTGTTTTTTTTTTTTTGTTTTTTTTTCTACATACTTCATAGTAATGTATAGTATTTTTTGTTATAGTGATGTACAAATCTGTTTTCTACATAACATGACGATTTTGCCCCTATCACTTGTGCTGATTTGGCTTATCTACAGTGGAAGGACGGTTTTATCCTCACATATTTTATTATTTTTTCTACAGCGCAGAGTCTTTTTTGCCCCTTTGATTTAGTTGGTTTTCCTCCATCTACAGTGAGTTGACCTTTTTACCCCTATATGTAGAAATTGCCGGCTGCCCACATAGTATAATTACTTAATTATTGCTGCCCGCACAAGTACAATTACCGTTTTACCCCTATTTCTTAGTTGCTTTTCTTTTTCTATAGTGTGTTGCCGGTTTTACCCCTATTTAGAATTTGTTTTTTTTTTTCTTAATATTGTTTTTGCCATTTTTTTTGGATGCTAAATTTTAGACATTAAATTCCGATCTATTGTTGTATTGTGTTTTTGCTCACTTTGCCTTTTTTTTTTTTTTTTTTTTTAATTTTTAAACGATTTTTACTTTAAATTTTTTATCTTTATTTTGGATTTTTTTCTGGATTTTTTTTGTGTCTTTTTTGTTTTTTTTAAAGACCCCCTTTTTTTTTAAAGGATTTTGATGTATTTTTTTGTGTATCTTTTTTGTTTGTTTTGTTTTGTTTTTTTTTTTTTATTTTTTATTTTTAAAAAATCTTTTTATTTATTTATTTTTTTTGTTTTACTTTTTTGCATGTATATAACCTGATAATTTTTTTTGGGTTTATTTTTTAAAACAGTAAAAAAAAAAAGGAGAAATGGTTATATATTTTATTTTGTTATAATTTTTTTTTAGGGTTATTTTTTCCCTTTTTTTGAGTCTAAAGATTTTTGTTCTTTTTTTTTGTTTTTTGTTTTATTTTTGTTTTTTTTTTTCTTGAAATGAGTATGATACCGAAGAATTTTTTTATTTTTTTGCTTTTGTTTTCATTTTTATTATTGTTAGTACTATTGTCATTTTGATTTTGCATCTTCACTATTAGGAGAGATTTTGGGAAGAATTATACTTATTATAATTATAATATTTATCTTAACCAACTACTTTTATTATATAATACTTAATTATTATTATTTATTTCTTCCTTTCCCGTACAACACACGGGTATTAAACTCGTATAATATTAAAAGGACCATATGAAATAGGGATGTAAACAGAATGGTCCGTTGGGGATCTCTACACCCCCTGCTCCCTAACTTTTCCCACAAGAGATAGAGGCAGGGAATTAGAGAAATCCACAACAGCACCGGGTAGATTTCTTGATTTGCTCTAGACTTTCGACCGTCAACATAATAAAAAGTACTAAAAAAAAGCCGTATCCATATTAACTGTTTTTGAAAAATTAGCAAAACAAACATTTTTTTTAATGACAATAAGTGATTGATTAATTTTAATATATATTTTTAACTAATCGATTATGGTTCATCACTTATAGACAATCAATCAAATGTTACCTGTCATTTTTCTAAATAAAAAAAAATTCGGTCATTTTTATTAACAAATGTTTAAATACTGCTTATTTACCTAATTTTCCCTTTATATACATAAATGATATCCTTCTCGAACAAAAACAAGGCAAATTTCGTGTGAAATGTGTGTTGTTAGATACTGATAAAAGTCGGGTTATATGTGTTCGTGTATAAGTCAGGTTAAGAATACGAGGGATATGAACATCAAATTGAGTGATTTTCTTATACTTTCAAAATTTAGGTTTATGAAAATAAATAATTAAAAAAATTACCTGAATGTCTCTCTTTTGAAGGCCCTTGTTCAGCTCCTCCAAAGCATGGATGCCACTTGTGTCAATGTCAGTAACAGCTGCAGGGCAATTAAATATATATGAAATTGTTATCAATATTTTCTGTTTTTTTTCCCTTTTTTTTCTCTTTTTTTTTTGGAGATTATAATAAATTCTTACGTGACATATCCAAAACCACATGTTGGATTTTTGGCAGATTATTTTTCTCTACTTGCTCTCCTTCATCTGTTGCCCACCTCAAAATTCTACCAAAAAAAAAAAAAAAAAAAAAAATATATATATATATATATATATAAACATGATCAAATTAAAGATTAATCCGGCTCCAAGTAAATGACCATTCGACTCTCATGATGTCGGGACGCGAGATGGTGGGACCCTCCTGGTAGGTCCCACTACCTATTTAATCCTGACTCCAACCCAAATCATGATATATATTTACCTCTCTCTAATGTAGTTAGAGTTGGAGAAGTAAATTGCAGAATCAACTCTGACTATCACAACCCCGGGGATCTTCGTAGCATCCGGGTATTGTTGGATGTTCCTGTAGACAGTAGTCCTCGGTAACTTTCCTAGTAGGGTAGTTCTTGGCCTTGTCACTTGCAAGAGAAGTTTGGCAAAGGATAGAGAAACCTGTTGCACAAGTAATCAATACCGTGAACACATACATACGCCTTATAGATACACCTAGGTGCTAAATCATGATTCGAGTTAGCTAACAACTGTTCGATAAAACACTTTTAGTGCATTTGGCCAGTTTGTATGAAATTTTTAGGTTGAAATTGGTGACTTTTTAAAAATTAGCTATAATTTTTGTTAGTTTAAAATAAAAACAAAACTAAAAAGAAATTTAGTCTGAGAGCAAACAAGCCTTTATCGTGACAACACAGAAGTGGTGTTTTAGCGTTACAATTTCTTACCGCAATCAGTAGACCTATCTCAACAGAGATGAAGACGACGCCAAAGAACGCTCCCATGCAAGCAATGAAGTCGAATTTGTCGATCTTGTATATGAGAATTGCAGCCTCAAAGTCGAACAGGCTAACCACCGCAGCAATAATTATGGAAGCGAGAATAGCATTAGGTGTGTACTTGAACAGAGGCGTGATAAGTTCTAGAGTTAGGAGCACAACACCAGACATGACGATGTTGGACACAGCGGTGTTGCAACCTGCCATGTAATTCACCGCAGATCGAGAGAAAGAGCCTGCAAGAATGATTGTTGCGGTTAATGAATCATAGATCTTGACCGTGTGTGATTGGATCAAAATCATTTACCGCATGGACTCATTTGTGCCATCAGATCGCAGGCGCGAGTTTTGTCCAATCATACACTGTTAAAAGGACTCATTTGTGATACTATGAAACAGTATGCGATTGCACCAAATCCATGTAGCTGTTTCGTTTAGCGTCTTTAACTTTTTCCTCTTTTTAACTCACCTGTAGCAGCGTAACACGATGTCATTGAACCGATAATGTTCATCGTGCCTAATGCCACCATTTCTTTGTTTCCATCCAGATGATAGTCTTTCATAGCCGCAAACGTTCTTCCAATTGCAATTGCTTCCTGGATTAGGGGGTAAGAATAAAAAGTTCCGGTTTTAGAAAAGTTGTTCGTAAAAATATCAAGTATAGTACTAGTTAGTCTGTGAGTCTGTCATGTCGCATACCGTCAGTGCGATCATACCCGCCACAACACCAATCCTAAAGCCCTTGGTAACATACTCTCCACTGAAGTAAATTTCGTCAGCTGATGGTGGATTTATGCCCTTTTTGATATGTCTCACCTGAGAAACACAATTTTATTAGTCATAAAAATACTTGTTCTTAATTTGGAGAAAAGAATTTCAAAAGGGTAACTTACAATTTGAACACCATGTTTATCAGCACGAGTTATGTAGACGAAAAAGGTGGACACGATAACGGAGATCATAGGAGCAATTGCAGCCACCCAAAAGTACTTCTTGTTCTTTTTCCCCTGTTCCAAACATGTAAAAAAGAAACTCAAACTGAAGAACTAAAGTGGAAAATCTCCGAGGAAGTCGAAGAAAACAAGAGGTTTAATTTAGTCTTACAATGTATTTGGCGACAAGAAGAAAGACCAAGAAGCTGATTCCTATGACTATAGTCTGCCAGTTCCACTGCAAAACAGAAGTGTTATTTTCTGTTGTCATCGTTTAGGCACCGAAAAAAAAAAAAGATCTAACACAGCGGAAAATAAGAACCGGTCATGGTACGTAAGTGCGATTATTACCCCGTGGTGTGCGGCTTTAAATACCGAGTGCAGTACCGAAACAATATCGGTTTTCTTTGTGAAATTCTTTATGCCGAGCAAACCTTTGAGCTGTTGAAGGGCGATTGTAATGGCCGCTCCACCCATGAACCCGACAATGGCAGCATGAGATAGAAAGTCAATCACGAAACCCAACCTGAAGGAAGTAAAGAAAGGTAAGCAACTATTCTTCCGCCCCCCCCCCCCCAAGAAATGATGATCCTCTCACGTCTCAGAACTTTTTAATATCAACTGATATGACATATGAATTATCTTTTTGTATTGGTATGTGTTTTAATATCGAAAGTTGCCCTTGTCGATGGAAGATAACAACTTGCCACCTTATAAGTTGGTTTCCAACTATTCAGAGGGGGAAAAAAAAAAAAAGCAAAGTTTGAGTTACCTAAGAATCCCAAGAGTCAATTGAGTTACACCAGCAAAGAACGTAGCAGTAAACGCAAGACGTCGATAAGCGACTATATTTTTGGGATCGATCTCATTCTGCAGCAGATTTCCAAGCAAGAGAGAGACCACAGCTACTGGCCCTATGGCTATATCTCTTGAGCTGCCCATGAAGGCATAAACTAGAGGCGGGACAAAGCTACTATCTGCATTACAGATGTAAAATAAGTTAACATTCAATATAATTGAAGTTGGGAACACTAGAAAATCCATGTTTGCCTCGGGAGAAAAAGAGCAAACTTACATAATCCATGTTGGGGTTGCAGATTGGCAAGCTTTGCATATGCAATATCCTTTTTTTAGCAGAAAAATACAGTAGTCAGAAACGAAAACCCTCAACAATATAGACAGTGACAGAGCCAGCTTTTAGTAAGGATGTACATAAAAAAAACTGAATGTTAATTGGGAGCATAAATGGAAAAGACATGAATTTTTTAAAAGCTTATTAAAAAAAAAAAAATAAAGTCAGTGGGAACGGCTGCCCCACTCATCTTACTCCGCCACTGCATATAGATACATTTAGAACGTTAATTAGGAAACCTTTTTGTTTAAAGTACCTGAGGAATACAAAGGCTTGCAATGGTAAGTCCAGCTATGAAATCCCCTTTGAATTTGGCAAGACTGTAGTCCTTAGCCCAACTAAAGATGGGAAAGATTGCTTGGACGCCAAGAATTAATTTCTTCGATATCGATTGATCCTTGAAAGAGCGCAAAGGATCGTCGGGAAAGAAGGTCTCCTTCACAGTAGAGGTGAATTCCTCCAACAAGTTTTGCTTAGGAGGTTTTTTGACCTTGTGAATGTACGGCAATCTCCCCGACGAATGGCGATGCGATGAATGCGTACTTGTTATGTCTGTGTCCTTCATTGTGAGCTCGTCCTTAATCCGTCCACTCATCGTGGCAGCTCAGCCTATTCAACATAAAAATTAACCAAAAAAAAAAAAAGCACTAGAATTAGCCCTTCAAAACATATTGAAAGAAGCAAAGTTTTCCTATATGGATACACACACACACATATATAAATGTATATAATGATATAGTTAGATGGCTACCAAGCAAAAAGCACAGAAAAGATCAATGTAGCAAGAACTTGAAGAGTATACTAAGTATTTTTTTTCCCTGCTACGGGCAATAGTGGAAGGCAAAGTAATGCTTTATATAGATATCTTACTTGTGACACGAATCTCTTAAAAGTCAAATTCTCTAAAAAAGCATCAGCAAGATGTGATTCAGACATATCTAAGTTGTGATGTAGACCATGACAAGGTCAACCCCTAATTTACAACTACCACTTGGTTCTTAAATACCGCTCAACAGTGAAAACATAATAATAGATTATTGATACACACACACACACATCAAATGTTAGCATTGACTTTTTGTCTGATTGGTTTACAACTTGGAGCTCATTCATAAGTTATGTGGATGGTTTTTTTCAGTACTTAAAAGGAATTCCTATAGCCCATAATCTCTCTATATATACACATAGACATATCTATATATTAATTAACGAGTATGCGTGAAATATACAAATAAAGTAAAGTAAAAAAAAAAAAGATATGGTGGTGATTGGATAGCCACGCGATGATGATTAAGCTACTGACCGAACTGTAACGTCTAGTCTAAGAGGAAAGGTACAAAAACAATGTGGATAAATACTTTCATCCTTTTATTATATGGTGAGATGTATTTAATAAGCAGATGTGTTGATTTATCATTAGACTAATTATATTCCTGTAATCATTCTTAATCTACTATTTAGTCAGTTGTAATTAGTCAGAAAGGAAAAGTGCCTTTCGTTTTTCCGTTCACCGCGTTCAGCCACTGGAAGTGCTGCCTGTTGATAGAAGACTAGGGCTGAAATGACTCCTTTTGAATAGGAAACCTTGAACACCTCTCTCTCTCTCTCTCTCTCTCTCTATGTTTTGATTTATTTATTTATTTTTTCGGTTTATTCTACTTTGACCTTTTTGGAACTGAGCCCTTTTTTTTTTTTTTTTTAATCTATTTCTTTAATGCAATTAATGATTACATGAGCCAGATGGCCTTTTTTAACGGGTCAAAGTTTTGTTTTTGATACTCCATGAATGCTAAGATATATGCCCAAAGTAGTCTTTTTGAACAAAATTTGTTAAACATATAAAAGGTAAAGATGGTGAAATCACTAGTAAAAGAATAGAAAAATGTTCCCCTTGGCAAATCAGTTATTTCATTATATTAAAACGGCCGGATGCTTTTTGTACGAGAACGTTGAACCCAAAAAGACAAGTGAGAAATTTTCTTTTTACAAGCCATGCAGACGTCAGAAACACATTCAAAGCTGGCTATATATTCTTGGAACTGTCCCCAAAAAAAAAAAAAAAAGTCTTCCATAATAAGCAACTTTATTTATCAAATAGTGAATATATAATAACATATTTTATAAAAAGAACATACTAAAATATTCAATAAAATATAAAATAACATAATATAAAGTCATTATCCGTCGACCGTCTTGCCTCCTAACATATCGCCGACACAATGAATTCACATTGTGTGTTTGCTAACCTAAATAATTTATATTCTTGGCAAAAAAAAAAAAAAAATGCTAATAATATATTTTACTCTCTCTTTCAGATCAGGTTAATATTATTTTATCTTGCTATATTTATACGATGGATAAGGTAAAAATTTATTTTACGATCCCGAATTAGACTAATTTAATTCTATCTAGTCTGCTTTCATTTTATATATATAATAATATAATAATAAAAAATAGAAAAATCAAAGTAATTCTGAATTGATCTCATCCTTTATTTAATGATTTCAATAATAATTTCAAAATTTTTTTTGAGTAATAAATTAATTTTTCAATGAAACACTCCTTCTAACTTCTAAAAATTGAAATAACTCATCCTTTATCTCTCTCTCTCTAGAGTTTTTCAAAAGTTAGCTCTCTCTCTCCGGCCACCAGATATTCGGTTGTCAGAAAAGAAGAGTTTTTGAGTTTTTAAAAAAGTTAGCTTCATTCCATGATCATTACTACCTCTCTCTCTCCGGCCACCAGATATTTGGTTGTCAAAAAAGAAGAGTTTAGAGTTTTTCAAAAGTGAGGATCATTACCTCTTTAATTGCTTTTAATTAGAAATCAACTCGCCATATAATCCCATGTACAAAACACAACTTGGAAAAGAAAATTCAAAAAAAGAAAATGAAATTAAATATTTCTTTCTATTTTTTTAAGATACCCCCATGAAGCATCAAAAATCATACAAGATAAGTCCAGATCGTCTACATAATAAATATGAAAATATAGATGTGTTTTATAGCATATTAATCTTATTTAAATATATATACTAACCATCATCACGTTCTCCGAGAGCGTTGACCGGCGGAGTGTACTTTCTAACGAGCTTCAACACTTGATAATAATCTTATTTCTTCTACAGAGGAAATTAAGCCTTAAAACATAATTAGATATTAATCTGAAAGTATCTGATATGCACTGTTTATAACGAATTGGAATTAATTTGTCGGAATTATTAGAGACTAGTTAATTAAGGACAGCAGAAAAGTCAAATTAGAACGGTGTAGTAATCACCGCAATGTTCTGGTTAGCGGAGTTTAGTACGGTGTTAAGTTCCTTCTTGTTATAAAAATACCAAAAATATGGGGTAGGGGTAAGAGTAAAAAAAACACACTACCTAACAAAAATTAAAAAACTTAAGTTTAACCCTATATAATTGTCCTCGCTGAAAAAGTCTCTTCTTTCAATTTTCTCTAGACATTAGCGTGAGGACGTGCCTCAAGCACGTCATATTTTCGATTTTAGTAATAATTTAATTTGTGAGTCTTTATATATATTGTTTTTTTGACGTTTAGGTATCTAATATAGCGTAAATATTATGACCTACTCTTTAAATAAAAAGCAAAAGCAAATTAGTTACGTGGTCGTTTGGAACATAAAGGTTCCAATTGAAAATTTTCAACTAAACTCTAAAATTACTAAATCTACCTCTCACTCACTCATTCTCTTTCATTTTCAAAAACACTCAAATTTTAAAAGTTCATAACTTTCTTATTTCAAGTCGAAATGAAATTATTTTTTTTTAAATCGCAATGATTGATAAGAAAAACGACACAAGGTCCACATTACATATTTCTTTTTAGCACATTTCAAATTTTTACACTATTTTCTATATTATAGTTCATTTTCAATTCACATTACAACTAAACACACATTTCAACTCCAACCTACAAAACTCCAACTCCAACCTATAAACTCCAACTCCAACCATTATTCTTAACGGGACCTAAGAATTCTAAGAGTTTGCTTTGCATAATATAATAACTGTAGCTGAAAGGATCATACTACATGTATGCTGATGCCTAACCAATATTACATATGAATAAAAAAAGTCATAGGCTATTCGATTTTAGATGATTAATATTTCTCGAAGAAAAAAAAAGAAGATTAAGTTTTCTTTGAAAGTTAGATAACATAATTTGTCTTTTGAATTGCTAGAAAAAATAAACTATATTAGTTTCTTTATATTTTATGTTATGTTGATAATGATTTTACTCACTTGTTATAATTTATAGCAAGTTAAATAATATTAATGGTTAGTTTAAAATTATGATACTAGAAGTTGTTAAAAATCATTTTAAAATTTTAGGAAAAATAAAAACTACAAACTTTGCCTTCTTGAATTATTTGTTTATTACACGTGAGTATGAGAATTTAATCGATAGATTATTTTATGAATTAAGTTTTCAATACCAAAAAAAAAAAAAAAGTAACATTTTACTTCATTTAAAGGTAAGAAAATTAAGATTGAGGGTGATTGTAAGTATAACCTAGTGGTAATTTATATTTGATTTTATCATAAAATATAGAGATTGAATTCTCCATTTTCAATATAAAAAATTTCATTATTAAAGACCTAAAAGCCAAAAATAGTAAAGGTTAATCACAACTTTATCACCGTTTTTTTTTTTCCTTTACCTGAAATTTAAGACGTAAATATAATATCGCCCATGATCTCTCTTCTATCAAGTGAATTATTAGGATAGAATTTGAAGGAAATTAATTATATAATGGTTAGATTGTATTAGTTTGGACCATAGCTGAAGTAATCTAATGGAAAGAAGAGAAGTTGTCAAATAATTTATAAACAAAATTTTCTAATGATAGATATAAGCTGTTAAAAATAAGGTGTGAGGTATGAAATAAGGCATAAATCATGTGAATAAATCTAAAATATTGCATTAAAAATGAAAAAAGAATTATTGATCAATTTCAACCATTGGATTACTTCAACTAAAAGATTGAGGTACAAAATTCATTCCCTTTTCTATATTATTATGTAGATAGTTGCTAGTATCTGTGTTTGGTAAATAAGTTGAGTTTGAGTTGAGTTGATTTTTAAGTTTGAATAGTAATTTTTTGACTTTTCAGAAAAGACAAAAAACTTTTTCAGAAAACAAAAAAATGATAAAAAAGTACAGTTTAGTTTAAGTTGAGTGTGTATGGTAAACGGGCTTACTCTTGATTTCTTCGCTCACTAATTTACACAATTTCTAAATTTTGGTCAATAAATTAAAAAAATAAACCATATCAACTTTTGTTTGGTAAATAACCATATTATTAGCTTAGTACGTACTTGTTTACTCTTTCTTTAGGAATGTGTGTGTGTGTGTGTGTTTTTTTTTTTGGTCAAACTTTATTGTATTCTATTTTTTATTGTTTATATCATGTGAGATGAGTGGAGGATAAAAATTTTAAAAGATCTAACTAGTCATAATATTTTGTGTATCTATTAATTCCTGCATGTCATAATCATATTAAAAAAAAAAAAAAAAGATCAGTGCTTGTTTACAACACTAACGATAATCCTATAAAACAAATATGGGAAGAGCATTCCCTTGTTATATTCATTATGAAGAATCTATTGTAGCATCAACATAGTGAGAATCATTCATTTAGCAATAATAATAATAATAATAATGAGAATCGTTAAAATAACTAACAATTTAGTTATGCACACTTCAAATATTTAAATTTAATGTTTTTGACAATAAAATTATATAATGCAACATTTATTAATTTAGGAATGAGAGATTTGAATCTTATACCTTATAATGGAGTCAAGTGGATAGCTAGGTTATGCCTACAGCTACAACACTTTAAACATAAGAGCCTATTGGGTACATTATTTTTTTATACAATAATACTAAATTATGGTTAATTAATTGGCATATTAGAATTTTTTTATGTGTTCTGATTTAAATTTTTAAATTTCATTCTTATTTGTACCCCAATCCTCATAATTACTTTTTTCATCCTTTTAATTAGAAAACAACAATTATAAACTTGAAAACTCAACGTCGAAATAGTTGTAGAATTATAAATTATTCGTAGGCTAGATCATCACCTGCAGATACAACATATGTACATACACTATTACCAGTATATATATATATATGTTTTGCCCAACATTTAAGGAAATATCAAGCGCCGTACCGTGAGCAACTAGAAATTTTCTTTTGTACCTTTTTATTTATTTTATAATTTCTTACCTAACCATCACTAAAACCAATATACATACATACATATATATATATATATATACATGTGTAATTTACTATGCTACACATGATAACCTTTTTTACTATACATATTTATTGCTTTTTTTTTTTTTCTTTTTTCTTTTTAAGGAATTAACTATACATATTTCTACGCGTAGCAATTTTTTTTCCCCTCTCTCATAAATTATAGAAATTCCCCTTGAAATAAATGACATGCATGGGATGAAATTACACCATAAATAACCAATCCATCTAGATATACGGTGAGGTGAGAACCATTAATCTTTTATTCTACGGTCTTTTTTTTTTTTTGGTTATTTTTGTATTAATTTTAGATTCATTTGCTTAGTGATCACCAAAAATTATGGGGGAAAAAGGAAGCAACATGTTGATTGAATTGAAAAAGGAAGTAAAAAAGATAGGCTGACTTGAACACCAATTTATACTTGAGGTAAATTGATAACTTTAAAATGTAATTAAAATGGTAATACATCTAAAATATAGATTAAAATTATTAATTTTATTTCTAGCGTTTATTCATCAATTACGAAGTGCCTACGAGCATATATAGTTTTTTATGAGATGCTATTGACATTTGTGAAAAGAAACGTAAAAAGAAAAAAGTGGATGAGATAATTAAAGTGATAGAGAGAATTTTTTGATAGGAATATATATATATATATATATATATATAAGAAAAAAAAAAATATCCTGTTGGCAAAAAAAAAAAAAAAAAGTGACCTCCTTCATCATTCAGTTAATGATTAATTCAGGGAAAAAATGGTGATCATAGAAAGAAAGATCAGTTTTTTGTCTGGGTCAACGTTGACCATGAGAATATAGTTTTTTTTTTAAAATTTTATTTTTAAATC
>CM046368.1:4285842-4333057 GCA_025413025.1 Ficus hispida | reverse complement strand
GCATGCTGATACATATAAAATCGTTTTAAATTTTAGAGGAGTAAAATAAGAATAAAGAGAATAAAGTAACAATATTTTATTTAAAAAATAGGGATGAAGAAGTAAGTAGCATATTTTGACAATAAAATATAATTAAAGTAAATAACATGTCATAGTTTTAAAATTATTTGAAGTGAAATTATTTATCTAATTTTTATTTTCAGTTATTTAATTCATATGATTTAAAATCATCTTATTATTTTTCTTTAATTTCATAAAAATGGTATTAATTTTAATTTTTGAAAAAGGGGTATATAATGTGGAGGCACTTCTAGCTCCATTCATAAGCGAGTATATGATATTAAGTATTTGCTAGGAATGCTCTAAGAGTGAAAGATATTTTAGTTGTATTTCATTTATTTTGAACAGATTAATAATATATTTGAGGTTTTTTCATTACATATTTACTATATTATCCTCATCTAGATTTACATATTAAACTAAATGTAAGCATATGGCTCATTGATTACTTGGTATTTAAGCTATTAAAATGTTGCATATAATAGATTTTTGTATGCACGAAGACAATGTTTTAAAATAAGTAATCTAAATCTATAGTCCGAACTCTATGGGTTAGATTGAGCAACTAACTCATATGAAGACTATTATGTTATCTAAAGTCAATTGGGGAGATAGTTTGTCTTGACTATCTGGAGCGAGGCGACTCTCAAGTAGAGACATAGATATATTACCTAGTGATGATGATATATTAGACTGGACCAAAGTGTAATTAATCTATATGTCCGTTTGATTAGATTAATTCACTTTTGACGTTCATTATGTAATAAACTTAATCCTAAGTAAGTAAATGACTTCATGTTGATGACTTGTATACTTTGATGTCCCAAAGGCTAAAGGATTTCTAAGTAGTAAGCTATTACACCGGTTCGTTGAATACAAGACTTATATTCGACGTGAGCTTTATTTAAAGATATGGAATCATAGTTCATATAAAGAGTAAATGTTATCTTTTTAAACGACATTAGCAAGATGTGAAAATAGACGAGGCATACAGTCGTTTATTGGGTAAATAACTAATTATTCACTTTGGATGAATAATTATTTTCCTATTGGATGTATAAGGGATCTTTAAGATAGCGTGATCAAAAGGTTGAACGAACTTTGACTTTGAGTTATCATGGATATTTGAGTGTATTGCATCTATGACAAGGTCATTGGACTGCAGCTATATACTCATTTACGTAATACGATATCTAATTGGGAATGCAGTTTCAGGTTTATAGTGGCGTGACTCTAAAACTAATTATTGAGTAATTAATTTATTTGATATAGAATAATTAATTACATAGATTATTGGAGCCCATATTATATATATGTCTAATATATCCTTTTACTAGCTCAATATAATCTCTTAATAGATGGTAATCAATTGGAATATTCATTATAGTTTAAATTCTTAGGTGTAGTGAAGAGAATAATCTGAAGCACCTCCCACAAGGTGTAGGCATTTTTTCCGTTAAGAGTAAAATGAGAATTTTGTTTCATTTAATTAATTAAATGAATATTTAGTTTGGACAAATATTTATTTGAAGATAAGATTTGAAATTTGAATTAATTATATTTATCTTTTGTGATAAATATGAGATTAATTTAAATTGATAAATATGGATAAATTAGTTATTTGATAATTAATTTAAATATTTAGATAATCTTATTTAAATAAATATTTTAAATTAAATATGTTAATTATCCATGGAGATAAAATCATAAGATAGTTGGAGATAAAAATTTGAATCTCCAAGACTATTATGGGCGATTTTTCTATCTCCAGGCAAGAGAAAAAACACAGATTAGGGAAGGAGGAGAGATAAAAATCTTTTTCAAGTGGCCGATTTGAATTCAAAGTCCACCTAGTCCATTCACTACAAATAAGACCATAGGGGTTCCGATTTCATTTAAACCACAGACTTTAAGGTGAGCGAGCATATTATTATTATTATCTCATTGTAGTAATAACAAGCTGTAAGATTTTGGGTGGTTCGAAGGAGAAAGCCACGCACGATTGGGAATTGGAAAATAGTAAAGAAGATTGGTTGATTGAAGCTCTTTTTGATTACATCATCCGGCATTCCTATTGTCTTCTCTAAAGGTACGTAGATTGTAAAAAAATTATATTGTATATGACAACATGAGATGATACATTCTTATTATTTATTTATTTTTTAAATTTCATTGCGTAAATTACCGCTCCTACAGTATTTTGTTGTGGCTTCTTTCTTATATATATATATATATATATATATATATATAAAGTACTTTGGTGTGGCAATGCCACAAATAATTCATAGCTTCCTTTTTGTGTTATCATAATAATTTAATGGGGAAATGAAAAATCAGTTTTTATGATTTTTAAGGGACTTAATTTCAATGAATTATACAATTCATCAATTGTTATGTCATTGAGTGAGCAAATTAAATTTCACTTCCATAAAATCATACTAAAAGTTAATAATTGCAACTAGACCTTTTCCCTTAATTAATTCTTGCTTGTTAATTCATGTACTTGGGTTAATGATGACTAAAAACAAAAAAGTCAATATATACCATGTTATTAGTATTATTATTGTTATTAGGAATGGTCTTGCTATATTCTGCTATAAAGGCGAAAATTATTAAAAATTTTTAGCAGGGTGGTGAGATCGATACTAAAATTGTAAGTAACTTGTGTGATTGTAAGCATATATATAGTAGCAGTAATTGAGCATTTATTCGCATCATAAAGTATTAAATCTGAATCCTTCCATCCTCAAGTTAAAAAAAAATGTCTTTTTTTTTTTTAATTGTCTTTGTTATTTGAGGTGCCACACATATTACAAACAATATGAATGCAACTAATTGTACTTTTTGGATGCGGATATAAAAAGTAGGTATTTTAATTGGAACTCAATGATTAATTACTAATTTTTTTTCAACAAAGTATTATCCACTAATATGCTTGTGACAGCATGTTTGTGATCAAGATTTGTTTCACCGTCTTTTATATATGCTAATCAATTAAAATAGAGATTACACTTTCAGAAATTGTTTAGGCATAATTCATCATTTATAAAATGGCAACGCTGGACTACAGACAAGTATAAAACCACTATAAAAAAATTGATTGCTTGTTAATGAGGGCAATAATTGAAAATTAATAAATTCCAACATATAATGGCCTATCTATGTAAGATATCCGATAGCCATGGATAAAGCACGAATTTTTAATAAGAGGGGCTAATAATAACAAGCTTTAAATTTTAGAAAAATGAAATGAAGTTTTCAAGTTTTTAAAGAGGTTATTTATAACTTTTTAACCAGATACATATATAAAAACATAATTAATTAAAAGTTGAGGGGGCTTAATCCCCTCAGGCCCTAATGCCTTCGTCCCTCACGGTAGCAACCATTACAATTGTTATGAAATATATAACATAATATATTTTCAGAAATTCAATATAATTAAGCATACATTTACATGACTGTTAAAATAAATACATATGTGAATAAGTTAGTAAACTCTTAGGCTATGTTTGGAGAATTGGGTCAAACATAAATTTTTTATCTAAGTTTTTGTCTTTTTCTAAAAAAGTTTTTTGTTTTTTTTTTGAAAAGATTTTTTGTCTTTTCTAAAAAGTCAATAGAAATTACTATTAAAACTTAAAATTTTCAACTCAAACTCATTCACCAAACGGATCCTTAATATAAAAAAAAACTTAATTACTCGTAAATACGTTATTTGCTTAAACAGTTTAGTGAATATATTATTTATTTATTTCAGTTTTCATTAATTTGTTATTTACGTCTTTCTCCTTCTATTACTCTCTTTGGTTTTCTTCAATTAATTTGGATTCATCTTTGCGGGATCAATTTCTTCACTGTTATCTTTCAGTAGCTATTCGTCTTGTAATGACCAAAAAAAATTCTAGAAGTACATATGAAGAACACACATATACATACAAACACATACGACCATATATAAAGTACACATAAAAGTCCACTCTTTTTTTTTTTTTTTAATTGAATTACCGCATTTTCATTATCTTATGTTTCGAGAAATGCAATAGATGACCATTTGTCTTTAAAACTCTATGTTATGACCTATAAGCGTATCAACTGTTGATAAACAAGATAAATTAGCTTAAATTAAATGGCTGAATTAGTCTTATAATAAACAATAAATCAGATGACTTTAACTTTGTTACCAAACACATTAATTTTTTCGATTTGAAAAAAAAAAAAGTTTCTTAAATTCAAAATATGGTATATTAGAAAAAAAAAAAAAAAACCATTTGGGAGTCTAAAAAAAATAGATGATACTTCAAAAGAGAAAACTCGGATATGGGTGGAGATCCACAGGCAGTCGACCGTGGTTTTTTTTTTTTCTTTTCCGGGTACGGAGACCTGAAACTGTCGTGGGGAAGAAGTTGAGAAAAGCATGCATATACTCCGAGTCAAGTTGCGCATCTCTCAATAAGTTAATATATTAAATTGGTATCTAACAACATTCTAAGTTAAAACTCACAATTTAAAAAATAAGTTAAAATATTTATAAGAGAAAACACGATAGAAAATGAATTGAAAATTGAGTTTAAAATGTGATGCTAAGCAGGAGCTAAATTTCTGATTGTCCTTTTGATTGTGTTGGTATTTTAAATGGAAATAGTGACCCCCTCTCGAACATGAGTAACAAAATGGTCTGGATTTTGAACGTGGTGTAATGTTTGTAAAATGGGGTTTTTCTTTAACTATCTAAAAAAAAAAAGATCCATATTCGATGAGTTGTCCACTTGAACACATCTTAATTTCTATCATGCATATTCCGACTGTAATAATCTCCAAAACGAAAACAAAAACTGAAAAAGGAAAGAAAAACATAAGCAAAGATCAGTTTTTTCTCAGTTTAATTAATTTTTTTTCCAGCTAAACGCAGCTTCGTTTAACACGGTAAATTATTATATCACTTATTATTCCTTGTTTAATTAAATTGTAGTAAAATTGTATTATATATGCAAAGAAAGACTTATTTTAGGCGGGAAAGTTTGATGTATATATATTAATTGCAACTACCCATTTCGCGCGCGCTAACTTGCTGGCATTCTATGAAGTTTACTTGTGTATATTCAACCGATATTTAGCAATATTTATTTATATTTTGTAGTTAGTTTGACAGAAAAGATTCACTTAAAAAAATGTTTTGATATTTTCTAAAATTAAAATTCGACACATTGAGCAATGATATTCAACGAAAAAGGAAAGAAAAACATAAGCAAAGATCAGTTTTTTCTCAGTTTAATTAATTTTTTTTCCAGCTAAACGCAGCTTCGTTTAACACGGTAAATTATTATATCACTTATTATTCCTTGTTTAATTAAATTGTAGTAAAATTGTATTATATATGCAAAGAAAGACTTATTTTAGGCGGGAAAGTTTGATGTATATATATTAATTGCAACTACCCATTTCGCGCGCGCTGACTTGCTGGCATTCTATGAAGTCTACTTGTGTATAAACGGATATAAAGGTGTACAGGATTAACACTAGTCTACTGGTAAAAAAACAAAAAATTACCCAAAGAAAAAAAAAAAATCTGCAAATTCGCTTTTCGTGAAATTAAGGGACTCCACGAGTACTCCCAAAGATGAACATTTGTATTGGTGGAAATTTTGATACTCCAGTGTTACTGGAACTTTAGAAAAAATATCAATATGAATGGAAATATCATATAAAATAACAGAAATTATGAAAAGTTTCTTCATATATATATATTTATATATCTATAATATTAAGAATAGTATAAACGTTTAAAAAGATGCTTAAGTAAACAAATTTTGCATGAAAAACACCATCTATATATATATATATATATATCTCATATATCTATCAATACCAAAAGTAAGTTATATAAGAATCAATCGAGGTTGAGAATGTGATCTTGATTCAACAAGTGCCATGACATGTTATTAGAATCGTATTAAACGTAGCCGTAAACATGCCATATATTTGAATTTGTTGATTTTTTTCCCACTGTATTTACATTAGTGGGAAACTATGAATATATCTCCCTATTATTTACCCGAGATGGTGGTGGTAAGCTTGAATTAAGATAATTGAACATTCTATGTCCATCTGATTAACAAAATCATGATTACAAGGATAATAAACATGTGAAGTCTTATCGGAGGAGCTTCTATAATTGCATCTCAAATTCATAAATTGTAAACTCATAGAAAGACTCTCTAATCAAGTTTTAGCATTTTTTTACCTTGAACTTGAGGTTTTTTAACTTTTTTTTTTTAAATATTAGACATTTCTCTTTTTTGTTTTGTGAAAAGATATATCACTAGAAGACCAAAACAAATGTTAATCAAATAAAAATTAATAAAATCATATCCATCAATCTTTTTTTTTTTAATTTCCAAGTTATTGATATTTCTTTAAATTATTCTGAAATATCCAAAAACTTTGTAAAAATTACAATGTAACTTCACCGAAGTGATATTCAACCGATATTTAGCAATATTTATTTATATTTTGTAGTTAGTTTGACAGAAAAGATTTCACTTAAAAAAATTTTTGATATTTTCTAAAATTAAAATTTCGACATATTGAGCAATGATTTAGCCCCCCCACCAATTATGAGTTCTATATGCGGATAAAAGTACAGGGTGGGCTCACCAATTATTTGTACTCGTGTAGGTCCTAATTCTACTTGCATGTATCTTTTGGTAAAGATTCCAAATTTCAGATATAATTATATACTAATCGAAAACCACATGAATATTCGGCTTGTTTCGTTTTTTTAATGTGTGCACAAATTTTGTAAAATTTTCAATTTTTTTTCTTTTTGTTTTATTCTTTTAACATTTTATTAAAAAATTATTTGATGAAGTTATATACACAAGAAGAGCACATTAAAAAAAATGAAATGTATAGTAATTATTTAGGAGATACATTTGATAAATAGCAACTGATAAAGTTGATCAAGTAGGGACACATAGGAAAAAAAAATTTGTAAAGGTCATGTTTGAAAAGGAAAATATAATAAACATATACAAGAAAAAAAAATACTTATTAGGGATACATTTGAGAAAAGTTATTTCTGATAGGGAAATTAAAAATAAAATAAATAAGAACATTTAAAAACATAAGATTCCAAAATAAACAAAAATGGTTCGATCAAAACGTGAATTTTGGTTACTATTGATTATGTAAACAAGTGTTACATATTTGAGGTGAATATATATATATATATATATTATATATATTGAAATTTTAAGGGAAAGAAAAAAAACTTTATAGAGGACCACAAGATAAATAGTAATAAATAAATAAAGGAGGGGTAGTGATCAAAACGCACCGTTTTGGTCTTTATAACACTTCTATCTATTGTAGACAATATAAAAAGAGATGAGTAAGCTCAAATTCCGTCCAAGTTCATTGAACCACCAATATACATAAAATATAAATGGAATGGTGGAGGCCAAGGAGCAAACGTGGAGCAAATTGGTGGCGGTGAATCTTCACTTGTTCGAGGATTTGCAGTCTCCAACGTATCGGAAGAAATAAGGTCAAATAGTCGCTCTTTTATTTATTGAAGTTGAACTTTTCATAATCATTATCTCTGCGATATCTCATTACAAAATGATAAGTTAAAATGGTATTACTGTCGTTTGTTAATTTCTTTCCGTTAATTTTGGTGCCAAAGTCTAGTGATATGCTTATGTGTGTCTATATATATATATATATATATATATATACATATTGGTATTTCCGAAAGGAAGGAATCACTTTGGCCCTTCCAAAGAGTTATCTCGAGTTTTATTCTATATGTTGGTTCTAGATAATAGCTTCTTTGGTAGCTAGCTAGGTTTATCTTATCTTAATAGACCTAACCAATTTACAATAAAAGGTCTTCAATTCTCTTCCCCAAAGTAGTTTTCTATGTGTCAACACTTGGTATTATGTACTTCTATCATGGGTATATAACCAAGTGTTTTTCTTCTAATCATACGTTTGAAAAACAAATTCAGATTTTTATAAGAAAAAATATTATTAAAAAAAACTTTTTAATTAGTTTCCAAACACAGCCTCAAGACAGAGTGCCAAATCAAGTTATTGGATATGTTCTCCCTTTTTTTCAAACCACACAATAAAACTGAGATCTAAAAATTAGGGAAAACTTAGCTGTCATATTTAGGAAAAAGAAAAAAAGAATATAGTGTCGAGTTAGTGAATTGTCAACGCAATCCAGCTTCTCCGGTTGCATGTACCGGAGGAAAGAAATAAAAAATAAATATCTTGTCAGTATTGGAACAATTAGTGAATATCAACGTGACACTTTTTCTGTTGCGTGTACTGACTGTTTCTTTTATACATATATAATATACGGATGTATATCCACATTAGTGGGTCTTCTAAGTTGTATAAGTGAACATGCATTCACATATACACTATAATAAACACACGTATAGGCAAATAAAAATGAAAGAGAAAACAATATATATATATGTATGTCAACTTTTAAGAATGCTGATTAAAGAGATTGCAAGTAACTAGCACAAATGCGTCTAGGTTTCACTAACCTAGAGGACGTTAAATTTCTACATGAGACTTGTTTAATTTGAAGCATTTGGTGAATGGAAAGAAGTAAAATATCATCAAGTTTGGATGGCCTCTTTCCATTGTCCGAGGGTTAATTTGCAGAAAGAAACGTGTTAATTTGGATGGAATTTTGTTTTGGTATCAAGGCTAAGGATTCTTGGCCAAATTATTAAAGAAAAAAGGAAGGGGGGAAAAAAAAAGGAGCAAGTAGCAAGTATACTTGTTTATTTATGAAAAAAATTCATTTTTAATTTGGAAAAATAGATCATTTTCATCTTATTGCATCTTGTATATCTCTGCCGATGTCTTCCACACCCCCCCCCCCCCCCCCCCCAAAAAAAAAAAAAAAAAGGGATTTGAAAACGTATAGTAGACCAACAGTTATTTTTTACAATCTTAATTAATTACATAGATTAAAATAATATATGAGGTTTGATCCAATTAATTTCCCGAAATTTTTGTTTTGTCAACTAACCTTATAAAATTTTCTTTATAATAAATATGCATTAGTATAACTTTCGTTTCTTTGTTTGTTTGTTTGCTTTTGTTTTTTTTTTTTTTTCGGCTAACGTTTAATTTATACGTACTTCATATAATCTAGAGAAAATACCAATTAACAATATAAATTGAAACCAAACATTATTTATCGGTGCATCTTTCGCATTGAAAAATCTGGTTTTAGACTACGGCATAAAGTTTTGTCAAATTTAACTCACACAAATAGATATATAAATATATATGCGCACATCATTTTATTAATTTTAAAAAATCTTCCTCTTAACTGCCTAGAAGAAGATAAATCAGTTGCACTTGTCATGGACGTCACTGAAGTCTCTCTCTCTCTCTCTCTCTAAACCTGCTCACATTTGACAGTTTCTTTATTTTATGTTCTAATTGTTCACATACTACGTAAAATATTTCTATGAATTCTTGCAACACAATAGCCTGTACATTACAAACAAAAAACAGTTCATGATGATTGTCTCCCCTAAAAAAAAAAGTTTATTTACGACTATGTCCTTATAATAATAATAATAATAATAATAATAATAATAATAATAATAATAATAATTATTATTATTATTATTATTATTTTTGCTGAAGGACAATATCCTTGTTTATATTGGTGTTTGAGAGGGGAAAAAATATTGTATGTGGTGATGATTTTCAAACAGTAAATAGTTTAAGTTGAATTAAAATATTATTGAAATCTTTTTAAAAAGTGAGATTTAAAACTATGCATTAAACAAGGATCACTGACATAGATGATCAAAAGTTTTTAGTTTTCATACTGAAAATTGATGTTTGTCACCAAAAGAAAGAAAATTTGGAAGTGGGTGTGATCTCTACTGTAATTATTTGTCCGCGAATTAGGACGAAGCCAAAAATTTTGTTTAAGGAGGCTTATTTAAATATATATATATATATATATATATATATTCGGTGGGAGCGGGCGGCTGACTCTTCTCGTCCTCAAGTGGCGGACTTGTTTTGTAATATATTTAAGGTTATACTTGTTTTTGTTTTGTTTTTTTTGCTAGAAATGTGTGCCTGACTTATTCGTAAGGGAAAAAAAAAGTATAAAAATAGATGATTACATGCTCCATGGCGTATGGAAATATGTAAAGTACTCTTATGCAATATTATATACAACTTATTATAGGATATCATAACAAGAGATAAGTATGGTGAAAAGCCGTCCAAGTTCAATGAATCTGAGATTTGACGTTGATGTAGCACCTATATATATATATACACACACAAATATATACACATATACTGGCTAATCAGTTAGCTGGGACGATGAAGTTAATTAACTGTTTTTCTAGATTGGGATCTCTCTTCGAAGTTAAGGTAATTAAATACGTGTTAATTTTCTCTTGGAATAACTTCTTTGCCCTTTTGTGCAGAGTATAAGTGCTGTAGCTATAGCTTTAGCCAAGAAGGGAAAAAAAATTAAGTGCTATGGTTATAGTGCTACAGTATAATACACACACACACACACACACACACACACGGATCGGCATGCTGATACATATATAATCGTTTTAAATTTTAGAGGAGTAAAATAAAAAAGAGAATAAAGTAACAATATTTTATTTAAAAAATAGGGATGAAGAAGTAAGTAGCATATTTTCACAATAAAATATATTTAAAGTGAATAACATGTCATAGTTTTAAAATTATTTGAAGTGAAGTTATTTATCTAATTTTTATTTTCAGTTATTTAATTCATATGATTTAAAATCATCTTATTATTTTTCTTTAATTTCATAAAAATGGTATTAATTTTAATTCTTGAAAAGGGGGTATATAATGTGGAGGCACTTCTAGCTCCATTCATAAGCGAGTATACGATATTAAGTATTTGCTGGAATGCTCTAAGAGTAAAGACAATTTCGTTGTATTTCATTTATTTTGAACAGATTAATAATATATTTGAGGTTTTTTCATTATATATTTGTTATACTAGTCCTCATCTAGATTTACATATTAAAGTAAATGTAAGCATATGGCTCATTGATTACTTGGTGTTTAAACTATTAAAATGTTACATATAATAGATTTTTGTATGCACGAAGACAATGTTTTAAAATAAGTAATCTAAATCTATAGTCCGAACTCTATGGGTTAGATTGAGCAACTAACTCATATGAAGACTATTATGTTATCTAAAGTCAATTGGGGAGACGGTTTGTCTTAACTATCTGGAGCGAGGTGACTCTCAAGTAGAGACATAGATATATTGCCTAGTGATGATGATATATTAGACTGGACCAAAGTGTAATTAATCTATAAGTCCGCTTGATTAGAATAATTCACTTTTGACGTTCATTATGCAATAAACGTAATCTAAGTAAGTAAATGCATGATGACTTCATGTTTATGACTTGTGTACTTTGATGTCCTAAAGGCTAAAGGGTTTCTAAGTAGTAAGTTATTAGACCGGTTCGTTGAATACATGACTTATATTCGACGTGAGCTTTATTTATAGATATGAATCATAGTTCATATAAAGAGTAAATGTTATCTTTTTAAACGACATTAGCAAGATGTGAAAATAGAAGAGGCATCGGTCGTTTCTTGGGTAAATGACTAATTATTCACTTTGGATGAATAATCATTTTCCTATTGGATGTATAAGGATCTTTAAGATAGCGTGATCAAAATGTTGAACGAACTTTGACTTTAAGTTATCATGGAATCATATGAGTGTATTCATATATGACGACATTAGACTGCAGCTACACAGTCATTTACGTAATACGATATCTAATTGGGAATGCAGTTTCAGGTTTATAGTGGTGTGACTCTAAAACTAATTTTGTGTAATTAATTTATTGATATAGAATAATTAATTCATATATTATTGGACCTATATTATATATATGTCTAATATATCCTTTTACTAGCTCAATATAATCCTTAATGGATGGTAATCAATTAGGATATTCATTATGGTTTAAATTCTTGGTGTAGTGAAGAGAATAATCTGAAGCACCTCCCACAAGGTGTAGGTATTTTTTCCGCTAAGGGTAGAATAAGAATTTTATTTCATTTAATTAATTAAATGAATATTTAGTTTGGACAAATATTTATTTGAAGATAAGATTTGAAATTTGAATTAATTATATTTATCTTTTGTGATAAATATGAGATTAATTTAAATTGATAAATATGGATAAATTAGTTATTTGGATAATTAATTTAAATGTTTAATAATCTTATTTAAATAAATATTTTAAATTAAATATGTTAATTATTCTATTTGAATTTAAATTGAAACAAATCTATCTAGTCTAACTTGTTAGGCATTTTGTGAGGATAAGGAAGGAAAAGATTTTCTTACTAATTTATTTGGATAATTATTACATAATTATTTGATTCAAATAAAGTTGTCATGATTTTATTTGAATTTAAATTGAGTTATGAACATTATCCATGGAGATAAAATCATAAGATAGTTGGAGATAAAAATTTGAATCTCCTAGACTTATTTGGGTGATTTTTCTATCTCCTAGACAAGAGAAAAACACATATTAGGAAGGAGGAGAGATAAAAATCTTTTTCAAGTTCCCGATTCGAATTCAAAGTCCATCTAGTCCATTCACTACAAATAAGACCCTAGGGGCTCCGATTTCTTTTAGACCACAGATTCTAAGGTGAGCGAGCTTATTATTATTATCTCATTATAGTAATTACAAGCTGTAAGAGATTTGGGTGGTTCGAAGGAGAAAGTCACGCACGATTGGGAATTGGAAAATAGTAAAGAAGACTAGTTGATTGAAGCTCTCTTTGATTACATCCTCCGGCATTCCTATTGTCTTCTTGAGTCGGCATTCCTATTGTCTTCTCTCAAGATACGTAGATTGTAAAAAATTATATTGTATATGACAACATGAGATGATACAGTCTTAATTTTTTTTTTTTTAAATTTCATTGCGTAAATTACCGCTCCTACAGTATTTTGTTGTGGCTTCTTTCTTATATATATATATATATATATATATAATATATATAAAGTACTTTGGTGTGGCAATGCCACAAATAATAGCTTCCTTTTTGTGTTATCATAATAATTTAATGGGGAAATGAAAAATCAGTTTTTATGATTTTTAAGGGACTTAATTTCAATGAATTATACAATTCATCAATTGTCATGTCATTGAGTGAGCAAATTAAATTTCACTTCCACAAAATCATACTAAAAGTCAATAATTGCAACTAGACCTTTTCCCTTAATTAATTCTTGCTTGTTAATTCATGTACGGGTTAATGATGACTAAAAAACAAAAAAGTCAATATATACCATGTTATTAGTATTATTATTGTTATTAGGATTGGTCTTGCTATATTCTGCTATAAAGGCAAAAATTAATAAAAATTTTTAGCAGGGTGGTGAGATCGATACTAAAATTGTAAGTAACTTGTGTGATTGTAAGCATATATATAATTTAGCAGTAATTGAGCATTTATTCGCATCATAAAGTATTAAATCTCAATCCTTCCATCCTCAAGTTAAAAAAAAAATGATCTTTTTTTTTTTAATTGAGTTTCTTTGTTATTTGAGGTACCACACATATTACAAACAATATGAATGCAACTAATTGTACTTTTTGGATGCGGATATTAAAAGTAGGTATTTTAATTGGAACTCAATGATTAATTACTAATTTTTTTCAACTAAGTATTATCCACTAATATGCTTGTGACAGCATGTTTGTGATCAAGATTTGTTTAACCATCTTTTATATATGCTAATAAATTAAAATAGAGATTCCACTTTCAGAAATTGTTTAGGCATAATTCATCATTTATAAAATGGCAAGGCTGGACTGCAGACAAGTATAAAACCACTATAAAACAATTGATTGCTTGTTAATGAGGGCAATAATTGAAAATTAATAAATTCCAACATAATGGCCTATCTATGTAAGATATCCGATAGCCAAGGATAAAGCCAGAATTTTTAATAAGAGGGGATAATAATAACAAGCTTTAAATTTTAGAAAAATGAAATGAAGTTTCTAAGTTTTTAAAGAGGTTATTTATAACTTTTTAATCAGATACATATATAAAAACATAATTAATAAAAAGTTGAGGGGGGCTTAAGCCCCCTCAGGTCCTAATGCCTTCGTCCCTCACGGTAGCAACCATTACAATTGTTAGGAAATATATAACTAATATATTTTCAGAAATTCAAAATAATTAAGCATATATTTACAATGACTGTTAAAATAAATACATATATATGTGAATAAGTTAGCAAACTCTTAATAAAAAAAAACTTAATTACTCGTAAATATGCTATTTACTTAAACAGTTTAGTGAATATGTTATTTATTTATTTCAGTTTTCATTAATTTGTTATTTACGTCTTTCTCCTTCTATTACTCTCTTTGGTTTTCTTCAATTAATTTGGATTCATCTTTGCGGGATCAATTTCTTCACTGTTATCTTTCAGTAGCTATTCGTCTTGTAATGGCCAAAAAAATTCTAGAAGTACATATGAAGAACACACATATACATACAAACACACACGACATATATAAAGTACACATAAACGTCCACTCTTTTTTTTTATTTTTATTTTTATTGAATTACCGCATTTTCATTATCTTATGTTTCGAGAAATGCAATAGATGACCATTTGTCTAAAACTCTATGCTATGACCATAATAGCGTATCAACTGTTGATAAACAAGATAAATTAGCTTAAATTAAATGGCTGAATTAGTCTTATAATAAACAATAAATCAGATGACTTTAACTTTGTTACCAAACAATTAATTCTTTCGATTTGAAAAAAAAAAAAAAAGTTTCTTAAATTCAAAATATGGTATATTAAAAAAAAAAAAAAAACCATTTGGGAGTCTAAAAAAATAGATTATACTTCAAAGAGAAAACTCGGATATGGGTGAGACCCACAGGCAGTCGCCGTGTTTTTTTTTTTTTTTTGGGTACGGAGAATGAAACTGTCATGGGGAAGAAGCTAAGGAAAGCATGCATATACTCCGAGTCAAGTTTCATATCTCTCAAGTTAACATATAAATTGGTATTAACAACATTCTAAGTTAAAACTCACAATTTAAAAAATAAGTTAAAATATTTGTAAGAGAAAATACGATAGAAAATGAATTGAAAATTGAATTTAAAACGTGATGTCAAGCAAGAGCTAAATTTCTGATTGTCCTTGTGATTGTGTCGATGTTTTAAACGGAAATAGTGGCCCCCTCTCGGAGATGGGTAATAAAATGGTCTGGATTTTGAGCGTGGTGTAATGTTTGTAAAATGGGGTTTTTGCCGTTTTTCTTTAACTATCTAAACACTCTCCCCACAGATCGCACAACCTCGCGACCTTCCAGCCTGGACAACCGTGGACGGCGATGTTTGCTGGCGGTTTTTTTTATTCTTTATTTATATTTTTCAGATTTTAGATTTTAAAATTTTTTTCATTCAAATCCAATTTGTATTTTATTTTTACTTTCAGTCTTTGATGTCGCTGATAATTTTGCTTCGGAGTTTAATAAATTTACAGCTGGAATCACAAAAATCTATTCTGCCCGAGGACATATCATGTTTCCACAGGCATCAATTATGAGATTTATTTTAATAAGGTTTTGAAATTATAAGGATTATCACGGCATTCCTAAATATGTTTACAATCGACTTGAACATAAATTTATTGATCACGGCATTCCTAAAAATATTTTACAAAAGAGTATTTATAATTGATTTGAAAGTAATTGAAAGTTAATATTGGAATTATTTTCTAATTTAGTGTAGACATGATTTATGAATTTTAAAAAATTTAATGGTCAATTGGACAAATAAAAGTAAGAACTTACTATCTTTGGTTGCCTTGATGTTTTGAATTTGGGCCAGTGTGGTGTGCTCTTGACCCATTGTAACTCCTCAAGTAGTTATCAAAAGGTATACGTATAAACCAAAGCATAAAAAAGCTAGTTTTTCAATACGTAACTACCTAATTCTCACAAGAATCCTTCGGGGTAAAAAAAAAAAAAAAAAATCTCATAAGAATAGAGGTACATAGGTATCTCATAAGAATAGAAACAGGCATATTGTGGTTGGAATTATTTTTCCGTCATCGATTGTATCTCTCAGATGCTTTCATATCTCTCGGCTGCTTTGCATGATATCTTAAAGGAAGAAATTTTGCGATGCGAAGGGGCCAATCTCGACAAGCTCTGTCTTCCTTGAGGGGGCTGTTATGGCTAGATCTCCCTTGCAAAGGGGTGTTATGGTAGGATCTTCCTCGCCAGCATTGCCGATGCCCCTACCTCCTCTACCTCCTCTCCGGCCGTTAGTTCTTTTCCTTATTTTAATTCTTTTTAACAATTCTTTGTTCTATTAAATAAAGGAAAAATACTATGGACACTAACTCTAATAATCTAAAGTTTTGAGTACTAACCTATGTGGCATATAAATTATCATTTTTTTTATTAGTAAGTGTTTAAAATATTGTCATATCAATTAATTGTATTTACCAATTAAAATATGACACATGAGTTGATACTTAAAAAATTGAGATCAGAGTCTGTGTCCCTTGCATTACTCTAATTAAAAACTGAAGAGAGAGAGTGAAAAATTGTATTATTAGTTGAGCAGCTAAAAAATTGTGTTAAACTCAAATACCATATTAGTTGAGCAGCTAATATGTTATTCCAGTATTTATTCTATGCCATAAGCGGATAAATAATAACCAACTGTTATAACAAACTGAAGAGTCAACAAAACAAGACGAAACAGAATCCCAACAGATTCTAACATTCGGTAAGTATCACCAGACGCATAGTAAAATAGTTTGAGATATAATATTTAGTTGGTAACACAATGGAATACCTTTAGTATAACGGCGGACTCTTATTAGTATTACAAGAGTTTACCGTCAACAACATGGTAGACAACTAGTGACACAAAGGTTGCAAGGTGAATTACCATCGGTAACCTGGCATGACATTTATTTGTGCCATATTTTTACAAGTTTTGCATTATAAAAAAAAAAAAAAAAAAAAAAAAAGACAAATCAATGCATGACTTGTAATGGGAGTATAAATTAAGTTCTCTTTCCTCGTTCTTGTGATTAATCATAATGATCCCGATTAGTGGTCTGGGTTCATGTGCTTGCAGTTGATCCATTCCCTCAAAAAAGAGAAGTGGTATTAGGCCTTCAATGAAATCTTCTAAAATGAGAAATTAAACAAATAAATTTATTAAAATTTTGGAGTAGGAATTGGTTTATTTGGGTTTTTTTTTTTTCACTCAGGTTAACAACAATTAAATTTTTGAGAGGAAAAAACTAGAGTGACCAAATTGATTGTCATGGAAAGGAAAAAAAATCATATTGGCATTATCTCACAAAAGGGGAGGGGGGGGGGGGGGGGGGGGGGGGATGGGTGTGGTGGTGTGGTGGTTGTGGTGTTGTGGATGAAGGCGAAAATAGGGCACTTTACAGGAATACCATCGGATTGAGTTATGCCGTAGGAAGGAAAAAAAAAAAACTATTGTAGAAGCAACGACTGAGTCAATATTTTATTTTAGTAGGGTATAAATAAAATTATAAACTTAACCCAACTTATGAGAATTCAAATGAACATCAAAACTAGGTGATCCATATAGTTGGTTTTGATGTTTTTTTTTTTTTTTTTTTTCTTTTTAACACTTCAAAAATACTACTTCATTTAAATAATAGAGATAGATGGTAAGTATTAAACTTATCATTAAAAGACTATTATGCTTAATTTCTGGATTTGGGTTGGGGGGAGGGAGGTTCAAAATTGGCACGTGATAGCCACATTGGTTATTACATCATTGTCGCATGGTGGTCATGTCATTGACTTATTGTTATGTGTTTTTTTTTGTTTATTTATTCCGCACGCACAAAATACGTGTCATACAACTAGTTAACTTCAAAAGTAAAATAGGGATAGATTTTAACGGGGCACGTGTCCATAGTTCAACCGATCAAGTTTTCATTCTAATTCTTCATTCTCAACCACAACTTTTTTTTTTTCCACGCTATAATCTCAACCACTGATATTTTCTCATGATATCCTAGCCATCCAAATGATTAAGATTTCATTCTTGTTCTAACTGACCTAATCTGGAATTATTATAATTGATTAAGGATCCTAGCTAAATGACTTTTTTAAACCCAATTAAAAGTTTACTCTTTGACTTGTCACTATGTGGGTACACATAGGATTTGTGCACATTCCTATTACTTTCATATTCATTTTATGAACCCAATTTGGTCATATTGTTCACGAAATCTCGCGTCACCTGTGCATACTTATGATTTAGTGGACTTATTTTAATCCTTTGTGCCATAAAGTCGCTAATTAATTATACATATCATTATTATACTCGTAAACAACCATCATAACATCAAATGCATTTAATATCATATCAAATGGTTAAAAAAAAAAATTCATTCAGTTATCCATGAGTAAATGAGTTCATTCATAGATAGGAAAATCCAAGGTTTACATACTAGGATTTTTTTGAGGGTTTACAATGACATACAAGATTTTTAAGATTTTTCTCGGTCACTGTTAACATAATATTTGATTATAGATACCCCACCAACCCAATGATTCTGGATTACGCATGTCTGTGACTATGTTATTTGGCATCTTTTGTATGTAGTGGAGGTGGAAAATTGTTGAGCCATCTGTCCTAATTATCGGATAAAACTCAAAATCATCTTTAAAGTAAGAACAAAAAGAAAGGGATTATAGAAGTTAATAGCATTTTTCAAAATAATAACCAACTGTTAACAAACTGCGGAGTCAACAATACAAGACGAATCAGAGTCCTAACAGATTCTAACATTCGGTAAGAATCACCAAACGCATATTAAAATAGATAGAGATATAATATTTAGTTTGGTAACACAATGCAATACCTTTAGTATACCGGCGGACTCTCATTAGTATCACAAGAGTTTACCGTCAACAACATGGTAGACTACTACTGATACAAAGGTTGCAAGGTGGATTACCATCGGTAACCTGGCATGACATTTATTCGTGAGATATTTTTACAAGTTTTTAAAATTAAAAAAAAAAAAAAAAGTCAGTGCATGACTTGTAATGGGGGTGTAAATTGAGTTCTCATTCCTCGTTCTTGTGATTAACCATAATGACCCGATTTGTGATCTGGGTTTGTGTGCTTGCACTTTATCCATGTCCCTCGAAAATGAGAAGTCGTCTTAGGCCTTCAAATTCTCTCTTTTAAAAGAAAAGTTAAAACAAATAAATTTATTAACATTTTGGAGCAGGAATTGGTTTATTTACTTTTTTTTTTTTTTTTCACTCAGATTACACAACAATTAAATTTTGGAGAGAAAAAAAAAAAAAAAGGAGAGTGACCAAGTTGATTTTTATGGAAAGGAAAAAAACATATAATTGGCATTATATCTCAAAAGGAAAGTTAAAAAGCATTAAAAAAAAAAAAAAAGAAGAAGAAGAAGTTGATAGTAGAAGCTGAAGCGAAAATAGGGGCGCTTTACTGGAATGCCATCAGATTGAGTTTTGACGTAGGAAAAAAAAAAAAACAAAAACAAAAACTACAGTAGAGAGCAATGACAGAGTCGATTTTATTTTAGTGGGGATACAAAAGAAATTATAAACTAAACCCAAGTTATGAACTTAAACTAGAATTCAAATGGACATCAAAACTAGGTAATCTATATAGTTGCTACGTTGCTTTGATGTGATTTTTTAACACTTCAAAAAGACTACTTCATTTAAATAATAGAGATAGTATGCTTAGTTTCTGGATTTTTTTTTGGCGATTGAACTATGTCGTTTTAACAAAGTGTGAATGTTTTTAGAAATGAAGAGTTTTTAAGGTTACTTTTTTTATTATGCCTTTCTTGTTAGTATATGGTAGCCACATTTGTTATCACCTCATTGTCACATGTTGGTCACGTAATTGACTCATTATCACATTTTTTTTTTTAACTTCGCTTTGCTTTACTTATTTATTTCACACGTGCAAAATATGTGTCATACAGCTAGTTAACTTGAAAAGTAAAATATGACAGATTTTAATGGGGCACGTGTTCATAGTTCAAATGATTAAGATTTCATTCTAATTCTCCATTCTCACCATTGACTTTTTTTCCCTACAATCTCAACACTGATCTTTTTCATGATATCCACATCCAAATGATTAAGATTTCATTCTTAATTCTAACTGACCTAATCTGGAATTACTATAATTGATTAAGGATGTCATAACTAATTGCATTTTAGCGAAATGACTTTTTTAAAGCCAATTAAAAGTCTACTGACTTGTCACTCTGTGGGTACATACATAGGATTTGTGGATATTCCTATGACTTTCATTTTCACTTTACC
The DNA here is from genome assembly GCA_025413025.1 of Ficus hispida. NCBI lineage: Eukaryota > Viridiplantae > Streptophyta > Magnoliopsida > Rosales > Moraceae > Ficus > Ficus hispida. The sequence goes on along the minus strand of CM046368.1, from coordinate 4,312,529 downwards.
CAATTTGTTCGTCCACGAAATCACGCGTCGTCTGTGCACACTTATGATTTAATGGACTTATTTTAATCCTTTGTGCCATAAAGTCGCTAATTAAGCAAACATATCATTATACTCATAAACAACCATCATAACATCAAATGCATTTAATATCATATCAAATGGTCAAAAAAAAAAAAAAAACAATTATTCAGTTATAACATGAGTAAATGAGTTCATTCATGGAAAGGAAAATCCAAGGTTTACATACTAGAAATTTTTTGAGAGTTTACAATGACATACAAGACTTTTAAGATTTTTCTCAGTCACAGTTGACACATTATTCGATTATGGATACCCCACCAACCCAATAATTATAGATTGCGCATGTACCTTGACTATGTTATTTGACATCTAAGATGGAAAATTGTTGAGCCATCTATCCTAATTATGGGATAAAGCTCAAAATCATCTTTAAACTAAGAAGAAAACAAAGGGAATAAAGAAGTTTACTAGCATTTTTCAAAATATTTATAATAAACAATAGGTTACAAAGCAAAAGATTTGTTTACTTCTTACAAATGTATTATTATCGTGCAAAATTGTTATCTAGCCAATAAAATTTATTATTTACTTCAAATATTTTTAGTTATTTACTTCAACTATTTTTATAAAAATATTGTTACTACAATTTCTTTTAATATGACTTGTTTAGCAAGCCTTCTATAAAAAGGTATCCATGGGAATTTAAATTTAACGTGTTAAATCTCTTTACATCCTGTTTCAATTCTCAAATTGGTCACCCTAAGCAACTTTTCTAAAATACCAACTTATCCAAAAAAAAAAAAAAAAAAAACTTGAGATCTAGATTATTTTTCTTTTGATGTTGTTGATGTCCAAAATTTAACAGGCCCAAGCCTAACCCACATCCAACAATGTAGATGATAACTTTTAAAATAAAGTTATTTCACCATTTTTACGTATATAAATTAATTATGTTCTTGAGTATTTTCATTTATTATAAGTTAATTTAGTTTAATTTTGCATCATTTTAATTTAAGTTAGTTTATTTTGAATTTGTGTAATTTTATTTAATTAGTTTAGTATTAATTTAATATGTTGTTATTAATTTACCCCTCTAAATTATTAATTTTCTCATTTGTGTAGGTTAATTAAGTGAAGATAGACAAGATGGGAATTTTGGGCTCAAACTGAGGGCAAAACAGTCAACGAAATGCTTAAAATAGATTAAAATTGAATTAGCACCTGGATCCTGCATTGACCCGTGGTCAGTCCATAAGACGAGCTCAACATGATCTGCAACAACAGTCCGATCAGCTCCAAATTCGCCCACCTCGTGCATGCCAATCACCCCCAGACAAGGGCGCGTGGAGCATAGGATGGGACACATTAGTATACTAGATCTACTGTGATGCCCAAAAAAATTCTCACATATTTGTTGGCCAATGCATTGCATCTTTTTATGATATCATGTATATGAATCATATGTTTGAATGATTATTGAAATGCATTTATCATGTTCATAATGTGCATTATGTCTTAAAAGTGCATAAGTGTTGAGTCATATATCATGCATTAATGAATGATAGGGTTCCTAGAAGTTGGATCCTTTATGATAGTGGCATCTATGAAATTTAATGGATTAAATAAGTTGTGGAGCTCAAATATGGTGAAGGATCCAAATATAGGGTTTTAGGTGTACGGGATCTTCTGTGCGAGTGAATACACCACATTCAGTAAGCAAGTTGGTTATGACCTAGTTTGTATTTGGGGATTTGTGTGAGCATTCAACACCCCATTAAGGAGGTGAATAAGCTGAAAAGTGAAACACTAGTCTAGCTTAGATGAAATTACTTCATGGTTAAGTAATTAAGGTGTTTACTTGGTACTTTAAAGTCTAAAAAAAGTAACTAGATGGCCTATTTTCTGCTTAAGCCCTCCAAGTCCCACTTCCTCTGCCTCTAAACAGCATATTCAATTAGGGTTTTGAGAAATTAAGAGTAATATTGAGTGGTTTGATCAATTTTTCGTGGAGAATTTTAAGGAAAAGCCTAGGTTGTACTAAGGTAAGGGCAGTTTCAGTTTTTGTCTTCTTGGACGTTGGTTCAGAGGGTTTACTATGGAATTAAGCTATTATATTTGATTGGTATGTTGCCCAATATGTTAGGTTAAATCTTGTAAAACGGTGAGAGCAAATTCAATGCAGAGACGGTTCAAATTTTTATTTAATTCTATATGCTACAGGGCTTTGTTGGAGTTGAAAATTTGAGAGTTGTTCCCTCTATCTGTTTGCTAAATACCCTTAAAACTGTTTTGATTATTTCCTTGTGGATTGGGAGATATGGCCCTAAGAATAAGGCTGGTACCAGGAAGTGAAAAATGGAAATTTTGATTTTGTAATAGTCTTGTAATTTATGGATATTTTGAAGAACTTATATTGTTTTTAGGTATTGTATGAGATATTTAAGTTTTGGGGACACTTAAATACAGGAAAAACTATGGCAAAAGTTTTTTAGAACTAGGCTTTAAGTTTAAAGTCCATCATAGGGAAATGAGCTTCTTGGTACTGTTATTGTTAATAATTGTTAAAGAGACAATAAAGTAGTTAAATTGCTCCATATTTCAGAGGGTTGAATGCCAGATCTCCTAAGAGGAAGCCGAGAATTTTTTATGTAATACCTAATTACGAGGTAAGTAGAATTGTACCTGTGTCACCATAAAAGTCATGCATATATATTATGTATTTGAAAGTAAGATTTGGGCATACGGTTTACATATCATGATGGCATAAACATTCATGCACTACATGAAAAAATATGTGTATCAAATGCATTTTATGTAATAAATGAGTTTGAGAGTAACTTAAATGATCTATTGGTGACTTGTGAAGGGTTTATTGTTAAGAATTGATGAAATATGTATCGATGGAGACTTCCGGACTTTATGTCTCGATAGAGACTTGTGGTGTGAGAAGCTTACTTGATGATTACGAGGGAGGAGTATTTTAAATGTGATATGCCTCACACGACGGCATCTTGTTACATTATATTTGTGGTCACGGGGTTGATGGACCTCCTGTCACGATGGAGACTTATAATGTGGGAAGCTTCCTTGATGATCACAAGGAAGAATGAATGTTTAAAATAACTTTATCCCACATGATGGTATTCATTATTATGATGTTTGTTTTGTGGCCACAAGGTCTAATGACTAAGGTATCTAGGATACCACCCCATTTAAGAAATCCTAATGCATGCAAAAGATAAGAAAGAGTATAAGAAGTGAAATGAAATAAGTTGATTGAAGAAGTAAAGTCATGAGCTTATGCATATCTATATTGTTTATATCATGCATTGATTCTATTTACTGGGCTTTAGCTCATTCATTTATGGTGATGCAGGTGAGGGCACTTCTTAGCACTAGTTGAGGACTAGATAGTTGGCTAGTGTACTCCCGATGCTCGTGGACTTGTGTATATGGACAAGATGACATGTTATTTTGAGTTTTGACTATGCTTATGGCTATGTTTATATATATATATATATATATATATATATACTCAGCTGTGTCCATTTTGAGTTGTGTATTATATTATAATACATACTTGGCCAGCCATATGGGTTGAGTGTAATATAGTTGTTTTATTATCTATGAGGGAGTACCCAAAAGTTCAAATTTGCCCTCATTTTCATACTTGATCTATTTAACTACTTGAGAATAACATGTGTTAAAGTTAACGAAATAACACTACCTTATATGACTTTTTGAGAGATGTATAGTTGTATTGTGTAGGTGTTACAGCTTTTGTGTCAGAGCAAGATCTGTTCTATAGACTATCCATATACAAAGCTCGTGAGGTGAGGGGGAAAAAAAAAACACAGTCAACCAGTAAGTTCTTGTTTATAATGAATATTGTTTACATTATAATGTGCCTGTATTGGCCATTTATTGTGTACATATGTTAGAAAAGATAAATTAAAAATATGGAGACATTACCTATACAGTGAGAGATGTGAGATTTACACGGATCATAAGAGTTTGAAGTATCTATTCTTCCAGAAGGAGTTAAATATGAGGTAACAGTGATGGCTGGAGTTGATTAAGGATTATGATTGTATTATCAATTATCATCCTGGTAAAGCTAATGTGGTGGCAGATACGTTAAGTCATAAGTCTTTAGAGTGTTTGTCAGCTATGTCATTCGTTCAGCTACCTATTGCCAGAGACCTACAGAAATTGGAATTGCAGATAATACCATATTGATTAATTGAGAAATTGGCTGTAATGACATTGTAACCTACAATATTAGAAAAGATTAAGCAGAACCAGAGTTCAGATCCTTTTCTTTGTCGTTTGAGGAGGAAGAATGAAGTAGGAAAGAGTAAGAGCTTCCAAATTTCTAGTGAGGGAATGATTAGACTTGGAACAAAACTTCGTGTTCCGAATGATGGTGATCTTAAGAAGGAAATAATGGAGGAAGCCCATAATACTCCTTATTCAATACACTCGGGTACAAGTAAACTGTATAAGGATTTGAAAGCTCATTATTGGTGGCCAAAGATGAGAAAAGATATTATTAAATTTGTGGAAGAGTGTCTTAATTGCCAACAAGTAAGGGAGAGCATCAGAGACCAGCAGGTACACTACAACCTTTAGAGATTCCACAGTGGGAAGATATTGCAATGGATTTTGCTATTGGATTGCCAAGAACAAAAAACAGATATGATTTGACTTGAGTGATCATCGATAGACTAACAAAGTCAGTCCATTTCCTTCCAGTTCACACAACATACTCCATGGATCAATATGCTCAGTTGTATGTGAAGGAGATAGTTAGATTACATGGGGCACCAGTGACGATTGTTTCTAATAGGGGTTCACAGTTTAATTTTAATTTTTGGAAAAGTTTGCATAGAGCTATGGGGACCAAATTGACATTCAGTACAACATTCCATCCTTAGACAGATGGTCAGTCAGAGAGATTATTCGGATTTGATCAATATGTTAAAGACATGTGTTCTTGATTTTCAGAAATCTTGGGATGAGTACTTAGCTTTAGCGAGTTTGCATATAACAATATCTATTAGGCTACTATTGGTATGGCCCCATATAAGCTTTGTATGTTACGAAGTAAAGATCCCCAGTACATTGGGATAACATGGGTGAAAGGAAATATCTTGGTCCTGATTGGGTACAGAAAACTAAAGAGGCTATTCAAAAGATCCGCACGAGAATGTAAACAGCTCAAAACAGATGAAAGAGTTATGCAGATATTAAGAGAAGACATATAGAATTTGAAGTGGGAGACAAGGTCTTCTTGAAGATATCACCTATGAAAGAGTGAAAAGATTTGGAAAGAAAGGAAAATTGAGCCCAAGATACATTGGTCCCTATGACATTGTAGGAAGAATTGGAAAAGTGGCATATAGATTAGCATTACCATCATCACTTGATAGTGTGCATGATGTCTTCCACATATCTTGTTGAGAAAGTATGTACCAAGTCCTTCACATATGTTAAAGAAAGAAGATAGGGCTTAATGAGGACCTGACTTATGAAGAACAACTATTCATATTTTGGACAGAATGGAAAAGGAATTGAGAAATAAAAAGATATCATTATTTAAGGTCTTATGAAGAGTCAATCAGTGGAATAAGTGACATGAGAACTTGCAAATGAAATGAGATCAAAATATCTGAACTTATTTGGTAAGAGAAATTTTGAGGACAAATTTTTATCAGGAAGGGAGAGTTGTGATGCCCAAAAAAATTCTCACATTGTTGGCCAATCATTGAATCCTTTTATGATATCGTGCATATGAATCATATTTTGAATGATTATTGAAATGCATTTTCATGTTCATAATGTGCATTATATCTTAAAAGTGCATAAGTGTTGAGTTGTATATAATGCAGTAATGAATGACAGGGTTCCTAAAGGTGGATCCAGTAAGTGAACTAATGAAAAAGAGTTTATGGTAGTGGCATATATGAAATTTAATGGATTAAATAAGTTGTGGTGCTCAAATATCACAACTATAGAATGTGGATACCACGATGGTTTTTAACTGTCGTGGAATCCAGGGTCATGGAATCTTTTCAGATTCCACGACGATTTTTTAACCATCGTGGAATGGGCAAAAATAGGCTTAAATGTGGACATTTAAGAACATACCACGACGTTCTACATAAAAAACCATCGTGGTAAGGAAACCTAGCACGATGGTTTCCTTAAGTTAGTTGGCCTGCCACGACGGTTTTTAAGGAAACCATTATGGTAGGATCCCCTACCACGATGGTTTTTCCAAAAATCCGTCATGGTAGGTAATAAGGAAAAAATTTTATGAATTTGTTTCGTTTCTCCAAAAACATTTAAATCACAAAATCAACGCTTTTTCTCTGAAAATTCCCAAATCCATGTCTTACCCAACAATTTAATTCAATCTAAAACACAACCACAATGAACAATCACCGAAAATGTAGGGAACAATTTTGGTCATTTCGGATGGAATATTGCCAACTCAACAACCTACAAAATCAACATTTTGGATTTTGGATGGAAAATTCACAATCAACAACCACAATCAACAAAATCAACATTTTGGATGAAAAATTCCAAATCCGTGCATTACCCAATAATATACATACAACTTACCGGCTTGTCGAGCGTGGGTACGGGCGGAGTACGGTGAGAGAGAGAGGAAAGCTGCGTGAGTTCCTTGGTGAACCGTTGGAGAATGGAGGAGGCCACATGAGTGGTGGAGGAGGCCGTCGGAGAATAAAGCCAAGAGAAAAATTTGAAGGTGAGATAGAGAGAGGAGGTGCGGTGAGATAGAGAGAGTTTTTGATATTTTAAGTAGGAAGGGAGCGGAGAGAGAGAAATGGAGGGAGGAAATTGAGCGGCTTTGGGTATGGAGTTAGAGTGTGTATTAGAGAGTGAAAAAGTGAAAAATGCTTGAAATGTAATGAGGTGGGAAAGAGACCCTACCTACCACGACCGCTACCAAAAATTGAATTTAATTCAAAAATTTTCAAAATTCCTGCCTTAATACCTACCACGACGGTTATATAGGAAAACCGTCATGGTATGTGAACATAAAACCATCGTGGTAGGGTCCAAAAATAAAAAAATAAAAAAAATTTGAAAAAAGACCCTACCACGATGGTTTTTAGGAAAGACTGTACATACCACGACGGTTACATATGACAACGGTTCTTTTTAATTTTTGGACCCTACCACGACGGTTTTTAGAAACTGTCATGGAAGCATCGTGCTTCCACGACGGTCATTGGAGACCGTTGTGGAAGGCCGGACTTCCATGACGGTTTAACCTTCCACGATGGTTTTTGGAGACCATCGTGGAAGCCTTGGTGAAGGATCCAAAGATAGGGTTTTACATGTACGGGATCTTCGGTGTGAGTGTATATACCACATTCGATAAGCAAGTTGGTTGGTTATAGTCTAGTTTATATTTGGAGATTTGTGTGAGCATTCAACACCCCATTAAGGAGGTGAATAAGCTAAAAAGTGAAACACTAGTCTAGCTTAGGTGAAATTACTTCGTGGTTAAGTAATTAAGGTACTTACTAGGCACTTTAAAGTGTAACAAAAGTAATTAGGTGGCCCATTTTCTGCTCAGCCCTCCAAGTCGACTTCGTCTGCTTCTAAACACCATATTCAGTTAGGGTTTTGAGAAATTAAGAGCAATATTGAGTGGTTTGATCAATTTTTGGTGGGGAATTTCAAGGAAAAGCCTAGATTGTACCAAGGTAAGTGTAGTTTCGATTTCTGTTTTCTTGGACGTTGGTTCAGAGGGTTTACTATGGAATTAAGCTGTAATATTTGAATGGTATGTTGCCTCATATGTTAGGGAAAAATGGTGAGAGAAAATTCAATTCGGAGATTAGGGTTTTACCCACGTTTTAGGAACCTGTCCAGTTTCAGGTCAGTTTTCACTATGGTTCAGATTTTTATTTAATTATATATGCTGCAAGGCTTTGTTGGAGTTGAAAATTTGAGAGTTGTCCCTATATCTGTTTGCTAAATACCCCTAAAATCTTTTTATTATTTCCTTGTGGATTGGGTGATATGGCCCTGAGAATAAGGCTGGTACTAGGAAGTGAAAAATGGAAATTTTGATTTTGTAATAGTCTTATAATTTATAGATATTTTGAAGAAATTATATATTTTTTTCGGTGTTGTATAGATATTTAAGCTTTGGGAGGCTTAAATATAGGGAAAACTATGGCACAATGTTTTTAGAACCAGGCTTTAAGTTTAAAGTCCATTATAGGGAAATATGCTCCTTGATACTGTTATTGTTAATAATTATTGAAGAGACAATAAAGTAGTTAAATTGCTCTATATTTTAGAGGTGTTGAATGTCGGATCCCCTAAGAGGAAGCTCGAAAATTCTTTTATGCAATACCTAATCACGAGGTAAGTATAATTACACTTGTGTCACCATAAAAGTCATGCATATGTATTATGTATTTGAAAGCGAGATTTGGGCATACGGGTTTACATATCATGATGGCATAAGCATTCATGTACTACATGATGAAAAATGTGTATCAAATGCATTTTATGTAATAAACGAGTTTGAGAGTAGCTTAAATGATCTATTGGTGACTTGTGAAGGGTTTATTGTTAATAATTGATGAAATATGTCTCAATGAAAACTTCCGGACCTTTATGTCTTGATGGAGACTTGCGGTGTGAGAAGCTTTCTCGATGATCATGAGGGAGAAGAGTATTTTAAATGTGATATGCTTCACACGATGGCACCTTGTTACATTATATTTGTGGTCACGGGGTCGATGGACCTCCTGTCACGATGGAGACTTATAATGTGGGAAGCTTTCTTGATGATCACAAGGAAGAAGGAATGTTTAAAATAACTTTACCCTACATGATGATATTTATTATTATGATGTTTTTTTGTGGCCATAAGGTCTGATGGCTAAGTATCTGGGATACTACCCCATTTAAGAAACCCTAATGCATGCAAAAGATAAAAAAGAGTATAAGAATTGAAATGAAATAAGTTAATTGAAGAAGTAAAGTCATGAGCTCATGCATATCTATATTGTTTATGTCATACATTGATTCTATTTACTGGGCTTTAGCTTATTCGTTTATGGTAATGCAGGTGAGGGTACTTCTCAGCACTAGTCAAGGACAAGATGGTTGGCTGGTGTACTCCCAATACTTGTGGACTTGTGTATATGAACAAAATGACCTGTTATTTTGAGTTTTGACTATCCTTATAGCTATGTTATTATATATATACTCGGCTATATCCATTTTGAGTTGTGTGTTTGTAATACATACTTGGCCAGCCATATAGGTTGTGTGTGATATAGCTATTTTATTACCTATGAGGGAGTAGCCAAAAGTTCAAGTTTGCCTTCATTTTCATACTTTATCTATTTAACTACTTAAGAATAACATGGGTTAAAGTTAAAGAAATAACACTACCTTATATTGCTTTTTGGGAGATGTATAGTTGTATTGGGTAGGTGTTATATCTATAACAGCCGCACTCACCAAAGTCCCTCGTGCTCCCTCGCCTTCACCCAGTTGTTATGCGACTCGCCATGTGTTCCCAACGTACTGGAATGTTATGCGCTACAACTAGCCACACTGCTAAAGAAAGGAAAAGGAGAAAAATATAAAAGAAGAAAAAGTAGATGTTGGATATTTGAGAGTGTGCTTTGAGCTGGTTTTCGAGAGAGCTTAGGGGAGGCCGAAGCGAGAGAGCCAAAAACTAGAGGAGAAGAAGAGAAAAATGAGTAAGAAAAAGAGAGAGAAAAAAAAAGTAGTGTAGTGTTTTTTTTTTTTTTTTTTTTTTTTTTTTTTTTTTTTTTTTTTTAGGATTTAGTTTTATCTTAGTTTTAGGTTTTTTATATTCAATAAATTTCATGGAGATAGCAATTTCAAGAGCGAGAGGGGGACATGAAAATTATGGGGAAAGCTTGAAGGATTGTGGAAACATTATAGGGTTTTTCCTTCTTATGTTTGTCTCTTTTGTTTTTGTAATTTGATGGTACTTGAACTCTTGATTTGCTCATTTTTTATTTTAATTTCATTTATAATTATTGTTTAGTTTGTTAGTTTTAGGGTACAATTTACTTGATACTTGATCTTGAAGCTTTGCTTATTCCAATTTTTAATTTAATTTGTATTTGCTTAATTATGTTATGTGCATTTTCTAAGGAGTTTTGATTTTAACTTCTAAATGATTGATCACCATTTAGTTGTTTAGGAAACATAATGAAATTGGAAAATGGATTTATGTGTTAGGCCAACCATAGAGTAACATAATTGTTAGTGGGATATAAATATACCTATCAAAGTTGTGTAGCCCTTAGAGGAAGCCTAAAACATGAATTCATATTAATTGATACTCATAAGAAGATAGTTTACCAGTTTAATGTTGAGTGTTTCTACTTGATTATCAGGAGGGGATTGCAGATATATTAGAGGTATTCTGGCTATTGCTTAACCAGGCAACAAAATTAGGTTGAATTTTGGTGGCTTTGTGGATTGGATAGGTGGGGTTGAAATCCTAGAACATTGTTTGTCTGTGTCTTTTTATCTTTTTATTTGTGTTTTGTCAATCAAGTTTATTTTACTTATTTTAAGTACATTTTTTTTTAATTTTCAATTGACCATTCAATTAATTCTAGTCTTAATAAATTTTGGTACTTGATATAAAATTAAGCAAAATCCTCGTAGAATCGACAACCTTACTCGTCATATATTACTGGTACGACTATATATTGGTAAGTGATTTTCAACAACAGTGAACCAAAAGCAATACGTGGACCCAAGCCACGCCTTCGAGGATATTTGAGTGGCTCGTAGATTAGCAGGCTAAGGAACATGAATGTACTTATTTATTGGGTCCAATTAGACTCTTGGTCGACTTAAGAGACTTTGAGTCTATGAGAAATTAAAATAATATGAGTTGTGGAGTAACTTAAAATATCTCAAAATACTTGGCCTAATTCCCTTACTCTAAATAAAGCCTAATTCCTTACTCTAAATAAAGCCTAAACAAACCCCTTATACCCTTAGAATATCCTTGAAATCTAGTGCTATCATATCTCTCCCTTCAGATGAGAATTTCAAGTTTTGTGCTCTAGAAGGTAATTCTTTACCAGGGCAAAACCTCCCCTGCTGAAATCTTTCTTCACCTCTAAAGACCTAAAAACGACCTCCTGGGTAGTAGAATACCACCTGAAACGTCCACCTAAAAACTACATGTCCTAGGTGTCTCTTACCTACAAAACCCACTTTGACTAGATTGAAATCCCATAGGAGGGAATTTCTCCCGCTTCTGGAGCTTATCACTTCTAGAACACTAAGCAACTATGGCCAAAACGACTCCCTAACTATGAGCTTCAAAACTTAAAACTTAAAAATTGTAAACTTAAATTAAATAATTAATATTAAATTCAATATAAATAACATAAGATTTATAGTAATTAATAAAATAAAAAGAAGATATTATTATTCGAAACGCCTTGTGATTTTCAACCAATTCCATGCTTTAATATAATTACCGGGAGTAAGCGCTAGAGCTTGTTTCCAATATTCAGCAGCTTAGTCGAACTAAGCTTCTGCAATTTCAGAATCTCCTTGTCGAATGGTATGTTCTCCCCGATCAGAATAGGTGGGTAAATTCCTTCCCTTAGAACCGTACTTGAGTGTTTCCAACCTCATACGACTCAGCCATCAAGTTCTTTTAGTGTCCCTTATTTAATCTACCATATCTAATTGAATGAGATTTATCGTGGATCTGTAGATCTATCAATTTTTTTTTCTCTCGTGTTAACCAAAAGAAAATGAGGTTATGGTTATAAGTTTCAAACTTGAGTTTTACTTACTAATTTAATCAGTTTTCTCCTTTCTTCCACCTTCATAAAGTGCATATGAATCTCCATTATTATTAGAGTTTTCTAAAAGATAACTCTCTCGGTTTCATATATGAATTTCTATAGAATCTATGAAAAAGACTTACTCGAACTATTACTCAACAGAAAAATAAGAGCTTTGGTTTCAGCTCATCAGGATAGAGGCAGGTAGAAGAGAGATTTTCATCATTTGTAGATGACTCGAATAAACACAGTAATTCGAGCCAATAAACTATACTATAGTTATAGTAAATTAATACACCATCCCTATAAGAGGCAGTTGCTTCTTAATCGTAAAATTACTTGCACAAATAGCTATTTTGAATAGGAATTGTCTTTATATGATTTCCAATGAGATCCTAAAATAAGATTAAGGAGATTGATAGAAATCAAATCCAGTGAAATGCTTTAAATGGAGCTCCCTGGCAAATGAACTTGGGAAAGTAGAGTAGAAATTTGTATGATAAAATAGGATATAAGATGATAAAGTCATCGCAATGAACAAACACATTCAATCAAAAAAATATTTATTCTTCTTCCCCAATTCTTTTTTTCTTATGACACAATAATAAGATTGGAATTTCATATTTTTTGAACAAATGTCAATTTGAATTTGAATTCTGATTGGAATTTTATTTTGATTTAATTGAAGAAGAGCAAGCTTATTTATTTTTAATTCTAAGCCAGTAGTTCAGGAGTCAACTCACTTCTTTCCAACTCTTTCTCATTTTTAAGAAAGGGTAACAAAGATAAAATACGAGCTTGTTTTATAGCAATAGTAATTAATCATTGTTGTTTTAAGGTCAATCTATTCACCTATCTAAATAATATCTTTCCTTGTTCACTAATAAATCGACTAATTAAACTCATGTTTCTATAATCAATTCGATCTCTGATTGTATTGGGGCAAACGCCTACGAAAAGATCGCGTAGATTTAAGAAAGAGTGATTGGATTTATCCATGTTTTTTTTAATTCTTGTCTCAAAAATCCTAATGCTATTTTGACCGAATCAAAAATGATTTCAAATTTCAAAATAGAATTGCTTTTTGTTTTGTTTATATTTAAATAAATATATGATCTGTTATATATAATATGTGGTTTTTTGTCTTCCTTGGAATGGAAGGTGGACACGCAAGTATCTCCCCGTGAATCGTATGTTTGTAACAAGAAAACAAAATTTTCTCAATTATAATCGATTAGGTGTATTATGTCAATTTTTTTGAGTAATATATCGGGAAATGCCGATTGATTCCTGATTAACACGGTTTCAAACACAACTGGTGCATTCCAAAATAATCATTATTCAGACATCTTTATTCTTGGCCATGAACTTTCTTTGGATTTTTGATTGACTCAACTCTTTTATCTTTCTATTTTCCGATCCAAAGCGAAGAAGAAGAAAGGAAGGGAAAAAATATATAAGTTGCTAACTTGAAATCCAATTATGAAAGATTTCATTACAATCTATCAATATAATAATAATAAATAATATAATGATTTCTAACTATAATTTATAATCGCTGTACAGTATTTAAATTTTCTTTTTCATTGAATTTTCTTGTATGATATTGTTGCCAAGCCACAACTATTCTATTTTCTTTCTCACTATTATTAATTAATTTAATTTTGGACCTGGAAACCTGAGTTCTTAGTTAAACTAGGGTGAACCCGCTTTTATTCTTTTTATTTTCAAATTCATTTTAATTAGAAAAAAAAAGAAGAGTAAGGGAGGATTATTTTAATCACTTTGTCTACGTGCCGGAACTGATAACATTCGAGATTATGTAGGACTATACACGAAAGATCCTTTTTTGGCTCTTTCTTTAGCCCTATGTCTCTTATTCTTAGGAGGTCTTCCTCTACTAGCAGGTTTTTTTTTTTGAAAAACTTCATTTATTTTGGTATGGATGGCAGGCATGCCTATATTTCTTGGTTTTAGTAGGACTCCTTACGAGCATTGTTTCAATCTACTATTATCTAAAAATAATCAAGTTATTAGAATCGAATACCTAGGGCGCTCACCGAAGTCCCTCATGCTCCTTCGCCATGTGTTCTCAGCATATTGGAATCTTATGTGTTACAACTAGCCACACTGCTAAAGAAAGGAAAGTGAGAAAAATAGAAAAAAAAAAAGAAAAGAAAAGAAGACGTTGGATGGGGTTTTGAGAGTGTGTTCTAAGTGGTTTTCGAGAGAGCTTGGGGGAGGTCGAAGTGGGAAAGCCAAAAACTAGAGGAGGAGAAGAAGAATATGAGAAAGAAAAAAGAGACAAAAAAAAAAAGAAAAAAGAAAAAAGAAAGAGTAGTGTAATGTTTTTTACTTTAGAATTTAGTTTTATCTTAGTTTTAGGTTTTTATATTCAATAAATTTCATGGGAGATAGCAACTTCAAGAGCAAGAGGGGCACATGAAAATTATGGGGAAAGCTTAAAGGATTGTGGAAACACCCATGGGATTTTTCCTTCTAATGTTCTATCTCTTTTGTTTTTGTAATTTGATAGTACTTGAACTCTTGATTTGCTCATTTTTAATTTTAATTTCATTTATGATTATTATTTAGTTTATTGGTTTTAGGGTTCAATTTAGCTTAATCTTGAAACTTTGCTTATTCCAATTTTTAATTTAATTTGTGTTTACCTAATTGTGTTATGTGATTGTTCTATGGGGTTTTTATGTTAATTTCTAAATGATTGATCACCATCTAGTTGTTTAGGAAATTATAATAAAATTGGAAAATAGATTTATGTGTTAGGCTAACAATACAGTGACATAATTGCTAGTGGAATAGGAATATACTGATTAAAATTGTATAGCCCTTAGAAAAAGCCTAAAACATGAATTCACATTAATTGGTACTCATAAGAAGATAGTTTACTAATTTAACACTGGGTATTTCTACTTGACTATCGGGAGGGGTTTGTAGATAGATTAGAGGTATTCTGACTATTGCTTAACTAGGCAATAAAATTAGGTTGAATTTTGGTGGCTTTGTGGATTGGATAGGTGAGGTTGAAATCCTAGAATATTGTTTATTTGTGTCTTTTTATCTTTTTATTTGTGTTTTGTGAATCAAGTTTATTTTACTTATTTTAATTAGCATCTTTTTAAAAAAATTTTCAATTGGCCGTTCAATTAATTCTAGTCTTAACAAAATTTGGTGCTTAATCTAAAATTAAACGAAATTCTCGTGGGATTGACAATCATACTCATCATATACTTGTGAGTGATTTTCCGCAACAGTGAACCAAAATCGATACGTGGACCCAAGCCACGTCTTCAAGGATATTTGAGTGGGTCGTAGTTTGGAAGACTAAGGAACATGAATGTACTTATTAACTGGGTCCAATTAGACTCTTGGCCAACTTGGTAAGACTTTGAATCTATAAGAAATTAGAATTATATGAATTGTTGAGTGACTTAAAATACCCCAAAATACTTAGCCTAATTCCCTTACTCTAAATAAAGCTTAAATGAACCCCTTATATCCTTAGAATATCCTTGAAATATTCTTGTGCTATCATATCTCTCCCTTCAAATGCGAATTTCAAATTTTGTTGCTCTAAAAATTAATTCTTCACCAGGGCAAAACTTCCCTCGCCGAAATCTTTCTTCACCTCTAAAGCACGTAAAAACGTCCTCCAGGGGTAGTAGAATAGCCACCTAAGAACGTCCACCTAAAAACTACAAATCCTAGGTGTCTCTTACCTACAAACCCACTTTGACTAGATTCAAATCCCATAGAAGGGATTTCTCCTGCTTCTGGAGCTTACCACATTTAGAGCACTAAGCAACTATGGCCAAAATGACTCCCCAACTATGAACTTCAAAGGGAAACTCTTCCAACCAAGCTAGAAGCTCTTAGTTGTCATCAAACCCATCATTAGCCTATAAATACCCCACTATTTACACTCTAAAACATATCATCAAAGCCATTAGATCAAAAAGCCATCATCCTTCAACCTTCTCATCAGTACTAACGACTATCTCTTCACCTTCATTCATAATTCCTAGTCAAGAGAGGAGACCCTCTTTACCTGAAGTGACTCCACCGATAAAGGTGCACTTGAAGCATGAAGCTATCAAAACCACCATCATAAAAGATCATCATATCCCTCACCAATTCCTCAATCACAACAAATGGATAGGAGAAGGGATCCTCTCCAATACACCATGACTTCGACAATAACTCCGACGGCGGAGAACCTCTGGAATAGGCATCCACAAATGTATTGTCACTTTGATACTCCTTATTCATACACGAAAACCTACGACTAGTAATTCCTTATTAAACATTCTTAGAAGTCATTCGCCTCACCTTTCATTTATTATTAACGGCAAAGAGAGGAGTCCTCTATAACTCAGATCATTCTGTTGACGGAGGAAAACCTGAAGTACAAAGCCCCCCTCAAGTACTCTACATATCAGATCTCATGAACTCCACATAACAAGACCACATAACCAAACCTTCATGCCAAGCATAAACCAAAATTTGCATTAACCAAAGACAACATCTCTCCACAAAAACCACTTATGTTCCTCCCCCACATCATGTGCTCATCTCAAGATCTCCTTTATCGAGAAGTTTTCATTTATAAAGGGCCAGAATCTAAACAAGTGTCACCCTCAGAATCGTCTTTCTTGTCCCAGCCAGGGCCAACATTGTGACTTGTAAGACAAAGCACTATGGGCACACCTACTAGTTGTTCGGGTGTTTGACCTCTTGACGTTGCCCTTAGTCTCTTCGGTGGAACATTCCATCAATACTAACTAGACCTAGTGGACCAACCAAATGAAGTCATGAATACCTACCTTCCACATCAACACGACCACCACGAAAGAGCCCTATCAGATGCTCTATGATGAATTTATCCTGTAGATGATGAGTGCTATTGCATAGTCAAGATTGATTATTTCATGATGAGTGTGAATCTCTAGTTGTATTTAAAGAGAACTTTGTTATTATTGCCCTAGTGGAAGTTGATATCGATGGTCCTCTGGTTTTTCCATTCGCATTGGAGGGTTTTTCTCATTAAAATTTATGTGTCTCGTATGGTTAATTATTTTAATTTCATCATTGATTATTGACTTTGTTAAAACTTATTTGGAGATCCTATTTTATCAAACAAAGAGGGAGAATGTTTTTATTGATAGTTTTTCCAAAATATATATACACACAAATTTCTTATTTGGCACATGAGTTAGGAGTAAAAATATTGAAAAATTTGAACTGAAATTAAATTTATGAACTTAAAACAGGTGTTTGGGAAAGAAAAAATGAATGTGGCTCTGATTTGGAAGGAAAAAAAAAAGTATTTGAGTTGTGAATTCAAACTATAATTTGGGTTCAGATCGATTGTCAAACAACCCTTCACTGTTGCAACAAATGTTGGAACTACAAATCAAGGGCTCATTTCACGGAATTTTTATTTTTGCTTTTAGTTAATAAAAGAATATAAGCAAAAGTTGTAATTTTTCGGTAAATATTTATAATCGCATTTTTTAAAGAGCTTGTGAGATTAGAATGATTTTAAAATTTTCTAATAAACAATAAATATGTTAAAAATGAAATCTATAATGTATAACTTAAATTTTGAAACAAGTTGTAAAGTCTATTTTGAATATCTTTTTCGGAAGTCACATTTTATGAGTTTGACTGAAAGCACTTCTGATATATTCATCCAAACACTTATTATTATTATTATTATTATTTTGGATAATGAGATGAACTGCTCTATTAATTAGAGGTCAAATTAGTACTTACAAAGTCCGTAATACAGTCAGGAAAATCGTCCAACCAAAAATAATCATCTCTAAGAGGAAAAGAATATTTCACAAGTGCGTGGACTGAAATATAATGTTACAATCGCGAGAACAAAACAGCACAAACCACCACCTACTTCCCTCATCAAAATTCTGATGTTGTTGAGAAAAGGATCTTCTGAAACAAACAGGTACGACCAGCTATACTCTTGATCACATAAGAGCAATCAGTTTCAACTACAAAAACAAACAAGTCATTGTCTCTCGTAAAAAGTAGGCCCTCTCGAATAGCAAGACACTTTGCAGTAATATACTTATCAAAACACTTTTCAGAAGCATTTTTTTTGGATCCAGGAATCCAAAACAGCTTCTAAAAAACTATATTAAATGTACCATAAATATCATAGTTTCAACCAAATAAAAAATACGAGAAGGGAAAAAAATTAATGTGGATGATTTTTTAATTACTATATCTATATATATTACTAGTGGTGGAGCCAATTTATTACATTAGTGTGGACATACACTAAAAAATAAATATTTTAAGGAGACTTATATAAAATAAATAATTTTTAGTCGGGCAAAAAAAGAAAAATATAAAGTTTTTAGAGGTGAAATTAATAGAAAGAAAAGTTCACTTAGGACCACTTGGTCATAAGTGCGCTTCTTATGTTAGGAATGCATAAGTAATTTCTTTTGCAAAAATATTTTTGCTTTATTTCATCTAAGCTCCTCAACAATAATGGTTGCTACACTTTGGTTCTCAAATTCTCCCCTCTAAACTTGTCACGTGACAAAGTTTCATAAAATATTTTTTTAAATTAAGAAAATATTTATTTATTTATTTATTTTATTATTTATTTATTTATTTTATTATTGTTTTATTTATCTATTCTGTGTGTTATATAATTAATATATTATAAATTTAGTATAATCGACCCAATCTGACATTTTAAATGAAAAGAACTTCAAAAAAAAAATCATAAAAAAGACACGGTCTTATTTCTTAAGTTGAAATAAACCTCAAAATAACAATAATAATTATTAAAAAAAAAAAAAAAAAAAAAACCTTTTTGTCGCTGATTGCACAACAGCTGAAAATTGACCAGAATTTCAATGGTCAAATTGGTCATGGCTACCCTTGGTAGGCGCAGAAGGGAAAACCGCAAACTTGACGGCGTCTCGGCCGCAGCCAGGTCTTTCTAATTCAAAGGCATATTTTTTCTTTAATTTGTCTACACGCATCTCACACACGCACGGCCACGGGCACGGTCATTTCCACATATACAAGATAAAACTGTCAAAACCAGTTTCATTCAGTTTATCTGTTTACCAGTACCATAAATAAAATAACAAATATCTTTTTCATCCCCTCCTCTTATATTATCACGTGTCAATCAGATGATTATGTCAACGTTATATGATAGTCACGTTACCTTCATGTGATGGATCTTAATTTATGTGACTTTTTTTTTCTTTATTTGTTTATTTTGCACATGTATAATTCGTGTTTGTCAATTAATTAATATAAAAAAATGTAAAATCTGGTTTACTCTATGGTTTTTAAAATGTTAAATTTATGTTTTTTTCTTAAATTTTAAGTTTTCAAATTATTAAAAAAAATTAATAAATATATTAAAAAATTAATAAATGATAATACTATATGTTATTAAATGAAAATTTTGAAAATATTTATTAAATGAAAATGTTAACACGTTAACCGATGAGCAACCAAATTTCAAAAATTGGAGAGACGATTTAACTAAAATTAATAATTTGGGACCCTAACAAAATTAATATATACATCAACATATTTAGCTGACAACCCCCACGGCCTGTTGACTTTCAATAATTTTTTTTAACTGGTTGTGCACGCTCGGAATAAAGGAAGGCAAAGTAAAAAAAAAATTTTAATAAAAAAAAAAGCAAGCAAAAAAAAATCGTGTGGTGATTAAGGATCCATCATATGAAAGGTGATGTGACCATCACAATCAAAAAATGAAATTACTGTACATCCTTTTTTTTAAACATATATTTATATATATGCTTAGGAGATATTCCAAAGGTATAACAATAAATTACACAATATGCCATTAATTATTATTGTCACTTTCATGTATATAGTTTTTAAATCACCATTAGTAATTTTGAGAATTCTAGAATGTGAAAAAGTGATCTTAGGATTTTGTTGTTGAACAATTACTTTAAATTTACATAAGACTGTTAGTTTTATATATATTATTTTGTTTGAAACATAATTGTAAAAATATCCAATTACACAATGCTTTTTATTATTATTATCATTATTATTATTAAGAAACACTATTAATTGTCATTTTTTTAAATAATCATAAATTTAGATGTGTTTCTCATAAGGATGATCATAAAATCCATAAACCGATTTATCTATCCAAACATACTCAATTTAACTCAATATTAACCTATCATGATTGAACCCAATCTCAAAACCAGATTAACCTATCCGGCGTGAATGTTTATTGAGTGAGTTTGGGTTAATTTTTTAGGAACTTGCAATGAAACTTTTTTTGTTTCAAAATAAACATTAATTTGTATTATTTTGTCTTCACTAAGAGCTAAGATTTAGATATTAATGAAGCTTCATTTGTTTCAAAGTAAACTTTAAATATTAATTTATTTTCACCATGAGTGATGATTTATATATTCAAAAATTGTCTTGGTAAGCTTTGTTTGTTTGTTTGAACACGATCCGTTTTTTTTCGTGTCAATTTCGAATCAAATTTCGTGTCAATTTCGTGTCGTGAGTCAATTTCGGTACATGTCGTGTCGCGGGTCAATTTCGGTTTGTGTCGTGTTAACCCGTTTTGGATTCGTGTCTGTTCGTGTCGCGTGTTGAAGTCGTATTCGTGTCGTTGGTCATGTTCGGGTCGGGAGAAAAAAAATTCGACATGACTCTAATACGATACGAACTCGACACGTGACACGAATTGTCACCCCTATTCTTAATGCTATTTTTATATCTAATTTTGATAAATTATTGACTAACAAATTATTCATATAAAAAAAATATTAACGGCATTAATTTTATTTTTTACTTTTGAATAATAATCTATGTACGAATTATCTTTTTTTATTAATAATTATTTAAAATATTATTATATTAATAGATTGTATTTATAATTAAAAATATGATATTTAAATTAGTATTTTTTTTATTAATAATTATTTAAAATATTATTATATTAATAGATTGTATTTATAATTAAAAATTTGATATTTAAATTAGTATTTAAAAAATTGAGGTTAGAATTAATATTTCCAAAATTACATATTATATCATAAAATTTTAGGAAAGATAGATGTTGAAAAACAAAAATATTTCTCAGAAAAAAAGAAAAAGAAAATGAACAGTCTTTTTTTTAAAGAAAAAATAAGAGTCTTTTTGTGTAGAGGAGAAAAATAAAAGTCATTAATAAATATAGGATTGTGTATAATTTATGGATTATTTATGAAAGTAACCATGCCTTTATGGATTAAAATTTTTAGAATAAAGAGAGCCAAGTGCAGTTAAATCTTTTTTTTTTTTTTTTTTTTTTAAGTAAAAAGGAGTAAGATAGGGGATATGAAGCAGGAAGGAACCTGCGACAGGTTAAAAAGGTTAAAAAACCGAAACGAGAAAGAAAACGTACGGTTGTTGGATAGAGATATATACGTACACCTTCTATTTCTATGTTTTTTTAATCTTATTATCTTTCCTTATATTCATGTATATACATCGTGTGTATATACTATGTGTGTGTGATTGATGATCTGGGTGATGATGCTTTGTTGATCTCCATTAATCTACGCGGCGTTTCTGGATTCTCAAATTTTCCATTTCTGTTTTTTTTTTTTTTTTTCCTTGTTCGAATCATTTGGTAAATTTCTCATCTCTCATTCTGTTCGAATCATGTCGATTGGTTTAGAGTTTCAGTTTTTGTTATATGATTTGATTTGATTGGCAGTCGAGAAATGAAAAGAAAAGAAAAGAAACGTCCAAAAAAATTTTCAATTTTAGTTTTTAATTTCCATTTTCTCTTCTTTTGATGAAATTGAATTATGGTTTTGACGTTTTTGGTTAATCATCGAAGATGCTGAGAAGAAAATTTCAGTTTTTTGGACTTCTATTCCCTTGGTGAAATCATGTCAAACCTAGAATTGAACAAAATTTCGAATTGATTTGAGTTTTTCTTTTTCCTTTGATCAAAATCGAAAATTTTGAAACTCGTTTGGGAATCAGGAAATAGGCGAGCGATCATTGGGATTCCTGGCACCGGCGAAAGTGACGACGGATCCGGTGGTGGAGAATAGGGAAGGGGGCTCTGACTGTTTGGTGGGCCTGGAGTGCTTGCTGGACATCGTCAGAGCCCTCGGAATGGGCTCCTGGCTCGCCGGAGAAGGCCCCGCCGGCGCAAGCTTTCCCCACGGCACGGGCTCGTCGGTGGCGGGGAGGAGGAAGGACCGGAGGAAGCACCGAAGGACTAGTTCGTCATCATCGTCGCCTTCGTCGGCGGTTTCTCCATACGGAACAATGGACGCCAAGATGGAGATGTTGCTGCATAGAGTGCCAGGGAGGATGTGCCTCAATGGCTGCTCCGACGCGGCATCGATCTTCACTAAGCAGGGCAAGAAGGGAGTCAACCAGGATGCCATGATCGTCTGGGAGGTACTTTCCTTACAGTAACAGAGAGTATGTTCGGTGTTGGGTTTTCATTTTCGTATTGTTAAATCAGGTTATTGATTTTTTCAGTCTTACCTTGCACACCTTTTTCTTGCTAAATTTAAAGTTTTCAAACCTAATACCTTTGGCTGTTTAAAGGGTTAGACCTGGGTTTTGCCTTTTTATTCGAGTCGTATGACATTAACTTTGAATCAGGTAGTAAGTAGTTCCAAGTTCCAGTTGGGTTAACATTTTATCCAGTTTCTAGTGTAATGCTCGATTGGATCACTTAATATGTATGTCTTGATTATTTGATGCGTAATTTTGTCTTTCCGCCGCTATTTTCTTTTCTTTTTTTGCTTCTCTTCCCACCCACCCCACCAACACCACCCCCACTCCCCCCCCCCCCCCCCGCTGAAGTGATTTTGATTCTCTATGTATGTATCATCAGTCCGATAATTTGTTTGACTAATCATAGAAATGATGAGCGAATTTCTTTATTCTCGGGTTGATTTGTAGTTTTCATTTCTCCTTCACACCTCATTGTTGCTTCTTTGCCTCATTCTCTTACATATTGCTCCTCTTGAAAGTTGCGATGTGAATTCCTTACGTTATAATGACGAAATTTTTCTTATAGTAATATTTATGATTATGATTATAATAATTTCTTCTCGGAGACTCTATGTTGGTTCTGAAAAGTAGTTCTTCTGTTTTGCAGAATTTCGGATCAAAAGCAGATACCACCTTCTGTGGTGTGTTTGATGGCCATGGTCCTTGTGGCCATTTAGTTGCCAAAAAGGTGAGGGACTCTCTACCTTTGAAGCTGAACTCCCTGTGGGAATTAATTAGTAGCTCCAAAAATGGGCTTGTCGGAGGTAGTACAGGTGCTTTGGGAAGTTTGAAGTCAGAAGAGATTGCATCCACACCCTCTCCTACACACTGTGATAAGCAGACTGAGATTTTATCGACATTGAAAGATTCGTTTCTGAAAGCTTTTAGGGTAATGGACAAGGAACTCAAACTTCATCCTCATATTGACTGTTATTGCAGTGGGACAACGGCGGTAACCCTGGTCAAGCAGGTACTTTGAGATATTACACAACTCTCTGTTCTTGGTCTGTGATGAAATCTCGAAGAATTTTCTCTAATATCTGGAGTTTGTTTACAGGGCCAAGATCTTGTTATTGGAAATATTGGGGACTCGAGAGCTGTAATGGGTACCAGAGACAAGGATAACTCGCTCGTAGCAGTTCAGTTGACCATCGACCTTAAACCAAGTGTTCCAAGTATCTCTCTCCCTCCCTTTCGCTCCCTCTCTCTCTCCCTACTCTACTACTATTAGCTAAATAAAAAACAATGAATGGTTTCAGAATGTCAGTCCCTGCCTTTTTGAATTGCTTTATTTTCAAGACATTGTAATTTGTGTTATACACTTCATATCCTGTTTCTATAGTTAGAATGCAACATTATCCTGTTTCTACTGTGAGAACATAAGATTTTATAAGTTAAAAGATTGTAATTTATACCTCCAAAAATAAATCTGTTGAAAGATTTAGGCAAAAAGACACAACTATTGGTTCTTATTAGTTTGTTTCCATGTAGGGGAAGCAGAGAGGATTAGACTATGCAAGGGACGGGTATTTGCACTAAAAAGTGAGCCTGAGGTTGCTCGAGTTTGGCTGCCATACATTGACTCCCCTGGCCTTGCTATGGCCCGTGCCTTTGGAGATTTTTGTCTAAAGGACTTTGGCTTGATTTCTGTCCCTGATGTTTCTTATTATCGTCTCAGTGAGAAGGATGAATTTGTAATATTGGCGACAGATGGGGTAAGAGATTAACCTTTGAATTGCATTGCTACCTTGAAGACTACCATGTAAAGTATGATACACATATATGCCTCAAACTCGAATAGAGTTCTTGAGTGTCAAAAATGAGCTATCAGTCTTTTGAACTGGCTGGACGTGTCCATGGGAAATATCAGCCCCTAGGGTGTGACATATATGGCCTGCTTAGTAATTTTGCATGTAACATATACACAAAATTCATTAAGTGATTCAGAAGTGTAGATTTTTTTTTAAGGGGTTCCAATTCTGGTCCCAACACAAAACATGAATGGGGTTGTTGCCTTTGTTTTTGAGTTGATATATGCGAATATATGCAGTTTACATAAACATTTAAGTCAAATTCCATTGTTCCTTTTTTCATCATTTTTCCACAATGCCCGCATTCTGATTTGCTCTATTATTCTTGTGTCCATCCCTGTTGCTGTGCTTTAGCATGAACGATGTGTGTTGTCTGTTGCATACTAACCTTTTTACTTTTGGCAGATCTGGGATGTTCTCACGAATGAAGAAGTAGTGAACATAGTTGCATCAGCCCCACGAGCTACCGCAGCTCAAGCTCTAGTGGAATCTGCGGTACGAGTCTGGAGGTTCAAGTACCCATCCTCAAAGGTTGATGACTGTGCTGTAGTTTGCCTCTTCCTCAACCCAGGTTCACCCAATGCTTCCATGTCCACCGCAGATCAGAAAATAACAGTGCAGGACAAGTTAAACAACGACAGTAACAAGGACGCTTCTGCTCTAGTTTTCTATAGACCATTCGGAAAAAACAATCTAGAAAGCCCTCTGAGGCCTTCATCCCAAAATCAGAATGAGGGATTCCTCGGAGCCATGATTGAATAATTCATATTTTTTGTGTCAATAGCTTATATCCATTCTTTTTGACATTAGATTCTTGAATGCTGGGGGAAAGGTTGAAGTGGTATACTGAAGTTGTTTCGAGGCCACGCTAAATTTATTTTGAGGAAAGACGTGGACTCGTTATTGTTCTTCTTCTTCTTCTTCTTCTTCTTCTTGTTTTTATTTTTATTTTTATTTTTTTGGTGAAAATTTTGGTGTCTCCCAGCTTTGTGGATTCGGAGTTTCTGTTAAAAAAAAAAAAAAAAAAACGTAGGTGTCTCTGAGTTGTTCAGCAGCATATAGTGTCTGTGTCTCTATTGTTGGGGTTGAACATGCCTTGTTGTATTGTTGGGTAAATTCCTTTTTTTACTCATTTCATTGGGTGGATTTGGGTTGTTGTTTTTTGTAATTCCAAGACCACCTTTCCTGGTTTGCTTAATTTCAACGCACTCTTTACTTCTTGTACTTTCATTTTAGAAATTCTCTCTCTCTCTCTCTCTCTCTCTCTCTCTCTCAACACACTTTACATTTTGTACTTTAATGCTATATTTGATACGGTGGAAAAGAGGAAGGAAGGAAGTGGGTCAAGGGAAAAGTGAAGGGAAATGGATTGAGTTGGTTGCTTGATAAGATGAAAAAGAGAAGGAAAAAGAAATAGGATGAAAAAAATATTGTAACGATCGTCCACTTTTTTATTCTCTCTAAAAGTGTGAAGGAATTTAAAATTGACAAAATTAAAATTATTTTTTTGTCCTAGTTTTTAAAGTAAAATAATATATATAGATAAATAAAATATAATTACATAATATTTTTATTTTCTTTCCTTTTATGATAAAAACATTACAAAAGAAAAATAAAATTTTCATTCCCCTCTTGTTTTCTTTCACTTCTATTTTTCCTTTTATCATGTTTTCTTTCCCAAATATAGGGTTATGGTAGAAAATAATCTCTCTCTCTCAATTTCAACACACTCTTTACTTTTTGTACTTTCATTTTAGATAATATATGGTATCCACAGTCTAAAGCTAGTAGGGTGGCATCGACTTGTACAAGCTTTCACAACAATGCCTCAGTCTCCGTTTGGTATTACGGTTGGATTTAAAATTTTTAAGTTGGAGTAGTTAACTTTTTAAAAACTAATTATAATTTTTATTAACTTTTCAGAAAAAGACAAAAACTGATATGAAAAATTTAAGTTTGAGTTGAATCCCCAAACGAAGCATCAATTTTTGTTAAATTTAATTTTAAAGATGGTTTTTAAAATTGGCCAATTAGGTATTTTAACTCAACCCTCCCTTTCTCTTAATTTAATTTAATTTTGTAATTGACTTTTCCCCCTTTTTTCTTAGATACAGATTACCCCTTAGCTGACTAGATAGTTCAATAATGACAACTACAAGAAATGTAGCCTAATTCTCACTGGTCAACAAATGGGACACAAAATGTTGAAGAAAATGGGTGGAGAATGTTTGGGTACAATAAAATGGAACAGGAAAACAACGAAAAACATAAGGTTTGAGGCGTAAGCAAACTTAGGAGCAAAACTAAGAAAAACCTAAGGTTTAAGCGTAAGCAAACTTAGGAGCAAATAAAAACTCTTCAATATATAAAACCATCGAATTCAATAAGTAAGCAATCTAATTGAATATCA
>CM046368.1:4219420-4285742 GCA_025413025.1 Ficus hispida | reverse complement strand
CTGAAATATAATGTTACAATCGCGAGAACAAAACAGCACAAACCACCACCTACTTCCCTCATCAAAATTCTGATGTTGTTGAGAAAAGGATCTTCTGAAACAAACAGGTACGACCAGCTATACTCTTGATCAGATAAGAGAATCAGTTTCAACTACAAAACAAACAGTCATTGTCTCTCGTAAAAAGTAGGCCCTCTCGAATAGCAAGACACTTTGCAGTAATATACTTATCAAACACTTTTCAGAAGCATTTTTTTTGGATCCAGGAATCCAAAACAGCTTCTAAAAAACTATATTAAAATGTACCATAATATCATAGTTTCAACAAATAAAAATACGAGAAGGGAAAAAAATTAATGTGGATGATTTTTTAATTACTATATCTATATATATTACTAGTGGTGGAGCCAATTTATTACATTAGTGTGGACATACACTAAAAAATAAATATTTTAAGGAGACTTATATAAAATAAATAATTTTAGTCGGGCAAAAAAAAAAAAATATAAAGTTTTTAGAGGTGAAATTAATAGAAAGAAAAGTTCACTTAGGACCACTTGGTCATAAGTGCGCTTCTTATGTTAGGAATGCATAGTAATTTCTTTTGCAAAAATATTTTTGCTTTATTTCATCTAAGCTCCTCAACAATAATGGTTGCTACACTTTGGTTCTCAAATTCTCCCTCTAAACTTGTCACGTGACAAAGTTTCATAAAATATTTTTTTTAAATTAAGAAAATATTTATTTATTTATTTATTTTATTATTTATTTATTTATTTTATTATTGTTTATTTATCTATTCTGTGTGTTATATAATTAATATATTATAAATTTAGTATAATCGACCCAATCTGACATTTTAAATGAAAAGAACTTCAAAAAAAAAATCATAAAAAAGACACGGTCTTATTTCTTAAGTTGAAATAACCTCAAATAACAATAATAATTATTAAAAAAAAAAAAAAAAAAAAAACCTTTTTGTCGCTGATTGCACAACAGCTGAAAATTGACCAGAATTTCAATGGTCAAATTGGTCATGGCTACCCTTGGTAGGCGCAGAAGGGAAAACCGCAAACTTGACGGCGTCTCGGCCGCAGCCAGGTCTTTCTAATTCAAAGGCATATTTTTTCTTTAATTTGTCTACACGCATCTCACACACGCACGGCCACGGGCACGGTCATTTCCACATATACAAGATAAAACTGTCAAAACCAGTTTCATTCAGTTTATCTGTTTACCAGTACCATAAATAAAATAACAAATATCTTTTTCATCCCCTCCTCTTATATTATCACGTGTCAATCAGATGATTATGTCAACGTTATATGATAGTCACGTTACCTTCATGTGATGGATCTTAATTTATGTGACTTTTTTTTTCTTTATTTGTTTATTTTGCACATGTATAATTCGTGTTTGTCAATTAATTAATATAAAAAAATGTAAAATCTGGTTTACTCTATGGTTTTAAAATGTTAAATTTATGTTTTTTCTTAAATTTTAAGTTTTCAAATTATTAAAAAAAATTAATAAATATATTAAAAAATTAATAAATGATAATACTATATGTTATTAAATGAAAATTTTGAAAATATTTATTAAATGAAAATGTTAACACGTTAACCGATGAGCAACCAAATTTCAAAATTGGAGAGACGATTTAACTAAAATTAATAATTTGGGACCCTAACAAAATTAATATATACATCAACATATTTAGCTGACAACCCCCACGGCCTGTTGACTTTCAATAATTTTTTTTAACTGGTTGTGCACGCTCGGAATAAAGGAAGGCAAAGTAAAAAAAAATTTTAATAAAAAAAAAAGCAAGCAAAAAAAAATCGTGTGGTGATTAAGGATCCATCATATGAAAGGTGATGTGACCATCACAATCAAAAAATGAAATTACTGTACATCCTTTTTTTTAAACATATATTTATATATATGCTTAGGAGATATTCCAAAGGTATAACAATAAATTACACAATATGCCATTAATTATTATTGTCACTTTCATGTATATAGTTTTTAAATCACCATTAGTAATTTTGAGAATTCTAGAATGTGAAAAAGTGATCTTAGGATTTTGTTGTTGAACAATTACTTTAAATTTACATAAGACTGTTAGTTTTATATATATTATTTTGTTTGAAACATAATTGTAAAAATATCCAATTACACAATGCTTTTTATTATTATTATCATTATTATTATTAAGAAACACTATTAATTGTCATTTTTTTAAATAATCATAAATTTAGATGTGTTTCTCATAAGGATGATCATAAAATCCATAAACCGATTTATCTATCCAAACATACTCAATTTAACTCAATATTAACCTATCATGATTGAACCCAATCTCAAAACCAGATTAACCTATCCGGCGTGAATGTTTATTGAGTGAGTTTGGGTTAATTTTTTAGGAACTTGCAATGAAACTTTTTTTGTTTCAAAATAAACATTAATTTGTATTATTTTGTCTTCACTAAGAGCTAAGATTTAGATATTAATGAAGCTTCATTTGTTTCAAAGTAAACTTTAAATATTAATTTATTTTCACCATGAGTGATGATTTATATATTCAAAAATTGTCTTGGTAAGCTTTGTTTGTTTGTTTGAACACGATCCGTTTTTTTTCGTGTCAATTTCGAATCAAATTTCGTGTCAATTTCGTGTCGTGAGTCAATTTCGATACATGTCGTGTCGCGGGTCAATTTCGGTTTGTGTCGTGTTAACCCGTTTTGGATTCGTGTCTGTTCGTGTCGCGTGTTGAAGTCGTATTCGTGTCGTTGGTCATGTTCGGGTCGGGAGAAAAAAAATTCGACATGACTCTAATACGATACGAACTCGACACGTGACACGAATTGTCACCCCTATTCTTAATGCTATTTTTATATCTAATTTTGATAAATTATTGACTAACAAATTATTCATATAAAAAAAATATTAACGGCATTAATTTTATTTTTTACTTTTGAATAATAATCTATGTACGAATTATCTTTTTTTATTAATAATTATTTAAAATATTATTATATTAATAGATTGTATTTATAATTAAAAATATGATATTTAAATTAGTATTTTTTTTATTAATAATTATTTAAAATATTATTATATTAATAGATTGTATTTATAATTAAAAATTTGATATTTAAATTAGTATTTAAAAAATTGAGGTTAGAATTAATATTTCCAAAATTACATATTATATCATAAAATTTTAGGAAAGATAGATGTTGAAAAACAAAAATATTTCTCAGAAAAAAAGAAAAGAAAATGAACAGTCTTTTTTTTAAAGAAAAAATAAGAGTCTTTTTGTGTAGAGGAGAAAAATAAAAGTCATTAATAAATATAGGATTGTGTATAATTTATGGATTATTTATGAAAGTAACCATGCCTTTATGGATTAAAATTTTTAGAATAAAGAGAGCCAAGTGCAGTTAAATCTTTTTTTTTTTTTTTTTTTTTTAAGTAAAAAGGAGTAAGATAGGGGATATGAAGCAGGAAGGAACCTGCGACAGGTTAAAAAGGTTAAAAAACCGAAACGAGAAAGAAAACGTACGGTTGTTGGATAGAGATATATACGTACACCTTCTATTTCTATGTTTTTTTAATCTTATTATCTTTCCTTATATTCATGTATATACATCGTGTGTA
Organism: Ficus hispida; assembly: GCA_025413025.1. NCBI lineage: Eukaryota > Viridiplantae > Streptophyta > Magnoliopsida > Rosales > Moraceae > Ficus > Ficus hispida. Next base: position 4,282,079 of record CM046368.1, on the reverse strand, counting down.
TATACTATGTGTGTGTGATTGATGATCTGGGTGATGATGCTTTGTTGATCTCCATTAATCTACGCGGCGTTTCTGGATTCTCAAATTTTCCATTTCTGTTTTTTTTTTTTTTTCCTTGTTCGAATCATTTGGTAAATTTCTCATCTCTCATTCTGTTCGAATCATGTCGATTGGTTTAGAGTTTCAGTTTTTGTTATATGATTTGATTTGATTGGCAGTCGAGAAATGAAAAGAAAAGAAAAGAAACGTCCAAAAAAATTTTCAATTTTAGTTTTTAATTTCCATTTTCTCTTCTTTTGATGAAATTGAATTATGGTTTTGACGTTTTTGGTTAATCATCGAAGATGCTGAGAAGAAAATTTCAGTTTTTTGGACTTCTATTCCCTTGGTGAAATCATGTCAAACCTAGAATTGAACAAAATTTCGAATTGATTTGAGTTTTTCTTTTTCCTTTGATCAAAATCGAAAATTTTGAAACTCGTTTGGGAATCAGGAAATAGGCGAGCGATCATTGGGATTCCTGGCACCGGCGAAAGTGACGACGGATCCGGTGGTGGAGAATAGGGAAGGGGGCTCTGACTGTTTGGTGGGCCTGGAGTGCTTGCTGGACATCGTCAGAGCCCTCGGAATGGGCTCCTGGCTCGCCGGAGAAGGCCCCGCCGGCGCAAGCTTTCCCCACGGCACGGGCTCGTCGGTGGCGGGGAGGAGGAAGGACCGGAGGAAGCACCGAAGGACTAGTTCGTCATCATCGTCGCCTTCGTCGGCGGTTTCTCCATACGGAACAATGGACGCCAAGATGGAGATGTTGCTGCATAGAGTGCCAGGGAGGATGTGCCTCAATGGCTGCTCCGACGCGGCATCGATCTTCACTAAGCAGGGCAAGAAGGGAGTCAACCAGGATGCCATGATCGTCTGGGAGGTACTTTCCTTACAGTAACAGAGAGTATGTTCGGTGTTGGGTTTTCATTTTCGTATTGTTAAATCAGGTTATTGATTTTTTCAGTCTTACCTTGCACACCTTTTTCTTGCTAAATTTAAAGTTTTCAAACCTAATACCTTTGGCTGTTTAAAGGGTTAGACCTGGGTTTTGCCTTTTTATTCGAGTCGTATGACATTAACTTTGAATCAGGTAGTAAGTAGTTCCAAGTTCCAGTTGGGTTAACATTTTATCCAGTTTCTAGTGTAATGCTCGATTGGATCACTTAATATGTATGTCTTGATTATTTGATGCGTAATTTTGTCTTTCCGCCGCTATTTTCTTTTCTTTTTTTGCTTCTCTTCCCACCCACCCCACCAACACCACCCCCACTCCCCCCCCCCCCCCCCCGCTGAAGTGATTTTGATTCTCTATGTATGTATCATCAGTCCGATAATTTGTTTGACTAATCATAGAAATGATGAGCGAATTTCTTTATTCTCGGGTTGATTTGTAGTTTTCATTTCTCCTTCACACCTCATTGTTGCTTCTTTGCCTCATTCTCTTACATATTGCTCCTCTTGAAAGTTGCGATGTGAATTCCTTACGTTATAATGACGAAATTTTTCTTATAGTAATATTTATGATTATGATTATAATAATTTCTTCTCGGAGACTCTATGTTGGTTCTGAAAAGTAGTTCTTCTGTTTTGCAGAATTTCGGATCAAAAGCAGATACCACCTTCTGTGGTGTGTTTGATGGCCATGGTCCTTGTGGCCATTTAGTTGCCAAAAAGGTGAGGGACTCTCTACCTTTGAAGCTGAACTCCCTGTGGGAATTAATTAGTAGCTCCAAAAATGGGCTTGTCGGAGGTAGTACAGGTGCTTTGGGAAGTTTGAAGTCAGAAGAGATTGCATCCACACCCTCTCCTACACACTGTGATAAGCAGACTGAGATTTTATCGACATTGAAAGATTCGTTTCTGAAAGCTTTTAGGGTAATGGACAAGGAACTCAAACTTCATCCTCATATTGACTGTTATTGCAGTGGGACAACGGCGGTAACCCTGGTCAAGCAGGTACTTTGAGATATTACACAACTCTCTGTTCTTGGTCTGTGATGAAATCTCGAAGAATTTTCTCTAATATCTGGAGTTTGTTTACAGGGCCAAGATCTTGTTATTGGAAATATTGGGGACTCGAGAGCTGTAATGGGTACCAGAGACAAGGATAACTCGCTCGTAGCAGTTCAGTTGACCATCGACCTTAAACCAAGTGTTCCAAGTATCTCTCTCCCTCCCTTTCGCTCCCTCTCTCTCTCCCTACTCTACTACTATTAGCTAAATAAAAAAACAATGAATGGTTTCAGAATGTCAGTCCCTGCCTTTTTGAATTGCTTTATTTTCAAGACATTGTAATTTGTGTTATACACTTCATATCCTGTTTCTATAGTTAGAATGCAACATTATCCTGTTTCTACTGTGAGAACATAAGATTTTATAAGTTAAAAGATTGTAATTTATACCTCCAAAAATAAATCTGTTGAAAGATTTAGGCAAAAAGACACAACTATTGGTTCTTATTAGTTTGTTTCCATGTAGGGGAAGCAGAGAGGATTAGACTATGCAAGGGACGGGTATTTGCACTAAAAAGTGAGCCTGAGGTTGCTCGAGTTTGGCTGCCATACATTGACTCCCCTGGCCTTGCTATGGCCCGTGCCTTTGGAGATTTTTGTCTAAAGGACTTTGGCTTGATTTCTGTCCCTGATGTTTCTTATTATCGTCTCAGTGAGAAGGATGAATTTGTAATATTGGCGACAGATGGGGTAAGAGATTAACCTTTGAATTGCATTGCTACCTTGAAGACTACCATGTAAAGTATGATACACATATATGCCTCAAACTCGAATAGAGTTCTTGAGTGTCAAAAATGAGCTATCAGTCTTTTGAACTGGCTGGACGTGTCCATGGGAAAATATCAGCCCCTAGGGTGTGACATATATGGCCTGCTTAGTAATTTTGCATGTAACATATACACAAAATTCATTAAGTGATTCAGAAGTGTAGATTTTTTTTTAAGGGGTTCCAATTCTGGTCCCAACACAAACACATGAATGGGGTTGTTGCCTTTGTTTTTGAGTTGATATATGCGAATATATGCAGTTTACATAAACATTTAAGTCAAATTCCATTGTTCCTTTTTTCATCATTTTTCCACAATGCCCGCATTCTGATTTGCTCTATTATTCTTGTGTCCATCCCTGTTGCTGTGCTTTAGCATGAACGATGTGTGTTGTCTGTTGCATACTAACCTTTTACTTTTGGCAGATCTGGGATGTTCTCACGAATGAAGAAGTAGTGAACATAGTTGCATCAGCCCCACGAGCTACCGCAGCTCAAGCTCTAGTGGAATCTGCGGTACGAGTCTGGAGGTTCAAGTACCCATCCTCAAAGGTTGATGACTGTGCTGTAGTTTGCCTCTTCCTCAACCCAGGTTCACCCAATGCTTCCATGTCCACCGCAGATCAGAAAATAACAGTGCAGGACAAGTTAAACAACGACAGTAACAAGGACGCTTCTGCTCTAGTTTCTATAGACCATTCGGAAAAAACAATCTAGAAAGCCCTCTGAGGCCTTCATCCCAAAATCAGAATGAGGGATTCCTCGGAGGCCATGATTGAATAATTCATATTTTTTGTGTCAATAGCTTATATCCATTCTTTTTGACATTAGATTTCTTGAATGCTGGGGGAAAGGTTGAAGTGGTATACTGAAGTTGTTTCGAGGCCACGCTAAATTTATTTTGAGGAAAGACGTGGACTCGTTATTGTTCTTCTTCTTCTTCTTCTTCTTCTTCTTGTTTTTATTTTTTTTTTATTTTTTTGGTGAAAATTTTGGTGTCTCCCAGCTTTGTGGATTCGGAGTTTCTGTTAAAAAAAAAAAAAAAAAAACGTAGGTGTCTCTGAGTTGTTCAGCAGCATATAGTGTCTGTGTCTCTATTGTTGGGGTTGAACATGCCTTGTTGTATTGTTGGGTAAATTCCTTTTTTTACTCATTTCATTGGGTGGATTTGGGTTGTTGTTTTTTTGTAATTCCAAGACCACCTTTCCTGGTTTGCTTAATTTCAACGCACTCTTTACTTCTTGTACTTTCATTTTAGAAATTCTCTCTCTCTCTCTCTCTCTCTCTCTCTCTCTCAACACACTTTACATTTTGTACTTTAATGCTATATTTGATACGGTGGAAAAGAGGAAGGAAGGAAGTGGGTCAAGGGAAAAGTGAAGGGAAATGGATTGAGTTGGTTGCTTGATAAGATGAAAAAGAGAAGGAAAAAGAAAATAGGATGAAAAAAATATTGTAACGATCGTCCACTTTTTTATTCTCTCTAAAAGTGTGAAGGAATTTAAAATTGACAAAATTAAAATTATTTTTTTGTCCTAGTTTTTAAAGTAAAATAATATATATAGATAAATAAAATAGTAATTACATAATATTTTATTTTCTTTCCTTTTATGATAATAAACATTACAAAAGAAAAATAAAATTTTTCATTCCCCTCTTGTTTTCTTTCACTTCTATTTTTCCTTTTATCATGTTTTCTTTCCCAAATATAGGGTTATGGTAGAAAATAATCTCTCTCTCTCAATTTCAACACACTCTTTACTTTTTGTACTTTCATTTTAGATAATATATGGTATCCACAAGTCTAAAGCTAGTAGGGTGGCATCGACTTGTACAAGCTTTCACAACAATGCCTCAGTCTCCGTTTGGTATTACGGTTGGATTTAAAATTTTTAAGTTGGAGTTAGTTAACTTTTTAAAAACTAATTATAATTTTTATTAACTTTTCAGAAAAAGACAAAAACTGATATGAAAAATTTAAGTTTGAGTTGAATCCCCAAACGAAGCATCAATTTTTGTTAAATTTAATTTTAAAGATGGTTTTTAAAATTGGCCAATTAGGTATTTTAACTCAACCCTCCCTTTCTCTTAATTTTAATTTTAATTTTTGTAATTGACTTTTCCCCCCTTTTTTCTTAGATACAGATTACCCCTTAGCTGACTAGATAGTTCAATAATGACAACTACAAGAAATGTAGCCTAATTCTCACTGGTCAACAAATGGGACACAAAATATGTTGAAGAAAATGGGTGGAGAAACTGTTTGGGTACAACTAAAATGGAACAGGAAAACAACGAAAAACATAAGGTTTGAGGCGTAAGCAAACTTAGGAGCAAAACCTAAGAAAAACCTAAGGTTTAAGGCGTAAGCAAACTTAGGAGCAAATAACAAACTCTTCAATATATAACAAACCATCGAATTCAATAAGTAGCAATCTAATTGAATATCAAACAAAAATAAAATATGATGTCAGTTTGAAAAATTATTTAGAACCAAAATCATATCTGTTCATGAAAAAGTTTTAACTTTTACAACAAGCATAACTTTTTAGTCAAAAGGTGTTTTTTTTCCTTGAAAATATATAACAATTATAACAAGACATATTAGTTTGTTAACATATATAACTGTTTGACAATAATCTTATAATTCTGATAATTGGATCGTAATCATTTAATTAACGATATAAATTAAATCTGAAACAATTCATTTTTAATAGTTGATTCATAACCGATCAAATCAATAATCTAGATTAGATATCAAAAAAGCAAGCAAATAAAGATAGCTTTTTAGCTCGCTGTGAAATTGTGAAGTGCAAAGTGCACCTCAAAAATGGCCAATCACGGGCACAGTGTATGGAAGTGGCATACTGTCACCCCATGCAAGTAATACATCATCTCACTTAATTTTTATTTAAATCATTTGAATTGTTTGTTTTTTTTTTTTTAATATGAAATTTTTTGACTTTTAACTTCTAATAGATATAACAAACTTCTAACAGAATATGTTCTTAAACCCAAACAGTGAAAAGCAAGCACTTGAAAATGTTGTCTATTTTTGTGACAGTTTTTCATTTGACACAAATCATTGTCACCAAAGTTTGAAAGTGTACGAAGCCCTCCGTGAGGCTTCTTTAAAGGATGCCAAGTACTATTTAGGAGTTTTATCATTAATTAAAAAAAAAAAAAAAAAGGTACTCTTTAGGAGCAGTAACATGCAACGAGAAAAAAGGGTCGGAAATAATTGAGTTGGTCACAGCTGCACATGTGAATAATTGCGTACACACTTTTTCCCACTGATTGAGTCAGAATTTACCTTTTTTTCTTTTTTAATACAGTAATTGTAATAAAATATTAATTTTCATTAAATAATTTATATAATGTATTTAAAATATTTTTTAGTTTAAAGTAATAAATATTAAATTAACCTAGTAAATAAATTCACTGTTATTTATTTTTTTATTATTTTTTAAATTTAGGGTGAAGAAATTTAAATTCTACAATTTATAATGAAATTAGGTATGAAATTATCATAATTTATACCTATAATCACAATTTACTACTATTTAATGACTGACTGTAAAATTGTTATGTCCTCATAATTGCTATTTCCTCATTTTAAAATAGGATATCAATTAGTTTAAAATTAAAAAAAAAAGTCTCTCCATATTTTGTCTGAAAATAAACAATTATTTAAGTACATAACTAAATTATAATTTATTCAATGATCTCTCCATATTTTGATGGTTTCCAAATATTTATAACAAGATATACCGTACCAACACTTGCTTTATATGATTACTGCTAGTCTAGTGAACAAGTAATAAGCTAAAATAGGTTTTTTTTTTTTTTTTTTCGTCATCGTCTACATTTTCAGAACTTACAAATGAAATGATATTTATTCATCAAAAAGTGAACTGATCTTTATAATATTTTGATAACCACCTTAAAATCATTAAGGATATTCCTACCTCCATATACCTATAAATAAAAATATTTTTTATAAAACAATTAAAAAAATACTTCACATTAACCATAAATAGAAATAATATTTTAAAAAAAATCTTAAGAAATTGTCCTAAATTATTTTAAACTCTAAATTATTTTTTCATCAATTTCCTTTCTTAAGAAATTATAACTACATGAAAATTTCAATGGAGAATTCACGTGAAATAAAAATAAAATAAAGATATCTCTTTAAAAGTCAACAATTATTGGAATATGTATTTTAAAATTTTTTAATTAATTAATATTTTGTTTTTTTTTTCTTTTCTTTTAGTATTTGAAAATGTTCTACGTGGTTTTTTATACGATTATTCTTTTTATTTATTTTTTCTTGTTATATTTATTTGCATGATTCTATATTTATGTATTTTTTTAAATGCAGTATAAAATTTCTTAATTTTTTATTTAGATATTACTTGAATTTTTCTTCTTTACTATTTCTTCTCCCCTTTTTTTTTTCAAAGATACTTTATGTTTTGGTTTTGTTTTTTTTTTTTTTAAATGGCTTTCTATTTTCATTTTGAGAATGAATTTAGAGTTGTAACTTAAATAAAAGTGGGTAAATGATAGGGTTAAATATGGTATTATATAAAAATCATATATAAAAGAATAGATTTATTATGTTTATGTTAGGAAATATTTATTAGGTGGGGATATTTATCAATATTGTGCTTGCAAATATAACTACTTATATTTTATTGGGCAAACAATTTGGATTTTAAGAACTAAAATATTTTTATTAAATTCATAAATATTAGTGAGCCTAGTGACTTGACCGAAAGGTGGCGCCGTGAGCAAATAAACTTTTAATAAAAATAATAAGCAAAAATTAGAAAACTGTGGATTCTTAATGATTTTAAGAATTAAAATCATTAGTGGGGAAAATTAACTAAATGCATAAAGTAAATTAAAAAGAAGAATTCTTTTTAGTGGGGAAAAAAGGGGAAAAAAACAAAAAAAAATATGGGGCAGAATTGAGGGTTTTTTTTAAAAAAAATTTATTTAAAGTTGGGTCACGTGACTTCGTGGCTAATTGCAAGTGCGAATGTAATACTTAACGATCGAGTAATCTTACTTCAAATAATATCCGAATTCCTCGAAACTTTATGATTGATTAATTCTCATGACATTCTTCATAAAATGAGTTTGACAATTTGTGTTAATAAATTGTGTTCAAGTCGATGAGAATGCAACGTTTATTTAACAGGTAATATAACGTGGTATGTGAAGACATTTATAAATGAAGCATTTAACTTGAGATATTGTATTATCAAAACTCATTCATGAAATAATAAAAAATAAAAAATAAAAAAATAAAAAGAAATAACTTATATACTATAATTATTTTGTTGGGCGTTTTCAATTACTTCACAGGGAAATAATGTTTAATTATGTTTACAATTGTAAAATAGAGGTCGTTTGAAGGCCCCATACAATATAGGAAATGAAAACAAGATATATTCTTAATCCTAGTTAAGGATAACGGTAAAATTCACTCATAATTATACATGCAGCCTTGATAACTTCACATATATTATAGGCTAATGATATTATATGATTATTAGATTTCTATTAATAAATTGGTATTAGAAATTAAGGTCTTAGATTATCTCTCATTCCACTTTCTAATGGATAAAAATGAACACTAAAATAATGAATAAATAAATAAAAAACTTTATTCGTATTCATTTAGGTACTTTCTTTCCAAATCCATTACCTGGTTGGCTTTCGTGTTAGAGGTGCATGTGCTAAACATGCTCCTCCTTGCTAGCACTGTATGCATTCATGTGAGAGAGCACTTACATATTTATATCGAAATGGTCCACTACTGGACAAGTGGAATTGTTATAACTTTCTAATTGAATAATTTATAATAACTAATTGACTTACTTGTAATTTATTATAAATAATAAATATTGATATAAAAATAAATATTATTGAAAATATTATAATGAAATCAACTAAATATCCCACTGCCTGATAAGAAAGTGTACCTATTATATATACATGGTATATATGCACACATTATAAGCATATGTATGTGTTATCTATCACATCTTTTAACTCTCTTTAAAAGGATAAATGGAGGCTTTCGTCCTCCCCCTCCCTCAATTTGTCATGTGGCAGTCACATGATTACACATCATTATCATGTGGTGGCTATATTAATATCATGTGAATTTTTTTTACTTTATTTATCTATTCTGCACATGCGTAACGCGTGTTTCTCAACTAGTATTATAAAAAAAAAAAAACGGAAGACATTGAAAAATTGCTTTCATCCTTACCTCCAAACCCATCATGTGGTGGGTCTAAGGACCCGCACATGGTAATTTTAAATAAAAAGTTACTTTTCAGAAAAATTGTAAAAATTTTTACATTTTACTTTTTGCTTTTGTTTTATTTTTCTTGTCTAATATGCACACACAAAATGCGTGCGGTACGGCTAACATATTATAAAAGAAACGGTATTAATGTCGGATGAGAAACTGATGTCAGAGTCTGTGTGAGTTCTGAGTTTCTCCCATGTGAAGTTGGTTGTTTGTTGGGGAAGCATAGTGAATGGACATTCATACTCTATCCCTATCTTTCCACTGCACGTGACTCTTTCTCAGCATCACTTCATCCAATACCAATTCCCCACCACAGGAAAACGAAAATATATTTGTATGTATGTGTATATATACAAACAAATATGTATATATATGATTGATTAACTAATTAAATCAAGAAAAATAACGTTGTAGACCTAATTTTGCAATAAAGTATTTCTCTCTAATGGAGATTCCTTGCACCTTTAGATTATACTAAAATTCAGCCCATGTTTGGAAACTAAAATGATTGTTTGGAAGAAAGAAAAACGAGGTGAAAAAATGGATTTGAATTTAAAATGGAATGTTTTTTTTTTTTTTTTTTGGAAGTTGTAATGGTGTGTCAAACACATTATTAGTTTATTTTTAAAGATGTAATTTTCTTTAATACAATAATTTTTATGCAATTAATTTGACGATTAAATGAAAAATATATATTTATATTTTTTTCTACTAGTATACCCAATAATTGAAACTGTATTATTAAAAAAAAAAAAAATGTACCTACGTTAGTCTTTATAAAGCCATTTACAGCAGCGTCTGAATGACAAACTGAAAAATGCAGGGACAACCAGCTTACAAGCTCATCTTCTGGATTTTGGTTACTTTTTCATCTCTCTTTTGCCAAGGTAATTCGTCTTTTTTTTTTTTTTTTTGGTTAATCTGCCACTAAGAGAAATTCCACTGCAATCTAGTCCTTCTCATGTTGTAGTTTTTATACACACACACACACATGTTATTTATAGTAGAAAGTATACGTCACTTCTTGGTAGATTAATTATGGCAATGTGATGCTGCAGGGTGGGCGGCAAAGTGTGCTGCTAGTGATCACGCTCCGACGGTGCAGCAAACGAAGGTAGGGACGGGAAACCCTCCGAGATTCATGGTTGAAGTGCGCAACAACTGCCCCATGTGCCCGATTATCAACGTCCATTTGAAGTGTGGGAGCTTCTCTCAAGCTCTAGTCAATCCCAGGCTACTCAAAGTTCTTGCCTTTGATGACTGCGTCGTCAATGGCGGATTGCCATTGCAGCCTCTGCAGAAGCTCTCCTTCAACTATACTCACAGCAAGTACTTGTTGCGCCCCTTCTTATGGTATTTCCAGTGCGAATAATAATCAAACACTATCAGTAGCTGTTTCTGTGATCTATTAGTACTCTTTTTTTCTTTTTTCTTTTTTTTTTTTTTTCTGGAGATGATTCGCTGCTTGAACAGTGGACCAGAATGCGAATAAGAATCGTGAACGCTACGTTTTAAATTATTTTCTCAATTTTTTTAAAGCTTACGGATGAGTTTCAATTTGGAAAGGAATGTCTCTTTAGATCTCCGACCAGCATTTCATTCTTATAAATGGCAAAAGTTACAATTGTAGGAAGTGAACTGATCAAGAACATTGAATTGGAGATTTTCTTGGGGTCTGTTCAGAGAGGTATTTCTAGGCAAGAAAAGGTGATAAATAAGGCGTCCATCAACTTTAGTAAAAGAAAAATTAGAGGGTGACCGTTTTTCGACCACACCTTTAAATAAATAACCTAAACTTTAGGTAAATGACATTTTTTTTACCGGATTTTACATTAGTTCATCAATTATTTACCAATACTGCATAATTAATGGATTATTACTTCTTCTTGGTTAATCATTAACCGACTACCTAGATACCAGTGATGGATCACTTGATGACAAATGGTCAATCACAACGTTAGTAAAAAAGCATGTACACTCCAATCTCAGATTTTACCGAAAATGATTAATCTGGTAGGAATTTGGAGCTTCATTACTACGTCGTGGCTTTATTGAAGATGTCATTTGTGGCCTGACAACTTTAACATTAACTGCTGCCAAATTGAAGGTGATTTTGTTTCGTTATCAAGTTCTCGTAGCAAAAACCCAAACCGTGCTAACAGCTTAAAGATTCCGTGGAGAAAAATGTATTTACACTAGCACAGATTCACGCAAAGGCAATTTCCGACAAACCCCCGAAAAAACGAAGAAATGTAATAAAATAAAATCGAACTACTTTAGAAAACTATAAACTCATCAGCTTGAATCGACTCCAATACCATACTCAACTGCCAACAAAAAGCCTGAAACAATGATCCCAGTAAAGGTACAGAAGGATGAAAAACAGGTCTTTCACTTCATGCATTGCCCATTTCATACCAAAAAAGACAAAAAAGGCATCATCACATCACCAACAATGTCGTTTCGAGAACGATAGTCAAGAAGCGATTATACTATAATATATGCAGTTACAGCCAAGATTCACGAATGTAATGAGAGACAGAATTTGCGCTATACAAATCATATGGAAAAGGAAAATGAAGAGAGAGACGAGGGAAAAGAAGATGATATCTACTTTACGTCTTTACCTTATTGGCTAGATAATGTCCATGGAAAGGTTACCAAACAAATTGTTAAATATGAAAATACCGAGCCTCGAAGCTGGTCATAAGCTTAACTTACACAGATTTGCCTTGGGCTATAACACAAAATGCAGATTCTCATATCCTAACTCGTTTCTAGATGAGACATGCCTTGAAGGGACACAAATCAGAAAAACATTCTGAACAACTGTGTAAATTGTTTCTGACTTAGGTTTTGCCTCGGTTATTGTACACTGAAGAATTACTAATGTTTGAAGTTTGAATGGCATCCATAAGAGAGGTTAAAGGAACCAAGTAAATATACTACTTCCGTTATCATCATATAATTTGATGGAAATCACAACTATTATACCGTTAAGGGCCTTAAGTTTAAGAGCGTATTTACAATATTGCCATAATCTAAGCCAAGTAACAACTCACTGTTACCATATACATTTGATTTCGAATTCAGTGTCAAAACCTTCACACTTTTTCGGGCTCATCTTGGGAAGAAAAATATAACCCAAACTGAACCACCGAACACAAAAATTTTAACCTACCTTGTTTCCACAAAAACCATTTAGATGCACAAATCAGAAGAGTATTCTGTAGACTACTTTCACGAATAATTTCACGATATCTATCTATATTCCAATCTATTCTTAACTTAATATATCAGAAATCTCGTTTAGTTATTGCGTCACAGGAAACTAAAGTGTGCAACAGCATGGTTACCAACAAGAAGATAAAAGACCATTGGCTTTTCAAAGGGGAACCAGCAGAGATATAGTGGGAACCTACTAAATGTACCGTTCCAGTCTTTTCATCCTTCACTTTAATGTTTGAAGAACCTGAAACAAGCCATTTGAAAAAGTCAAAAGTCGAGCTACAAACTGCAACAGTAACTATGTACAAACATTTCTTTTATTAAATTTGAGGAAATGAGATGCATACATATAGATTCATTTATTTATAGGAAAAATAACATGACACTCACAGTTATATTCTGTCCACCCTATTGCCTGATTTTCGAGATCATACACTACTAGCTTATTAGAAAGCACCAAATCTGCAACAAACACAGAAAAATATGATAAATTAGAATTTCATATAACTTGCATTTCTGCTCATAGCGAGATTATCACTGATCCAGACCATTAAAACTCAAATCACCATAACTTAGAATGCTCACACACACATCAAAATCAAATAAATACGTGTGTTTATGTTCATACATAGTAAAAGCACAAGATCCAGTCAAAAGCCCAACTAGAACAGGAGAAATATATAGCACGATTAAGCTTCAAGGTCACCTAGGTTTTATTTGCATAGAAATTCAGTTTAAAAAACGGGCAACTAAAATGAGAATGTCATTATGCTAGTTTAGTCATAGAACAAGGACATGTTAGGAAATGCTGGGTGGTCCAGAAGAAGGTAGAAGCGTAGAAGTGGCAAAATTAATGAAACGAATAGATAATCCATTTAAGCATAGCCAATTGGAAATTGTAAATGACAAACTACTGACCTACAATACGAACAGAGAATTGATTCCAAATCCAAAAAGGACTGGTAGATAGCAATATGAGACTTAATCATAAGCAGAGCAGAAAATAATACTCATGTGAGGCACCAAGTACCTGGAGAAGGCTATGTGGATAAAATTTTTCTTTACTTTCAACTCCTTAATGGAAGCCTGGTTCCCATCTCACCTTCCCACGAAGCAACATATGAAACCAGTTCTAATTTATTACCAGAAGTGAGATTACTTGAGCATGATCATCTTAACTAACCGGAGAATTAACCACAAACTATCCATTGAATCTTTCTAAGCTAAATGGTACTTTGAAATCAAGGCATAAAATAAAATTAAAATCAAGAAATTCTTTAACAGCTAAACAGTACAATTGCAGAACTAGATCCTAAAACACTAATGTATAAGCAAGGTGCATATGAATACCATAACGTGATCATTAATATTCAGGGAATACCTCCCAAAAGGGTCAAATTCTTGCTATCCCTGGATTGCATTCCACTATTTTGCCAGCCAATACACCACATGCCTTCCTGTAAATATCTATATGTTAACTTAAGTTTAAGAAAATCGCATCATGATACGCTAAATGCAACAGAACCCAATAGATATGACAGTTCAAGAAACTAAAGAGTACAGCTGAGGTCATAAAATCATTCATTAAACTGAGGCTATCGCTCTACTTCACATTTGCAAATACCTCACCAAGAAGAATACTTAATGCGGTTGAAGCTGACGCAATAAGCCTTAAAACTGACAATCATCATCATTGTTCATTAGCTAACTGGACCTCAGCATTCACAGGAAATCAGCAGGTGACATAACTGCTTCAAATAATTTTTATCGTCTACCGAATGAGAATCGTTATAGTGTTTGTGTGTTTGTCTTTTAAAAATGACATGCACTTTATCCTTATTTCCTAATAGCTTACGGTGTTAGGACTGTAAGTCAATCACTACAGTAGGCAACTTTATTTTGTTGACCACCATTGTCTTGAATTTGATCAAGCCTTGCATTTGGTTGATCTCAGGCAGGACTATAACTGAAAAGTAGGCTTAAGCTAATACATATTCATGGTTGTTTAACTTGGATATGCATTTCCCCACAGCAGGTTACAAAGTGAGCCAATAGGTTAGCGAAGTATCTAGTAGCACAAATAAAATGCAGAGCTTATAAACAAAACTTTTAATTTTTTTAATAATTTATTTTCCAAAAAACCAGAGACTACTTTATCAAAAGAGAAATGTGTGATAAAACTTGAAATGTTCAATTGAGAAGTATTTTCGACAAAATAAATTAAAAAAAAGAATTTTTTTTCTCTTTCCATGGAACCAACAGAAATATAATTAAATAAATTGAGGAAGTGTTACTGTGAATGAGAAGGAAGATATAGAATTTGCTGCAGTTACTTGGCAATCATAAATCACCGATGGAGATAAACTTATAGCCAGAAGATAATTGCTGTGAGAAACTTTGCATATCCAAAGTCATGAAGTTAGCAACATAACGAGTACAATAACCTAAAAGTCTGGTAACTGACACACAAGATCAAAAACCAATAGGATCTATAACCAAAAAACATTAAAGTAAGTTGTGCGTGAAAAATGATTGACAGAGCCTTAGCCCTTAACAAAGTTTTGCCTTTCAATGTACTTACATAAGGGAACAGATACTCATGTGGATGAACCTTCAAAGAAAGTGAGTTTTCAAAATAAAAGGTGACATTAGGAAATGCATCATCCAAGCTGCAATTCAAGATGAAAACCATATTAGTCATGTACCGCAGAGTTTGACTGAAAATGAATGAACTCAGAACAAACTAGATTCATATAGCATCGAGTGAAGGAATTAGTAATTAAAAATGCAAAACCCAAAGTAGAAGAAATGAAAGAGTAAAGCATATAGTTTCAGAATAAAGTCGATTAACAAATGAAGAAGTAAAAAAAAAAAAAAAGGATTTAGATTATGCTAATAGAAAACTCAAAAATCTATTGTTCCTGACAGTAAAGCCAAAGTTTCGGACTCCATGTGAAATTGCAAAGATCGTTTTGACTTCCATTTGAGTTTGTCGGCAAAAGACCAAAATGGAAGAATGCATTTACCTCACAACAAGGGTTTTAAAAGGCTTCAAGGTAGGTGGGGTGAATTTTATTTGAAACCACAAAATGAAAACGATTGCAAGATTTTGAGAACATGGAACAAATCTGATTCCTATTCCCAATAATGTAAAACCAACACCAAAATAAACAGAAAAACAAGAAATCCACGGCATCCATTATGAACTATCAAGACGATGAATTTCAATGAATCAAACTTTCAACATTCAGGAAAATATTTAACATGGAAGTAGTGTTCATAGCTGCTGCATATATATATATATAGAAGAAAAATTCTGCAAAGGGCAATTCACCATGCACCTCACCTTGCTGAGTACTGAAAGCACGTATACTCTCCACGAACCGTATGAACATTTAGATCTGACTGCTGAGATATTATCTGAAAAAGGAAAAGTATTCGACATGTTTTGGTTTGGTTTTATGATGATATCTAACAAATTACATGTTTTCACAGAAGAAAAAACTCTAAAACATCATACCTTACTCACTAATGGCTCATAAACCATTTCTGGAAGATAGGCCAACGTTGTACCACTATCAATTATGGTCCCTTTTCTGTCACCTACCTCAATCGTGTCATTTGGAAGACTTAAAAAAGTTTGACCCACTTGTATTGCTGTCATATTGACATTGTAATGAGGCCTAAAATTTTTTCATGGAATTAAGCTCTCATTAGTAAGATTTGATAAACACAGACTTAGCAGCAGTAAGTAAGGGGCTAAAAACTCTAAGAGACACAAAGGCAAAATGTATGACTTCTGAAATTATGAGAAGGAAAAATAAAAGTATCCAAGCAAATATTGAGTCAATTTCACGTATTTTATAGCCAAATGTTTCTCAACTACATTAATCAAACTTGTACAATATTGAAAGAGATAATTGCCAGACCCCTTTAAAATCAGACAAGGGTAGAAGATAGACTCTAAAGTCTAAAGATTCACTTAGCATAATCTAATTGTGCTAACTCTAATTTGATTTTGCATTTTGTCCCCAATGTCAAAAAAAAAAAAAAAAAAAAAGAAACCCTCATTGGCAGCCAAGACTGTCAAGAGTCTAGGAAGATTTCCAGGAGTCTAGATAGACCCATTTATCTTATGAGAATGTTCTAATTTTCTTGTCCGTTATTGTGTCAATACATATTTCGTGTGATATTTTTGAAATGAAGGTTTTTCTCCTCTTTCAAAATTTCTTTGTTTTTTTTACTCAAAAAAGAAAAAAACAAATCATTGTATTTTTGCTCCTCTGGTAGTTAAGAGAAACTTTATTAATCAAACATTAAGCTTACAAAAAATATTAGAGAACAAGTGGTCCTCCAAGGAGTCAAAGCATACTACCCCAACAGCCTCAATAACAAATAAAAATCAAACATCTCTGAATTTTTATACGCAAGAACCCATAAAACTCCAAAAATTCGAGCTTCTTTCCATATGCAAATCATCTTGAACTACACCTTTTAAAAAATTTCCGTTGCTCCTTTCGGAAACACAAAGCCTTTTTACTTCTTTCAGGCCAACTGGATCTTATAGCTACAAACTCAACTTTTTGGTATAAACCAGAAAATAGTTGCTAAATTTGCCTATACCAACCATAAAACTGCCAAATACTGTATAACACAAACAGGGTGACAAAAATATGTACCCTCCTCCTCCCTTGACTAGTATCATAGGTCATAGGTGTTTCTTGTTTTCAATTAGCTTCACTCTTTTTAAAGTCATCACTTAAAGAGATATATCTTAAGTGTTACTTATGAAGTTCAATATTTTTTCTTTAGTGGATAACCCTACACCTATAGACTATAAGTGCACTCCATTCTATGTTCTTGAAAGCACGTGAAGCATCTTGTTGAATCGACTTCCTCATGGTAGTGCTTTTGACTTTAATAAGAGAAGAGAATAGACGTCCAGAATGATTAGACTTCTAAGACTTAAGAAGCTAAGTAAAACCAGTTCAATTTTGCTAGAAAGACTAGCAGAAATAATAACCCATCAGAAAATGCACGTGCAATGACAAAACATAATTGAGATAACTGTTGGACTACAAAAAAAATTGTACGTACTGGTTTGGTACCAAAGGGGTCATGTTAACTTTTGGTTGCACAACATGGCCAATGGCAAAGATACCACCTCCATTTTTCCCATCCAAGCAGTGAGCAAACATCTTTTTCACCCTTCCAGATGAAGCTAGCTGTGAAATTACAGATGAATTTGATTTTCCAAACCCAAGAATCCCATCAAGTGCTTCTTCACCTGACGAAGAAAGATCCCCAGATTGTGTAGCACCACATCTGTGAAAAGAACATAAGTCCACTGCGTTATTAACCCACGTAAAATTAAAGGACAAACTAGGAAAATGGTTATCAATTTGTGTACTAAAATCAGAAATCAAAAAGCGCAAAAGCTACTTAAAACAAAATAGAAAGACATTCCAAATTTCATTTGTTGAAGAAAAAAAGGTATTAAAAAGTGAAGACACTTAGGGTCCTTTCAATTTTTTCTGGTTAGTTTTCATCCTAAGTTCCTAACGTGGAACCTTCCAACATAACTGTTCAGATCTTTTAAGGAAAGAGTTGAGACCCTATAAGTAAAAAGGCCTTTAACCTGAAATAACCAATTCCCAAATAAATGCATACATTTTGAAAATCTGTGAGAGTTAGAAAGTAAGGTATACGTTAGGAACGCCACAAACTACACTCACTCACTATGGAACAAACTAAACTCAGAAACTAGTTTTCCACATCATAGGCACAAGCATATTGATAGGCACAAGAATTTTTTTTAGGTATTCTCTGGAGTTTCAAGTGCAGTACCACCATGTTGTCTTTGCTACATGTTAGAGTAACAACACAAATCCAGAATAAACCTATAATGTATAAAAGGAACCAAAACTGATTTCACAGCATGAAAGACCTCAATCAGACATCATGAATAAAACACGAATTACCAAACAACTCACCCAAAGATGATGCTCTCATTCGACGATGTGGTTTCGAGGTCTCCTGACACTCGGTCATACTGCACAACATCCGTCACAAAATAGCCAGCCGTGGAGCTCCCATCTCCATATATCTGAAGATACGGACACGTCACATTCGCCGTGCAACCAGACAACAGACCCCCATTGACCTCCAAGCAAAATTCTCCATCACAAGGTACCAATTTCCCAGTCGAAGAGTCCTTAATATCGTATAACGTCAAGTCTATCTGTTAACACAATTAACAAATCAGATTCTCGAGTTTGTCACATTAAACTTCAATAACCAAAATTCTCCCAATTTTAGCATCTCTCTCATAAAAAAATAAAATAAAATGAAATCACAAAAAGCAGATTAAAAAAACAAAAAAGGCATACACCAAGCGAGCTTCTGGTAGGGCAATCTTTACACTGAATACAATTCACCCACATTATATCACTTCCTGTATCAACTTGCACATAATAGTCCTTCGGTGGTGTTCCTATCCCAATTTTAGCATAGTAAAGCCTATAAAAAAAATAAAAATAAAAATAAAAAAATAAAAAAAAGCAAAACATTTGAATTTCAACGCAAAATATTTCAACGCAAAATCGAGAGCAAAGTAAGAAATCGCAAGCAACAAAAGGAACGAGAGAGAGGGAGAGACCCGACGGTGTCGGGACGGCCGGAGCCGCCCAGGGGAAGATCAACGCCGGCGAGAATTCTGAGCTGACGGATATCGTCGTGAGCTTTGAGAGTGGTGAGGGAGTGCTCGCGGCCGGCGAACTTGTACTTGACGCTCAAGACAGCGTCGTTGAGAGCGGAAGTGGTGGTGAGCTTGGTGGAGAACAGGAAGAGGAGGAAAATCATGGCCGCCGAGAGACAGAAACTGCACGACCTTCGGAGACTGGCCATCGTCACGATCGCCGCCGCCGCCGTGGTCGTCGCCGCCACAGCCGCCATAACCGGTTTTTGCTCTGCCCTTGAGAAGACCGATAATTTATGAATTTTGGTCTTTTCAGTCTTCTTCGTGCAAAGTCTCTGCTTTTCTGTTCCTTCTTTTATTATTTGTTTATTTATTATTTTTATTATGTTGTTTACTTTTTAATTATTTCCTATTTTAATTATCGATTGGTAGAGTGGGCGCTTTAGTGTTTGGTGGGGCCGGCGGAGAATGACATGGTTTCGTGCGGAGAACGCCGTGTGGCGACTTTGAATTTGTTTTGGGGTCTTTTTCTTCTTCTTTTTTTTCTTTTTTTTAATCAATGATAAGCATGAACCATTAGCATCACAATGATTCTTGTGGTTCAAAGTATAATCAAACAGTAATTTTATATTCGAGAAGATGTAGAGTTTAAATTTTTTTACCCTCAAATTAAAAAGAAAAAAAGATTAATGACAACTTATTATCCTTTTGGGAAGGTTTTAGATATGCGTTTTGATTTGAAAACCATATGTAATTTTAATTATGTGAGTTTGGGAAAAGAACTCTTTAAAGTCAAAAAGTGTAAAATTTTAAAATATATTTAGAAAAAGATATTAATATGTATCTTATTTGGTTCATCTCAGAATATTATGTAATTTCAATAAATAAATAAATGACTCTTATTTAGACTTAAAATAACACAGACATTTAAATTTTGAATTTAGAGTAGACATTTATAAATATAAATAGTGAAAAATATTTTTGAGTTGAAAAAAGAGATCAAAATAAGTTTTTTGAATCAGATACCAGTATAAACCTCCAAACTAACCTTTAGATCATCTCTAATACATTGATCAATATCAATACTATATTTATTACAAAAAAAAATATATGAAAAACAATAATATATTACTTATATTTCAATGCATAAGTATTTCTAATTTATTTCTATTTTTTTTTTCTCATTACTTTTGTCCATTAAAGTTTCAAAGTGGACATTTACTATTTCAATGAATTGAAGATGAAAATATTTTAATAATCGTAATCCTAATATAATAATAATAATAATAATAATAATAATAATAATAATATATGAAATAGTCTGTTGTTCTTCTCCTATTTTTACATGTGTCAATCCATAGTTTTTTCTAGTATTTTTCTATTTTTTTTTCCTTGTTTTTTCCCTTCCTATCTAATGGTTACAATTGTTCTTTCTTTTCTTTTTACGATTTTCATGTACAAGATGTTATTTCTGTCATTTACTTCAGATATGCTAAAATTGTTTGTTTTTTTTTTTTTTTGGGGCTAAAACATACTATATCTATTGATAATTTTTAAAAAAATACTCCACATGTTTAAAATAAAAATTTTGTCCTCACCTTTTTTCTTCCAATTTCAATATGATCTTTATATATATTTATTCTAAAAAATTTGTATGTCTTTTCTTTCTTTTTTAAAATTTATATATATTTAAAATTATTATAGTATTTTTATGATAATTAAAAAAAACTTTAACACTCATATTTTCTCTTTCTTTCTTGCATATCCTCTTTAAATTTTAAATTCTCTTTTCATTATCTCTTTTTATCAAATACAACATTCATAAATACTTTTTTTATTATTCTACTGAAATAATTTTTTAATATTCTATTTAAACGACTTTCTCATAAATCTAGACATTTTAAAAAATATATATTTTAACAATATTATGCTCTACTCTTAAATTGAGTGGTCATCTGATACACTATCTTCAAATGAACATTTTTCATTTTGAAATAACAATTTAAATTAAATTGGTGTTTAGAACAAATAAGTGTAATGTGGATTTCAAGATTTGGGTTTATAATAAAGTGATTTTTTATTTGAAATAATGTATCAAAACACACCATTGAACCTCACATGTGCAGAGCACGTGTTTCAACTAGTTATATAATAAAAGTCAAGCCAACAACCAATTAAAATTAAATTTTACATTTGATAATGGTTATATCTTGTGATAAATTTATCACAAAATTTAGCATATGAAAATTTGACATAAAAAATAACACTTCATTGTAGAGTACTTTTTTCATCCATATATTATAATTTACCATTGTCACAATCTTTTAACATTACATTAGAGATACTCTTAGCCTCGTATTTAGATAATGGGTTTAAAAAGTAAATTCAATCAGTGAATTTACTTTTTATGAGAAAAGTATCAAAAAAACAGCCTTCAAGCATAGTGCCAAATAAACTATTAATTAGAGATTTCTTTTCATTCTTTTACTGATAAGAATATCTCAACTAAATTGATACCTCTTAATATACTTATCTCACGCTAAATTTACTCACTCGTTATAATTAAGAAAAAGAAAAACAACACAAAAGAGTTCAAGGGAATAGAAACTCAAACAAAACATATGCAAACACTATAAGCGAAAATAACTCGCATACATATGAGTAGAACAATAAAGAAAAGATAGAGAGAAAGACCAAACTGACATAATTAAATATTTGGCTTTAAAATTATAGCAGAATCTAAAATATTTTTACTAAATGACATAACATAATTAAAATGAATAATAAGATAAAAATCTAAAACTACCCCTTAGTCTCTCTCCTTTCTCCTATATCTGTCTGTCTCACTTCCTCCCCGTCGAAGATCACAACAGTCAACAGCGACGGGCGATGGCATCAGGATCGACGATATGAACTGGGATCAACATCATTAAGAATCCCACCCCCCCCCCCCCCCTGTGAGATTGTTGGTTGTGTAATCTCGACGGATCTTTGGCTTTTTCCGCCATTGCTATTTTCGATGCATGAGCAAGCCATCTTCTATGGGGACGGCCACTTGTGGGTGGCGTTGGGGGTTAGGGATTTGGGTGATTTGGGGTAGTTTTAGGATTTTTCTAATAGTTGCGGCAAATTTGCAATTCTAAAAAAAGGCAAAAATTCTATAAAAAAAAAATTTGTAACAAAAGCATCAAATATTCATATTTACTATTAAATAATAATATTTACCGGTTTGATATTTATTAATAAATAGTAATATGTACAAGTAAATACATTTTTTAATTCAGAGTTATTTGTTTACTAAGAAAATAAGTTTATTTAATGATAGATAATTTATTTACAAGTTTATAGTAATATTTACTTGGTTTTATATCTATTGGTAAATAGCAAAATTTACTCTAGATTTCCATGTGATTCTCTTAGATCTCTATGTCAAATTCCGTTAGCGTTGCTCCGACAGCTATGAGGTTGGGCGGCGGTAGTATTTTGTGTTAGGGTTGGGTATTGGTGTTAATTTAGGTTTCTAATAATGATGGTTAATTTACACGAAATCCTGTAATTATAAAAGAAGTTTTATATAAAAAAAAAAGAGTATTGTAAATATGTGATAATTTTTTTAATTTAGGTAATGTGTACATTATTTTCAATTAATTTTGCAATGTTTTTTTTATATTAGTTTACGTGGTAAATTCAAATATTTACTAATCAATTCAGAATTAAACAAAGGTAAATTCAATTATTTAAATGTAAATACAATATTTTCTACATTATGTTGATGTGATTTTTTTTTTCAGTAAATAGTTTTCTTTATCAGTAGATAATGATATTTATCACAAAAAAATAATGTTTACCAATATTCTTTATTTTCTCTTAGAAACTTCATTCATTATCTATATATTTTTTTTCTCGAGGAATGTTTTCCTGTCTCCATCCCTATCTGAAAATTTATCCCCATCCCCGCTTAAATAGAAGCAGGGCTAGGGATGGGGATTTCCCATCAAAGAGGCATTTTTCATAACTACGTTCCCCATCTATTATAAATATATATTTGAAAATACCACAAAGTAAATGCAAATAATACAGTAGAAATGCAGCATAAATTTTGTTCAAAATCAAAGATTTAACACAAACCAAATTCTAAACATATACAAATGAAATTTTAAACATAAAGCATTAAAAATCTCACTAAAATATTACAAATTTTGAAAACTAAATTTTTGTAAAACACTTAAACTAAAAAAGCTTGAATGCATAAAAAATAAACTTAAATTCTCATTTTTTTTCTATCTCTCATAGTTTCAATCTTCATTTCATAAATATACACAATTTTAAAAACAATTTTCAAGTATATATATATATATATATTTATATAATCACATGTGTATATATGTAGATGGGGGATGGGCGGGGAATGCTTTCACCATCGCCACCCCACTAATTTTTTAGGATAATATTTCCTCCTCATCATCGAATTTTATCCCCCATCCCGACCCCGTTTGGAGTGGATCCCAGTGAGTCCTTGTCTCTATAGGGAATATTGTCATCCCTAATTAGAGAGCTTTTTTTTTTTTTCAAAAAATTTTATTAGAGAGAATTCAAATACTATATCGTGGTAAATATTATTATTTACTAGTAAATCCATATTAGTAAATTTTGTATTTTTTTAAAAAAAATCATTTAACATTCATATTTCCTTTGATAAAATATTATTTAATATTTATCTTAATTTTATTGAATAAATACATTCTTTACCCACAAATAAAAAACAAACAAAATCAGGCCCAATCTCAATAAATTTTCGGACTATCTCATAACTATCAATATTTCCAAGGTAAATCTCATATTTTCGTGTAAAATTTTTTTAATGCCAATAATCTTTTGGAAATCCATAAATTACTTTCTCAAAAAGCAAAAGACATAAATTATTTATGAAATCAACCCAAAATTTTAAACAATTCCAAGATAAGCCCTACAAATCAATCAAACCCACCCCAACCCAAAAAACCTACCTAGCCGGCCCAGTTGCCGGGGCACACAGGACTCCAAGATCACAAGCTCGCGTTGAGAGAGATTCGCTAGGTTCCTCCCGGACTGAGGCTCGCGATGGCGCAGAGCGGTATTCGTGACGGTTCCTCCCGGATGAAAGCTCTAAATCGTGATCGCAATCTGAGCCGACGTTTCCCTGAACATCTTCGGAATGACAGCTGATTAAGACGGAGTGAAGCTCGAGATCGCAATCCTCTCCCTAGCAAAATCGCACCGACGTTTCCCTGGACGGAGCTACATGATGGTGGCTGATCGGGATGGAATGTAGCTTGCGATCGTAATCCTCGCCCCAACGAAATTGCACCGAAATTTCCCTGCTCTAACCTCCGCAACGGCGGCTACGCATAGGCTTCACAGGCGTTCTCTGGCAGCGGGTTTATCTTTCCAGCGGCTGGGTTATCTTTAGAAATTGATTTTGTTTGCTGTAGATTCAGAGAGAGAGAGAGACAGATGGGGAAGATAGAGTGAGGAGAAAGAAACAAGGGTAAATTTGAAAATAAATAAATTTATTTTAAAAAAAATAATTAAAATATGTTATAATGATTTTAAAAATATGCTATATTATTTTTTTTATAATTACCTATTAAATATACTATATGGTATAAATTCTGGAAAAAGAATAAGAAAAATGGACAAGAAAGCGAATAATTAATAAGCAACCATCGATAACTAATCAGAAAGAAAAAAGCATGAACTAGGTTCGTTTGATGAAATGGTTTGAAGTAAAATTTTTAAGTTTGAGTTGGTTGATTTTTTAAAAACTAGTTATAATTTTTATTGACTTTTCAGAAAAAATAAAAACTGTGATAAAAATTTGAGTTTAAGATGTTTTACCAAATGGAGCATAACTCTATATTTGATAAGAAATAAAAGAGTAAGGGAGTTAGCAGAGATGATTATCAATTGATATCAGTGATAAAGTTAGACATATATTTGCATGCAGTGCATATCATTTTTTTTTTTAAGAAATAAATGACCTCAAAATATAAGAGTTAAAGGGTATGATTTTAGTGAATTTTCAAGAAGTAAAATAGAAAAACAATAAAATTGTAGGAAAGTTAAAAGGAAAAAAACTTTAATGGGGGCAACTAGGCCCAACACGCATCCCGGTTGGTAATCATATAGTATCTTGTCAATGAAGGTGGTTGCTGGTCGTAACCAGCCGGTATCCAACCAACAATTGTTGTTATAGATCGGTAATATTGGATGATAACCAACTGGTGATATTAGCTTGTTGGTATCATTGTGAATATCGTCGATATATATCATCATGAAGCTAACTGATAACTTATTAGTACAATTAGTATTTTTAAAAAATAAATGAATAAATATTAGGTTATCGTATTATTGGTATTTTTTTGTAACATTTTTTTTTCTATGGAGACAGAAGTACAAACGCATGAATTTGTGGCCTTTCTCTAAAAAGCACCCTTTTCAAATGCAGTTGAAATTAGGCTTGAGCCCAAAGTGATCCTGTAAACGTGAGATGTTAGGCTTGGGCTTACTGTTATTTGAAGGTACATTAACCCTCTTCTAAGTAGGTTCCATATCACCTTTTTTTTTTTTTTTTTTTGTGCCACTTTTGTTATGAGGTCGTTAGCTTTTACGAATATATATATAAATATATAGATTTTTTTAATAAATAAATATATATATGTAAACATAAATATAGAGTTTTTATTTTTTTTATTTGATCAATTATATTTCTGTGATGTATTGTAAATTTTACATTTTAGTATATCTTTACTAAGAAACCTCTAGTTTACAATCGCAATTAGTAAGTAAACCATTCGCTAACTCTTTTTCCTCAACTGTCGTTGATTTTGTCTCTAATTCGCCGGATTAGGTTTTTTCTTTTATTATTTTTATTATTATTATTATTATTTTAATAAATGAGATTTCGCCGGATTTAGTTTAACCGACTATCAACATGACTTCTGGTGCGTTCCACAATAGATATACCAATTGTTTATTACTATATATATATATATATATATATATATATTTTTTTCTAATAAGTAACATTGTAGTTTATACATTTTTAAGTGCTTACTAAAATAGCGCATTTATACAATTTTAAACACTAAATTTGATTAAAATCACATTAAAACTATTTAAAAAAAATACAAAATTAAAAAAATCTTATAAATGGTTTAAGATATAACCCTATTGATAGATTATTTTTTCATACCTTATTATTTAATTTTCTTCATTTTTTTAATTCAAAATCCATCATCAATGTCAACATTTGATCCGATGGTTTTCAGAATTTTCTAAAAACTCTCATCAAAGGCTCACATTGCATGATGGTTTTTAAAAATCTATGTCGCGTATTTTTTTTTTTAAATCACTTTCGATGAAAACCATTGTCAAATAAATGTCATTCAATCAACTGTTTGTTGTAGCGGATAAGAGACATGGAGAGATCTCCTTTAGAGCCCCCACACAAACTCATTCTTCCAACAATGAAATAATCCATCAAATTCAAATATAAAAAAAAGGCTATTTCACACTATTTTATATTTCTCATCCCTCCTATTATTTCCGTCCTTTCAACCAAATGATGTCTCAGAGATCATAATTGTTTATCTTTTTTTCTTTCAATCTGAAAGGGGTATTTTTGGAAGAGAAAACACCTACTTTATACTTCTTATCAGACTTCTTATAGGAAGATTTGACATTCAAGTGTTTGGACGTCACTCCTTTTTTATGTGATATGATGACATAAGATTGTTACATGCTATGATTGAGGGAAAAAAAGAAAAAACATTTTTCTTTAATTTCTTATATTTATTTTGGTTTGGCTTGAATTTCCACAAGTTTTACGAACCATCCTTGCTATTGCTGCAAAATGTGATATGTGTGTCACACACAACTTGTGTTACACAACTTGTCCCATTTATCTATCATGTGACTATCCTCTCCTATTAAGTTAGACACTGATTTTTGACAATTTTTTTGGTTGTTACCATAATAATTAAATTAACAACAAAAGCAGAAAAACCATCGAAATAATTATATAGTGTTTGTCACTTTAAATAACATGCATAAAAATGGTTACTTATTTCGTCTCTTGTTAAGTTCATGGAGTCACTCATGACCGAATCCACACCCCAGTAAACTTTTCTTTTATTTCCAATTTTATTTTTAAAAAGTGTACATTTTGTAGTTTATTTTACCCCCACAAAGAATTTATTATACCCTCTAAAAACTTTATCTTTTATGCAGTGTTTGGAAGGATGGAAAAGAGGGAGGAAGCTAGGAAGTAAGAGGAGTGATAAGTGGATGGAAAATGGTGTAGTAATTAGTTGTTTGGTGAGAAGAAAAAAGGAAGGAATAGAAAATAAGGCCAAAAAAGTTTAAAGTAGAGTACTCCACTCATTTTAATCAATCCAAAAGTGGGTAGACAGCCTAAACCCATCATACATGAGGACTCAAATTACCTTTTTAACCTTATTTTGTTAGTGAAACAATACGAGTATATGGATAAATTAGTAAATTGCATACAAATATATATTTTTTCCTTTGTATAAATAAAATATACATAAACGAAAACTAATTTATTTTACATCATTTCAATTTTTCAATTTTTATAGTTTTTTTTGCCCTCTTATAATTTTCTTTATTTCTTACCAAATAAAGTGTTAGTATATGCTCCTATCAAAATAATATGTTGGTTCCATCATTGATCCATCATTAATCATAAGACATACACACGCTTCACAATTTGGAGAACCGAACATCTAAACAACAAAGGGTTGTTGTAGTTGTTCCTTTTGACAGTTGTTTCTCACCTTTTTTTTTTTTCCTCAAAATTTTTTGTTTCTTGCCCTCAATTTTTTTATTATTATTTTTTTTCCTGAGACAAAGACATCAAATCGTGTAGGCAATTAATTTGCATTACAAGCTGAAAAATGCTGCTTGTTTTTCTCGCTACACACTTGAAAATCGTGTTGGTTCATATTGTTTCACATGGGACCTTTTGAGCGTTCTTAGCACTAGGCAGTACCATCATTTCCTAAAAGCAAATGAGAACAGATTAAATTTTCTTTCACGAAACAAACACAAAATCACCAACCCGAGATACATATGGTTACTTGAAAAATAATTTGGACAATTAAGGGCCAACACGTACGACCATTTCTTTTATGATTCTCATCGCCGAAATATTGTGAGGAAATTGATTTGATTTTTCACGAGTAATTACAAAACGTCGCTATATAATATGCTCATATAACTCACTTTGATTTTTTGAATTATGGATAATAAATGATTTGATTTTTGTGTTTTTCATGTTATTATATGTGTAATTGCATGTATAATTTAACGATAATTTCACACCTGATTTTATTAAAAAATAAAAAATTCAACTCCCTCATCACCCCCAATTTTAAAATATACAAATGTTATCTGTATTTTTCTATAATGACAAAATGATTATTTCATATTTGAATATCATGATTTTGATACCTACAACAAATTTTGATTTGATATAAAATGTCATTTATATCCATTTTTCTCTTTTTATTTGGGTTCTTTTATGGTGAGATCACTTATTATGCACTATCAAAGAAAACTATATTTTTTAAATCATTTTATCAATTTTAATAGTCTGTTAAATTTGCTCCGGTCTTTGATCAAAGCATTGAAAGTTCAATCCTCCAACAATTATTACATTAGTTCCTATACTGGTAATACAAAATAGTAGATGCTGTTATATACATTTCACTAATATGCAATTAGAAACATGCGAAAAAAATTAATTATAATTTATGTTGATTTTCAGATAAAAACAAAAATTGAAATGAAAATAACCAGAGAGCAAAACAAAGAGTACTAAAGGCCATAATTTATGTTTAAGAAACGTGAGTGTACCACTTTAACATATACACACACACACAGACAGGTATTTTCATTGTATAAATTGTATAAATTAAACACAGAGTACGTACCAAAATGATTTTTTCCCAAAAAAAAATAAATAAAATAAAATAAAGGCGGATATATGTATGCTAACAAAAATTTTGGTGCGTAATATACAATAAATATGAGGATACATATATTGATATCATAAATTAGGATAAGCATATAACGATTCATCCAACAATATTCTACTATATTAGGCCACGACCAAAAGGCGGCGCATGAAAAATATGCGAACAGTAGACGCCATATCTTCAAAGGAAACAACGAGGAACTGAAGATTGAAAAGGAAGAAAGGAAAAGAAAAACGGAAAGAAAAACGGAAAAAAAATAATTCGCAGTACTAGTCAAGCAAAATTCTAACTTTGCTCTTTCCGTTTGAACATTATCCGGACGGTGCACCAAACTCCTTCTCTTCCTTCTAGCTCGGCTTCTTATGGGTTTCCTAATTAGTTCAAAAGTCACTACTAGTGCTTCCAAAAAAAAAAAAAAAAAGATTAGTATTATCTAAAGGTTAGATTTACATTCATCACCGGCCGCTTATCATGCTAATCAAGTACATCATCTCCAACTACCAATATTTGGATAAATTCCAATCACTTTTCCCTTTTTTTCTTTTTTTTTTTCAATTTTTAATTTTTTAAATTCTAATCACGTCTTGTGCATTGTGTGGTAATATTTTAGCTTAATGTTAATGTTAGTTTAAGCCTCTTATCAAAATTACGTGTGATTTACCTCACGTGAGTTCAAATCCCACAAACAGCACAACGTTATACCCCACAAGGGGTAGCTGAGCACATGTAGGGATGGAGTTAGAAAATGGTTTCAGCAAGGCACTATTAAAAAAAATATATATATATTAATTAGAGATAATTTTCCCCTAAAAGGACGGACTTATATATTTTAAGTTTAACAATTGAATGTGCGTAATTTTTTTTTTTTTTAATAAAATGGGTAGATTATAACTAAATTCTAAATAAATTTTAGAAGTAAAAATTAAAATCTAACATTTGAATGGGGTTCCTGTTAAAAATTTTCCTATAAAATGAGGGTACCCATAGAAATTTTACAAAAGTTTGGGGGTTAAATCAATTTTTGGGGTGCTTACCCCTACTAGTTCGAATGTGGCACTGCCATTGTGATCGGGTGGGAGGGGAGGAGTGTGTGTAGAAGCTTTTTAGTTCGAAATAATCGAAGGCATTTTTATTTTCTCTCTAATAAGTTAGAGCCATATGCACATGTCGTATAAAAAAAAAAGTGTGATTTACCTCAAGTTTTATCCTAAAAAAGTTAATTGTTGGTATCAGTCGATAATATTCTTAATGCATATTTTTCTTTAAAATTATACACATATGAGAAGCTTAGTACATGATATATAGCTTGCGTGGTTGCCAATTTAGTTTAGATGTTTTAATATTATTGATGTTAGTTGTCCTCTGTTAGTAGAATTTACAAATATATACAATATACAAAACTGTAATGCCAAAGATATATAAAATCATGCTGTCCATGTGGACCATGGATCCACTTGGAGAGAATTCAATATTTCTTCAATTTCAAAAAGGACCTCCTTAACAAAGTCAAGTGGAAGTTCCTCATGGATTTTTACTTTTTTGATTAACTTTTGATTCTGCAAAAGCATAAACTAACTAAAGGAGTTCAAACTTCATACAAATTGAAAATTGAAACTTGGTATTTTGTAGACTAAAGACGGCAATTCAAACTACCAGTCGACATTAAATCTGCAATATTTCTAATCTGTTAACTAACTCTTTTTTTTTTTTTTTTTCCTTGGAATTTTGTTTGACTAATGTCAAAATTAATATTGCTCGTTAGCGGGGAAAGAAAAATTCAATATGCATGAAAAATTGAATTGCATGGGAGCCTTTCATCTTAAATTGCACAAAAAATAAACCTATTTTTATAACCAATATCGAAATGTATACATACATATCACACGTACCTTTATGCCAAAGACTTTATTACAAGACAATGGTACCTTTAGTAAATCCAATTATACTATCATTTTTCATTATAACCATTCATATTAGTGGTTGCGTACACATAAACTAATGCAGTAATTTTCACATTATTCTATTATTATAACGCCGTAAAGTTTGAATTCTCATATCCCAAATTCTAAATGTATATATAATCATTCAAACTAGAGAAATTATAATTAGTAGTAAAATTGCTACAATTTGTATTAGTGGCCTTATCTTTTTCTCGAATTGTAAGAAAGAGAAGGCAAAATTAAAAAGAAAAAACGAAAAAAAAAAGATGTTTATATTTGGTAATAAATCACGATGCATATGTTGTCTTTATCAAGCCTATATTAATCACAGTTAGCTAACTATTTGTATAGTTCTATACTAATTTATTGCATTTACTGTACTAAAAATAGAAGGGAGCTTTTCGTGTGTGTGTCTATTTAGAGATTAGAACTCTTAACACCTTAAATTATATGTATAATTATCATTAAATTATGCAAACAATCACTACGTTATACAATTTGAATGAAACATAAAGTCTTAATAGATTCTTTATTTTATATATATGTAGGTGACACAAGAAATTAATTATCATCGCGAGCATGAATCTCTCTCTCTCTCTCTCTTGTTTTTTTTTTTTTTTTCAATGTCGTTTTCCAACAAAAAGGTCAATGAACTTAAAATAAAATGTCAATTGCCAAGAGATATAGACTTAATATTTCACTGACACACGTAACCTTGTTTGAAAATTTTTACTATACGACCTAGTAAACGTCCTAGATAAATTACCACTTTTCTCCGTCAGTAATAGAGACTTAGGAATTTCTGATCAAGGCTAGAAAATTATTGTGTGCAATAATTTTTCAGGCATATTAATTAAGTAATAAAATACAGGTAGCATAAAATGTGTGTACATATATATATATATATTGGTGAGCTAGCATGGATATCTAATAGGTAAATGAATTTTGTGATATGATTGTTAAGCTAAAAGCACTAATAAGCATATGCAAACATATCTGCATTCTCTATCCTAATACACTGTCCAAAATACTCTTAACACCACGAATCAGGTGTATAATTGTTGTTAAATTATACATACAAATGCTACTTTATACAACTTGAATGAAAGATAAAGCCATAATAGATTCTTAACTATATATATATATATATATATGTGACACAAGAATTAATTATCATCGCGAGCATGGATCTCTCTCTGTTTTTTTTTTTTTTTAAATTCCGAATTACTATTGTAGTGTTAATTATTTTTTTTAAATTTTCAATAGTTGTTTTCCAACAGAAAGGTCAATGAACTTAAAAAAACAAAATGTCAATTTCCATGAGAATATAGACTTAATATTGCACTGACACACGTAACCTTGTTTGAAAATTTTTACTAAACGTCCTAGTCAACGTCCTAGATAAATTACCACTTTTCTCCTCAGTAACAGAGATTAGGGTCTGTTTGGTGAATGAGTTTGAGTTAAAAATTTTAAGTTTTAATAGTAATTTTTGTTGATTTTTCAGAAAAAAAAAAAAATTTTCAGAAAAAGAAAAAAACTTTTTCAGAAAAAGACAAAAATTGAGATGAAAATTTTGATTTCAGATTAAATGTCAAACGGAATCTTAAAAATTTCTAAAAGCTAGAAAATTATTGTGTGCAGTAATTTTTCTGGCTATATTTTTGTTGAGCTAGCATGGATATCTAATGGGTAAATGAAATTTGTGATACGATTGTTAAGCTGAAAGCACTAATAAGCATACGAAAAGAAATCTGCATTCTCTATCCTAATTCAATTAGACAAAGTGACATCATATTATTAAATTAAAAAATATATAATCCCGTTAAAAATTGTTGGAAATTTTAATGATTTGGTAATCCGTAATACGTTCAAGAAAGATTATGACATGAATTTTTAAACAGAAAATGCAAGTTGTATGAAAAGGTTGTGTATCCTTGTAATAAGTCAAATATTTTAACACGGAATACGGCTATGAGCCTCTCACCATCTTCATGTCACTGATCAACTCAGTTTTCAAAGGCACGTATTCTAACCTCCACATCCAAGTTTTCTAACCTCGATATGATAGTCTTTTTTGTACTTGTGTGCCACTTTTATGGTCATATATACATATATATATATATATTAATTGCTGAGAACATGCTCCACGCCTACGTACGGATTGCAAACAAGAGAGAGAGAAAGTTTCTACATGATCAATAATTGAATCATTATGTAACGAGTGACTGAACTACTACGTAATAATTAAAAAGTGAAGATAAAAATGTTATTTATAGTACATTTATTTTTTTAAAAGACATTCTATGTATAATCCATATATATATATATATAATATTTGAATGACATGAACTTAAAAATTAATATATTAATATGATATAAATAAAAATTTGACATAAATCAACAAGATACAAATAATAATAATAATTATAATAATAATAAAAAGTTGTGTTATGTTGATAAATAAAGAGGAATTATGTTATATTAGTTAGTGAATAAAAAAAGTGGCTTACATATATATATATATATATATATAAGTGGCTTAGATAATTTTTTCACACACACATATATATATATAAGTGGCTTAGATAATTTTTTCACACACACATTAATATAATATATATATAATATTAATTTTTTAAAAAGTTACCTGCCGTGAAGTAGACTCGACACATCTCTATAAGATTCCATTCTTTTCAAGCATTCTTTCTGGTTGGCAACAACTACCAGCCAGCAGGGTAGAGATCTACTCTTACACTGCATCATTTTGACAAACAGCTCCAACTTGCTTGAAAGCCGATCCTTGACTATTTCACCATTTTTATATTTATTTTTTTAAATTTTCTTTGAACTGAGGAGAGAGGCAATTAGTAGGAGGTCGAGAAGGGAACATATCCCAACTAGATTAACAGTTATTAACCTCGCTATCTCGTATCAGCCTCCACTTAAACTTTTATAAATAACATATTATGTACTAATCAGCTATATTTTGTATATCTTTATTGATTTAGGATATACATAATTGCTTCTTCTGTTTTCTACAATATTCCATTTAATTGTATTGACTTTTGCTCTCACATTTCTTGTTAGTGTCTTATCTTTCTAACAGATACTATGCAAGCAAACTAAACTCCGTTCCTTGGAAAGATAATAACATACATAGAAGTGTTGTTCCATTTTTTAAGAGATATGTAAATCATGATGCTATTAGTATATTGTATAGAACGACATGAGTTCGAGATTCAATTTAAAAAAAAAAAAAAAAAAGACGTTCCGTTGCACGACTTTGATGGATTTTGCCCGCTTTTTATCGGAATTGCCAAGGTTTGGTGGGTGGGCTTGTCGTGGAATTATAGACAATAATATTTCATTTTTTTTTTTTGATTTTGTGAGCAATAAAACTGTAAAGGCTAATGAATTTAATATATTTTTTATGCATTACATTAATAGTATGCTCATATTCGTCAATTCACTGCCATTTTTATGTTTTTTAGATGATAAACTTTCTTTATTGTAAAGTTGAAAAAACAATTTGATTGCCTTTCTAATATGTGTTATAAAAGGATGAAGCATACAGACCCATATGTTAAAATAATATAAATTTTAAAAAGGAAATGTAGGTCCTAATTCTGTCATCACTATTGATCCATAGAGGAAGTGAACGCTTTAATAGTTGTGGACTAAAGGTATCAATGCTCTGTTTGATGAAACATCTTAAACTCAAATTTTTTTATCTCAGTTTTTGTTTTTATTTTTTTTTTCCTGAAAAGTCAACATAAATTATAACTAGTTTTTAAAAAGTCAACCAACTCAAACTTAAAAATTTCAACTCAAACCGTTTCACCAAACGGAGTCTAAGACTCAATTATAAAAACCAAAGCGTGTGTTTTGGATATGAAACACTTTTTAGTTAGTAAATATATAATTTGGGAAGAAAAAGGGAGGGGGGTGCAAAATTTGAGAAATTATTTGAATGAGGAAATTAGGGAAAAAAATTAAGAATACACGAGGATTTTGATTAAAAAAAAACCGAGAGAGAGAGAGAGAGAGAGAGAGAGAGACCAAACAGAAACAATAAATAAGCATGTATTGAACTAAACAAGTTGTTGCATATTGGTCGATACAATAAAATGGTAAACAAAAGATTTAAAAAAAAAAAAAATAAAACTGTGAACATATTTAGAATAATTTTCATATGACCACATAGCTAAAAAAAATGTCTATTAAGGTAATATTTGATAGAAAAATATTTTAACGGATTATGTGAAAAAAAAATGTTGAAATAGAAATACATTCGGATTTTTTTTAAATATATAATTGCAAAATATATTTTTATAAGTTAAAACAAACAAGGCCCCTTCAAAACGAAGAAATAATAATAATAATAACAATAACAAGCAAGTAAATAGGTGAAGCAAAAATGCAAGTTGGAGTAAAAAATTTTTTGCAAGGTTTCTCACTTTCACATAAATATATGGATCTATAGATCTATAGATTCTATAGATGTAATTTTCTTTCTTTGTATAATAAATTCATAGTGGGAACTTATTAGAGGTTAGGTTCTTTTAGTGGATGCCAATTTAACTATGATATATTAAAGTTCTTGATTTTACTTAATCTCTTTCTTGGTATGTGTCCGTATGTATATATATGTTTTTATTTATATATATACGTAAATAACTATAGGGGTTAAACAAGTGTCATTGTAGTTATACTCAGGTCAAAGAGTTGACATTAGGATATTAAGGAAAAGAAAAAGTCAATATAATATATTTATTTGTTTTACATTATTTGAAGGGTTATATATATATATATATACACACACACTTATGAAGCTCTATTTATTAAATGTTTTTATGATTTATAATTAATACCTCAAGAAATTAACCATGATATATTTATACAGCTCATGAAACCACAATATTACTGCAGTGCCATAGAATGAACTTAAATAAGCGCGCGCACGCACATATATGTGCAACCCAAATGCGACTATTCAACTTTCTCAAGAGCGTAAATACTTGCCACTACTTTTATTTGAAAAGCACATGAAGAATTAAAAAGAAACGAAAAAGAAAACAAAAGATGACCATGACATGGCAGTCAGATAATGAGACCCCACACATGTGAATCTAGGTGCGCTTATACATACATAAAAATACATATATACATATAAATGTTTATGTATGTATATATAAATATATAACAAACACATGAAAGTGTGTGTGTGTGTGTATATATATAACAAACACATGTAACTGTATGTATATTATTATAGGCCGATCCCTAGTTAATATTTATTAGTCCCAAAAGTTGATGGTGGAAAAAGGCAGCAGTGAATATAATACAACATATATATATCTATATATTTGTATATTTTTTTCACAGTCATGATAATCATTTGAGGGGAGTAGAATGGCCAAATATGAAACTTATTATTATTATTTTTTTATAATTGGTTTTCCCCTTGTCCACTCGCCGCGTTGAAAAGTCCCACACGCGGCGAAGCTCGGATAAATGCTAAATCCAAAAGCAAATGCACACAAATCGTGTGCGTCAAAATAATCCCACCCGTGCGTTGTCCCCTTTTTTTTTTTTTTTTCCCTCTCTCTCTCTCTATCTCTTCTTGCTTTATTTTTGGGGGGCATGCATGCAAATTCACAAAAATATTAAGTCCTCGATAGAAAATTGTCGGCGGTCCAAATCTACTAGCTCGACTTAACTTTCTACATGTATGTAGCTCTAGCTAATTCTATATGCACGGACACACCACCAATAGGGAATAAGATTTTGAATTCTTGACTTAGAAATGTATTGCGTAATTAATAAAAAGGTGATAATTGGTGCCTTAAGGGACAACGCAACTTATAATCGAGTGAAGATTTCTGTTCCATTGTCCCAATACATCTTTATTATTATTTTTTTTTAATTTTACCTCTAAAATTTTATATTTTTCTTATTTTGTTCTTATTAAAATTGATATATGCATATATGTCTTTTTTTTTAATTTAATTTTTTAATATATGTTCTCATTGAAATAAGAGCCTAATTTCGCCATTGAACTGTGTCTTCGTGTTACAACAAGTCACTTGTGAAACGTATTGTTTATATATTATCAATAATTCTTAAAAATTTCACGCACATAATCTTATTATTTTAAATCAGCAATTGCTAATGAAAAAAAAAAATTCAAATTTCTAAAAGATATTAGAGAGAGTCATAGAATGATCTTCTATAGGAATATCATTTTTTTCCAGTAGACAAGACACCATGGGTACCTGCCCTTAATCTGATGGGGACAGAGGGTTGTTAAACATGTTTGAGATGGGATAGATACAAATTGTTACTGCCACTCTGATATACAGATTTAAGGAAAAATTTATACGTATTATTTTATTTTTAACACGTATTTTTGTACTAATAATCATACTAGCTATAATATAATTCTTTCTACTTATTTTTGTTGGAATTTGTATTATTTTTTTTTATTTTTTGAGATTATTTAAATTGAAACTATAATTTGATTCAACTAATTATTTTTGTTTCTAACTTGTTGAAATTTTTGTCGATTATGGATATTGTCATATTCACGTGGGTGACTGAAAGAAATAAAAGAAAGACAACTTAGTGAGGGATTTATCGATCAGTAGAGATAGAGACGAGAGGATAGGGTTTGTTTTGAAGGACGGGAATGAGGATAGCCTTGCACCGTCCCGCTGTCACTAATCTTCTATTACGATTACGTGAATGACAATGAAACGTCATGTCGCATATAATTGAGCAAAATGTACAAATAAATAAATAAATAAATAAATAAATAAATAAATAAATAATCCTCTTGAATGTATTGCTTATGAGATGTAGTTTGGACGGAGATTTTTTGTGGACATGATCACTTACGCACCCAAAAATGGGAAGATGCGTGAGGCCGTATATGAAAATTAGAAAGGGAAACAAAAAAGACAAAGAAAGCTTGGACGTGGCCGCCATTAATGCCTCGCTCTCTCCCACATAAATAGTATATACACACACACACACACACACACATGAGAACCCAACAGATTGTACTTTTTTTTTTTTATAATTACTTTCGGCGGTCAGAATGTTGGCAGTTAGCCTTATTTTGTGAAGACTTGTTATGTATGTATGCATGTGTGCACACAATTACTGTCTTGTGATATCGAATATCACAAGAAAAGAAAAGGCAAAAAAAAAAAAAAATATATATATATATATATATATATGTGTGTGTGTGTGTGTGTGTGAAAGGAGTAAATAATCTAGACCAACCCTCACAATGTATACTCATACACATTTTAAAAATAGAAATTAGACTGATTAAGGGATTAGAAAATTAAACAAAAATTGAAGCCCAATATCAAGAAATAACGCTTCCAAAGACCAAAAAGAAAGTCCATGTCTTGAAACTTAATTTACTTATAAAAGACACAGTAGAAAATGCTGCTTGTGTTTATAACATTGACATTTCAATTTTAATAGAAGGATCTTATATAATTTTACTAATCTTGCATTTTGGTTCGTCGGTTGAAGAAGAAAATTTTAAGTTGAAATTGGTTAATTCTTTTCAAAAATTAGTTATAAATTTTGTTGATTTTTTAGAAAAAAGATAAAAATTAAGATAAACAAAGTATGATTTAGTTGGAGTTAAACTTAAACATCAAATAAAACTTAAATGATTATAAAATTAAATTTAAAATGTGTGCTCTCTAAAATTTACACATATAATAAATGAATGCTATAATGATGTCATCAAACCCAAACTCTCCCCAACTCTCTTCCCATTCCATTAGTCCAAAGAGTCTTAGGCAAGTAACATGTGACTCTTGTTATTTTTCTCTCTTTTGACAAAACTCAAATCCGGCTTGTTGGTAAGAACCCAAGGACAGGCAAAGGACTTTTTTTTTTTTTTTGACTTCCAATTACTATTCAATCAAAGAATTTCTTAGTTTTTTTTTTTTTAATCTCGTTAACAAATCAGGACGCTCGCACGTCTAACCACCTCCTAATCCTATCGACCTTCTAGTGTCATGACTCGTGATCTAGCTATATGAGCATATGTCATAGGTTTTTTCTTTAGCTACAATGAGTTGGGAATTTGATAAAGGATGAGATTTTTACAAACCAATACCTTGAAAAAAAGGGGGTAAAAAAAAAAAAAAAAAACATGCATAGGTCAATTGTCATGACATTTGCGGTTCCGACGAATATAAGGTATAAACGAAGACTACGTTAGCTGATTCTCGCGGGAAGACAACAACGAAAAGAAAACAAAAAATTTCATTTTATTATTTTATTATTATTTTTTAAAACTGAAAATTCTCGATTCAACACCCTGGTATTTTGATTTTAAAAGTCAACTCAAGGGAAGCAAATTACCGTTTTCGTTTGTTTCTCCTGTTTTTCCCGCTCTTTTCAACACAGCCGGAAATAGAAAATCTGACACCAAAGTGTGTTACGAAAAAAAGAAAAGAAAAAAAAAAATCCAAACCGACCACTTAATTATTAGCCTTTTGAAAATATTTATGAAAAGAAAAAAAAATATATAAAACAAAACAAAACAAAACAAAAGAATATTACTTAAAATTTTTCTCAGTCAAATACTCGCCAAACATGCTTTGTCATTCGCTTTCATCTTTTTTTCCTGTTCTCTGCTTTTTGTTATTCTGTTGTGACTCCACATGTGAAACTGCTATAAATCTCACTCTCTCAGCTCCTCCACCTTATAGGAAGCTGCTTCACAATCTCCCTCTCTCTCTCTCTCTCTCTCCTCCTCCTCTCTCTTTCTCTCTCTAACATAATTACTTGCACCACCCGAAAAAATGGCTGCTTCCACAATCCAAATCCTAAACACAAAAACTAACAATTTTAATCATCACATCACCTTCTCCGACAACTTCCAATTTCCCAAGGCCCATTCTTTTGGTCAAGTTTCCTTGCCCATTAAAAGCGACACAAAAATCACCATTTCTTCTTCTTCTTCTTCTTCTTCTTCTTCTTCTTCTTCTTCTTCTTCTTCATTGTCGTGGGTCAGGAAGTCACCAGTCGCAGCCACGACAGCGGCGGCGGCGGCGGCGGCTGCGTTTGAGTCGTCCTCGAGGCCTAAATTGTCAAAACGCTGGAAAGAAATTCAGGGCTCCGACAACTGGGAAGACATGGTAGAGCCATTGCATCCGCTTCTCCGGCAGGAGATAATCCGGTATGGCGAGTTCGTCGCCGCCTGCTACAAGGCCTTCGATCTCGACCCAAGCTCGAAGCGGTACCTGAACTGCAAGTACGGCAAGAGAAACATGTTCAGAGAAGTCGGGATGGAGAATTCCGGCTACGATGTAACGAAGTACATCTACGCCACTCCTGATATCAACATTCCGGTCCAGGCCAGCGGCACAGCCCGGTGGATCGGTTACGTGGCGGTGTCGTCGGACAAAGAGGCGAAAAGGCTCGGAAGGAGAGACGTGTTAATTACCTTCCGAGGAACGGTGACAAACCCCGAATGGATCGCCAACTTGATGAGTTCCCTAACTCCGGCGAGGCTCGATCCCCACAACCCGAGACCCGACGTCAAGGTCGAATCGGGGTTTCTAAGTCTTTACACTTCCGAAGAAAGCTCGAGCAAATTCGGGCCGGAGAGCTGCCGGGAGCAACTTCTTTCGGAGGTTTCGAGGCTATTGAATAAATACAAAGGTGAAGAACTCAGCATAACTTTGGCTGGTCACAGCATGGGAAGCTCCTTGGCTAATCTTCTCGCCTACGACATCGCCGAGCTCGAATTGAACAAGAGGAACGACCGAAGAAAAGACGATATCCCGGTGACGGTCTTCTCCTTCGGAGGACCAAGGGTCGGGAATTCGGGGTTTAAGGAACGGTGCGAAGAGCTCGGCGTGAAGGTTTTGAGGATCGTGAACGTAAACGATCCGATAACGAAGATGCCGGGGGTTTTGTTCAACGAGAATTTTAGGGTTTTGGGAGGGAGATACGAGTTTCCGTGGAGCTGTTCGTGTTACGAACATGTCGGTGTCGAATTAGTACTCGATTTCTTCAACGTCCAAAACCCTTCTTGTGTTCATGATTTGGACACGTATATAAACTTGTTGAGATATTGTCCGAAAAGAGTTCACGAGCAGATTCAAAATCAGAGGGAAAATGTGGCCAATATTGGAGAAGAATTTCTCAACAGAGCCAAGGATTTGATCTTCAACAACGCTCAGAATTTCAACAACAATATGTTGCCTTGGTTAAATGGCGCCGCTGGTAATATGGTGAACTTGGTTCAATCACAAAGAACATAACTATACGTATACACATACATACATATGCATATGTATACGTATAGTTTTAGCTAGGGATAGAAAATGGGTTTTCGAAGTAATCCTCAGCCTTCTGTAATTTTTGCTAAGGAGTACAAGAGGAAACTTCTTGTTAGGAAATTAGCATATCTATATATATATGTTTGTATATGAGATCGAGAAGATTATGATCATGGCCTCTGAAAATTAAATCATGAGGACGTGGTTTGAAAATTTTTTGCGTCAGGAGTAGAAATTAACCATCTGTTGTTGTACCTAATTATGCTTAATGAAGCTATATTTATTTATTTTTTTCATTACATAGTATTGGTGTTTTAAACTTTATTGCATCATAGTCTTTGATGATAATAATCGGATCGAAGTTATAGTATAATGATAAAAATGTGTTTCGCTCTATAAGTCCCTTAACAATTAGGATATCTCTCTATTTGATTAATTACTCATTCCAATCAAAACTAAAACTTCGGGTCCGTTTGGTGAATGAGTTTGAGTTAAAAAATTTAAGTTCCAATAGTAAATTTGTGTTGACTTTTCAGAAAAGATAAAAACTTTTTCAGAAAAGACAAAATTTTTTTCAGAAAAAGATAAAAACTGAGATGAAAATTTTGGTTTGAAACATTTTACCAAACGAAGTAGTTCATCTATCATTTATACAGATCAGAAATGCTAGTTAGCTCATGGATAGTTGTGGTACTCATTGTTTTGTTGTGTAATTGTAGAACTAATTACACATGTTCTGAGATATTATAATTAAGCTTATTAACTAAAGTAAGAGCTTACACAGATACATATTTTCCTGTGGAAATTAGCTTGTTAGTTCCAGGTTTTCTATCACATTTTAACAACTTGATCTATTTCTTTTTTTTTTTTAAAAACAATAAAGTCAATATTGGTCTTGTTAAAATGCAATGAACATCACTCCTCATATCATTACATTAAATTAAATTCCATTAAAAAAATATTAGAATAAAAAGAATATTACTT
This sequence comes from Ficus hispida, assembly GCA_025413025.1. Classification (NCBI taxonomy): domain Eukaryota; kingdom Viridiplantae; phylum Streptophyta; class Magnoliopsida; order Rosales; family Moraceae; genus Ficus; species Ficus hispida. Next base: position 4,239,714 of record CM046368.1, on the reverse strand, counting down.
CTATATACATATTATAATTATTACTAAGTGCACTGCTTGACGTTGACTGTAAAAGGAGCTGGCCGTGTCTTTTGCCAAATACAAAAACAATAAAATTAGGTCAGATATCAATGGAAATTAAAAGTAACCAAATAAATAATTATCTATTGATTATTATTCTATGAAAGAGAAAAATAGTACATGCACTTGAGATGCGCGTAAATTTGGAGTACATGCATAGATACAATAGAACCTTTTATCGGGAGATCGAGACTCGTAGTTATAGAGAAACATATTAATAACTACAGCACAAAAATAAAATGGAGTTATAACATATGCAGACATTAATTTACATATTTAACACTTGATGAAAATAATATATATTTTTTATTTTTTATAGTAATGAGAGGGGACAATTGATATCTAATACATTCCAATTAAATTGATACCTACTACACCCTTCCCTTATGATCAGTAACGGATTCAGCAATTTATCCTAGCAAGGGCACGTATATAAGGATAATTTTTTTTAATTAATAACTTTATATGATAAATTTTTTAAATATTTTTAATTCTAAAGATATTTTATTTTATTTTGCATGTTTATTATCATAAAATAACTACATTTTTTTATATTTTGAAATTTATTCTTGAACTTTATATCCAATATTAGTCTTATGGCAATAAATATAAGTTTCTAGCTCATAATTTGTTCTATATATATTGTTTGTACTTTTTTTAATCAAAAATTAAGTTTCACTTTGACTTATTCTACACAGTCATTTTTTTCCTCTTAAAGGTTAATCTTTTTACTAGTAATAAAAACTTGCACGCATAAATACTCAAATTATTGATAATTTTAAAATCAATAAATTTTTTAAAAACAATTAAAGTTTAAAAAAATTAGAAAAAAAAAGTAGATAAAGAAGATAGGAGGGGGAAAAAAAAATCAAATGTTGGTTACGGATATAATAATAACTTAAGTGTGATGGGGGCACATTTGAAAAATAAACTTTTGAATGAGGGTAAATTGCAAATTCTTAAGAAAATATAGGGTAAAATTTAGATTTCAAAAATTGAGGGGACCACGTGCCCCCCTTGCCCTTGTATAGATCCGTGACTGCTTATGTTATGTCCCCAACTTTATGTTAATAAATGGAAAAAAAAAAGAATACAATAAGTTTAAAAATGAACAATCTACGAACCGAATATCAAAACAAGCTAAATTGATCGGTCAAAAAATGACATCAAAAGAAGGAAATTGAACTTCGTCTTTGAAAATTATTTCAATAATAGATTTTGTTCTAAAACTTGCTAGTAAAATCTATAATTATTTTCATAATAGATTTCGTTGTAAGAGAAAAAAACTAATAAAATCAAATATGAACTAAAATGTTCCCTGCGTCATTATGTGTAGACATTTTCTTTCTATTCGCAACTCAAATCATTATATATATATATATATATATATATATATTCTACCTGTTTCCAATCATCAAATTAACCTCATAAATATGTGAGCAGAAGTCACTCAAGAATATATAAAATAATTGCACTAGCGATCAATTTTGAAGTTTGAACAATAATGAATTCCGTTTCGACCATAATGACATAATAATTGTTCCATCTTTTTCTTGTCATCGTTTGTAGGCATAAATGCGCGTATCCGACACGCCTAGATCGGTTAATTCTCTAGAATATATATATATATATATATATATATATATATATTCATTCATTCATTCATTTATATGTGTGTGTATGTGTGAAGTTCCTCAAACTACATTTCAAAGTCGTACGTGATACTTACAACAACTTCAAGTTATAATTTTCAACAGGAGAATTAGTACATTTGACATCTTGATTTATAATCGTGTTAGAAATTAAGGAGAGAAATCACACAATGAATTCTTTATAATTTCAAGAGCTTCTTAAAAGCTGTTTTTGGCTTCCTAAATCTAAAAGCAACCTATGAAAGTATATGAATATTCTATTAAAATAGTTTTGAGTCTCCAAAAGTGCTTTCCGTCAAAGTAAAAGCAAAATGTGACTTACGGTAAAGTTCTTTTAAGTAAATTTTAAAACGTATTACAAATTTTGAGCAGAAAAATTTAAAGATTGTTTTGACTTTTTAAGTTATTTGATTCCACACTTACTTAGAAATCACAGTTTTTTTGTTTCTTCTTCTACTAATTAAAAATAAAAGTAAAAGTAAAAATTATGTCAAATAGACTTTAGTGGTGTTCCTTGATTGGAATTTTGAAAACTAAGCTTTGCTAAAAAATTTCCCACAAATTAAGATGTACAAACAAAATTCTTCATTTCAATTTCCACCCAAATATATATGTATAGATATATATAGAAATTGTCTCGTGTCTGATAGAACGACCCTGCGGCGGCACGATCTGCATAGGAGACTAGCATAATCCAAGAAAGACAGCGGTATAATCCATTAGAGAGAAAGAGAGATAAATAGAGAAAGAAAGGGAAAATATTTATGTTCGACGGTCCGACAGTATCGCATAAGAAAATTATATATATATATATTAATCTTTGAGGAGAAAATTAAAAGCTATAATAATAATAAAAAAAATAATAAGAATAATAAATAATTTGAAAGACTACTGAAATTGTTGTGTCTGAAGTAAAGTTATATATATATATATATATATTTATATATAAATCTTTGAGGAGACAACTAAAAGCTATAATAGTTTAAAAAAAAATAATAATTTGAAAGACTACTGAAATTGTCGTGTCTGAAGTAAATTGATGCGGCCGAAATAGGACATTGCACGGTTTCCCATAAAGCTAGGACTTGACTCCAATTTATTATGCACAATCATACGTGGATAGTCCTCTACAGACAATGCATTTATTGATGTTAACGTACAGGACTAGTACTATAGCTCATAAATGAAGATCATAGAAATTGTAGTATGAAAACATGTAGTAATTGTGTGCGCGCTTAGCTCCTCTATGAGAACACCACCATTTGTCGTTTGATTTTGTGGAATATGTCTGTCACACCTCAAAAATGTGGTTGTTGGGAAATTATATCTTAATTGATTTACCTTTCCCCTCCAATTAATGATGCGAATTATTAGATAAGCCAATCTTGCGTGCATGCAGTATGGGATGAATGTGACACGACAACCTTGGACGGATTCCTCATGAGAATACAATTAATTGGCTTGAGGATAATGTACACTAACCATTAACAGCCATATAATCAGGGGCAGTGCTGCCTTAAACCCAGTGGGGAGCAACCGCCCCCCACCCCCATTAACAGCCATATAATCAGGGGCGGAGTTGCCTTAAACCCAACCACCACCCCCCCCCCCCCCGCCCCGACCCAAGGCTCCTTTCAACTTTACTCCCAAAACTTAAAAATATTGCAAATTTTCTTTTCATCCGTCCTTCTGAGATTCTTTAATTACAATAGTCACATAGTATTAATTTTCAAATTACAATGATAATCTAAATTTTAATTTTTTGATATCATATCTTAGACATAAAATCTCAAATAAATAAGAAAAAAAATGTTACATTACTATATAAGTTAACAATTTCTTAGACTGTAGAACTTTTAAAGTTGAAATTAATTCTATTATAAACTTAGTTTATTTTGAAGAAAATAAATAAATAAATAATGCAAATATATAAAAGAACGTCAAAATATTTATATCGTAATTTTTAATTTATCTCACGCCCCCCACTGAAAATAATTCAGGGCTCTGCCATTGTATATAATTGCTTCAAAAAAGATAAACGTTGTACTGTTTTGAGTTCCTAAGATAAATTAGCAGCTCTGAAGATTTTGAGAGAAAAATTGAACAATGTTTCAGAGAAGAAAATGCTATTTAATAAACTTAAAGCTCATGATAACTGAGAACATCTTAAGGTTCTCTCTTAGATTGCATCAACAAATCTTTCGCTTATTTAAAAAGTTAAAAATGTAAATAAATCGAACTATGCAAATCCTAGTGTGATAAAAAGTTTCAAGGAAAATTATAAATAATATCAAACAAACTTGTGGATTTATTAAACTAATTATTCTATAATTTTCCATGTAGGCTATGAAAGCTTTATATATATATATGCACACACACACACATGCATGTACCAAAAATGAGAATCATATATTGATTCGTAAAGATCTTCACATAGAAATTGAATTACATGATATGCATATGTTTTTTGCCTAACATGCAAAACCGTGTTCCATATGCACAAAGCATTGAGAGGACAAGGCCGGTTACTACAATTCATTTGAATGTGGTCTTCCTGATTTATGACTGCAGCCAAACTTTTTGGAGAGTCAACTAATGTAACTATATGTATATATATATGCACACCACACACACGTATATGTAAATATATAAATAACAATGTTGACTAAGCTTAATCAGCATCAAGAAAATGTTGACCAAACTTTGCGAGTCATACTATTCTCTTTCTTAGAGAGTAAACCAATAGTAGTTTTATTTTTCGTCCTTATTAATCAGTCCTTTGGATTCCTTTTATTTAGACTGTTTTGTTTGCCCTTTGTCTTTGTCTTTTTTTTTTTTTTTTTTTGGATTTTTTGCTATTTCTTTTTCTTTTAATAAATGTGAGTTGGGGTTTGGAGTGAGATAAATAATTTTTTGCTGTCAATTTAATTAAACGTTATCTAGTTATTGGTGAAGTATATATTCTAGATTTTCTAAACGATCAAGTAGTGTAACTCAATATTGGTCATTGATCATGAGTTAATCTTTCATTATAATTATTATTATCTTTATTTGATAAATAATGAAAAGAAAGAACTGGTATTCAAGCAGTTTTTAACATCATAACTAGATTGATATCCTCTAACTGAGTCATATTTTACCAAATTCGTTATTTTAAATTTTTTTATAAGGAATTAAAAAATGACAAATGTATGAAAAAACCAAATAGGAAATTACAACAATCGAGCAACTGGAAAATAAATTTTAGATATGGAAGATCTAACAGGATTAGAAGAAGGTTTAACCTAAACTGGTGTCTACTTACGAACCTTCCAATTCTAAAACTTAATTAAAGAGAGGACAAATACAAATATATAATTTTAAACAATTAAATATTCAACTAAGATCACATTGGTTAGTATATAAGAAGTGAATATAATATACCAAAAAAAAAAACCTAAAAAACTAAGAAAAACAAAAACAAATGTTTAGAATTACTCAAAAAGACGATCGAATTATGTGTGGAGCCGAGCCAAAAACTCCACTATTACAATAACAAAATACAGCTAAAAGACACAAAACTAATAATTATTTTTTTTTTGTTGAGTAGCGAGATCATGTGAGAGCCCACTTATCTTCTTCTTGGAGTGCTTAGGAAGAGTACAAAACCAAAAAGAAGCATATAGTAATATATATATATATATATATACATACATATATATATGCATATATGTATAAATATTTGTCTATCCGGACCACTTTTAAGAGCACTATATATGCATGTTAAATCCATGTCCTTATCAAAAGTTATGCTCCACAAGCACGCCAAAAATTTTTCTGGTCCTCTCTCTCTCTCTCAAATTTCTAATTACAATTTATTTTTAAGGGATTATATATCTATATATATATATATATATAGTGAAACTCAGAATTAAGGACCAAAGTGGACTGTGGGTTTTGTGTGTGGACCCAGATACGCGGACAGAAACTGCGTAATAAGGCAACAAATTATATAAATATGATAACCGACCAAACTACTTATAATAACGTGAATGAAACACGTGAAAGTCAATGACTCAAATTATATATCTAGCTGTTTGAAAGTCAAATACTTACCATCACTGACTTTCATATGTAGCAGAGCACTCGTCATCATCATTTGATTTTTTATATTTATATTTAATTATTTGGGTGTTTTTTTTTAAATGAAAAATTCTAATGTGAGAGTTACAATGTTTCACTTGTAGAAACTGTAATTTTAATTAATAAATTAACTTTTTCATGTTTTGTGAATAGAAATAATTTTGTATTGTGAATAGTAAATTTTTAAGATGAATATTTAAATAGTTGAAAAATTAATGAAATGATTAATAGCATCATTAATCATTTCTATCGATGATGAAAATTAAAGAGATATTAAAATTAAAGGATAGTTTTTGTCGTAAAAATTATCACAATAAAAAATAAAAGAACTAGAGTAATTAATCACAAAACCAAAATCATTAAAGCATAAAAATGAAGTAGGAAAATCAAAGCACAATTAAATTGCTATCAAAACTTTTATATAAGTTGGGAAGCATAAATTTGGTATTTTTAAAAATTTAGTTGCTTCATGGTATATTGTATAACTGATTTTGCAAACATTAAGAATGTTGTTTTTGGCATTTATATAATTAGAGAGATAAAAATAATATTTAGGCTAAATACTTGATGTTTTGGGTATTTTTTTTTATAATAGGAGTTGTAATTTTTGTTTTGAAAGTAATAGGCGTTGTAATTAAAAGTTCATTTGTTGGAAATTTGTATATATGGAGACTTGGAATTTTTCCATAAAACTTTATAGAACTCAGAATTTCTCCACGTGTCAAGTCACTCTACAGCCGCACTACTCACACCACACATGGTCACATAAGAATTCCTTATGTGTAACTTTATGACCCATTCAAAATTGGAACCATTTATTAAGTGTCAACGCAGTGAATAATTTATCCACACGGGACAAATTACGAGACCTGATTGTCATAATAACATCTATTTTTCGCTTCTTTTTAACAAATTCCCAAAATCTATCCAACGAGTGAATTTAAAAAAAAAAAAAAAATTACACCCTATCATATTATGATGAAATTTTTCTAAAAATAAAATGATAAAGTATACGGTAGTCTTAGTGTTAATTAATAGCGATATAGTTATCCAGCTATACATGCTAGCGTTGTCACTAGGTGGTACTACTATTATATGTTCATACAGATGAGTAGCGACAATATAGTTTTTAATTGGTCTTGTTCTTGAAGTAAGGGTAAGATTATGTTAACATACATTTATAATGCTAAAAAAAGAAGAAAAGAGAAGAAAAGATTATGTTAACATAAATTTATAATGCTAAAAAAATAAGAAAAGAGAAGAACTTGATAATTGGATGTAATTTGTCCCCTTGGGACGTCTCCAAAGCAAACTAATTAATTAAGTACTCCACTGCTGATCGCTAGGTCTCCTAGGTTCTAACTTTTTAATCTTCATTCATCATGTCCAAGTTTACAATTTTCTATCAAAAAATAAAAGTAATTAACATAAATTAGAGAACTATATTTATATATATATAAATAGTGAGAAAGAACATTTGCATTAGAAAAAGTAAAAAGCACCTGAATGATATAAATTTAAAGATCATCGCATCAATTTGATGTAAAAAAATTAATACTAGATCATATATATGACAAAAGTTAATACTAAAATTTATATTATGTTAGTTAAAAATGGAGAATTTGTATCATGTTGGTCAATAGATGAGAACAAAATGGCTTTTAGGTAATTTTTTAAAAAGAAACTAGAACATCACAACTAAGTTAGTACATATATACTAACAGCTTATTCTACATTAATCTCCCCACTCATATTATTAATTAAAATAAAAGAAAATTACAATAGCGTATAAAGCATAAAATAATAAGAAACTCTCTAAACAAGAGCAAATAATAGTCAATTGATGGGATCAAGAACAAGTACGTACTGATATATCAAAAACAAAAATCATCTATTTGAAAATCAGAATCTAATATAAAACTCATTAAACACCTTACTCATAAAACCCATAGGGGAAAACCAAGTTAAAGAAACAAAAGTGTTTATATTTGTCTTACTAACAAACATTAGAAACAGAAACCAAATACAAACCCGTCTCATCCTAATCATGAAGAAAAGTAATGGTAAGATAATAAATAATATCACTCTAACTACAAGAAAAGAGTGTTGCAAATAACATCCACGCCATCGCATTAAAAGTCATCGCAAAAAACCGGCTGCAAATAATATTTTTGCTTCGTCTAATTTTGGTTTGTAATGACGTGAAATTAAGCATTTGCGACAATATTTTTTAAATATTGTCGTTGCAATTGTTTGATCAAATGATGGTGTCGACTACATTATTTTGTTTTTTACTAGTCAATAATTTTTTTATTTATTAAAAATCAGATTTGGTATGAAGCGAGAACAATTAATCAGACTTTAATATTCAAATTTCATATGAAATTACTATTAATAATTAATTATTATATATTTTTTAAGAAATTAAATTAATTAAAAAGAAAATTTAACATTTATAAAATAACACATGACAAAAATAATTTAATAATGGTGTCAATACATAAATATGTGGAAAACATAAATGTAAAACAAGTTTAACTAAAACACTAAAACCCTAAGCCTGCATCATTATCATCGTTGTCGTCATCATCATCATCCTTTTCTTCATCTTTTGGATTTCCCAGAAGAGGCAGGGCCATAAGATTTTCAGGAGGAGCAATGAGATGGAACGTGAAGTTGTGATAGATATCGAACTTCACTTGCATCATCCTTATCTGATTCTTGTGCATTCTTATCTGATTGTTATACATCCAGTTCATCAAGTCTTGGACATGAGAGGGGGAGCTGTGGCAGAGATGATTCGAGTCGACTGGGATCTGAAGGAAGTAGAAGTGCCTGTTTGGGTCCTCCACTGGAGTGTAAGGACTACTCCCATCCTATGCCCTCTGCACGTACCCAAGACCTACAATAGAATTCCTTCCTCGTTAACTATCGCTGCAAATGAACAAGAAGTAGACTGTGTCAACTGGATTGTTCTCTCCTCTGATTCTCTTACATTCTCATCTGATTGTTGTACATCCTGTAATGTAGGAGAGCTGTGCAGAAGATGACCTGATCTGACTAGGATCCAGAGGAAGTAGAAGCACCTGCTTGGGTCCTCTGTGGGAATGTAGGGCCTACTCCCATCCTATGCCTTCTTGGTATGTTTACTTATAAGGAGTAGGGAATGAGAGTAGAAAATGAGAGTCAATCTCTTATTTACTTGCTCATTTTTTTTTCTGGAATGGGAGTGAGAATGGTGGGTCCCATACAAATTTGGGATTGAGGAATGGGATTGGCAATCTCATGTCCCCCTTCCGGAGTGTGACTCCCATTCCTACTATTAACATTAAATTATCATTTTATCCTTAGTTCATTTAAGAAAAATTATATTAAAAAATAATAACAACCTCTATTAATTATATTTTATTAACTAAATATAATATATTTTTATTAACTTAATATTATTTAAGTGTCCTAATTACTATTAATGTTATTAGAGTAAATAAAGAATATTTTTTTTATCATAATATATTATTATGTTTCTAATTTTATATTTTTTATACTTTACTTATTTTAATTCATTTTTTTTACTCTTTTTAATTTTTTTAAACAAAAAATTACACAATTTAATTTTATTACTTTAATATCATAATGAATATTTTACTTTTGATTAATAGTATATTAATAAATAAATAAAATTAATCATTTTTTAATTTTTGAAAATACAATAAATAAAGGGGTATACAAGTAAATTTACAGCAACTAATTTCGATTCTTGTTCTAAGTAAACGCATGAATGGGATTGACAGTGATTCTGACTCCGATTCCTGAAACCTAAGTAAACAGTATATTCTGACTCCGAATTCAGCTTACTCTGATTAGATGTAAGTAAACACACCATTTGTGCATCCAGTACCTACTATAGAATTCCCTTCTCGTTAACTGCCGGTGTAGATGAACTAGAAAGAGACTTTATCAATTAGGTTGTTCTCTCCTCGACCATCAAAGTCTACACAATTCGTTTGAATAACATGTTAGAAAAAAAAGACACATATGTTGTTGGAAATATAATTTAAATGAGCGAAAATAATAAAGAAAAATACTTATGTATGCCTGCTTTGTTTGCTGGTTCAGTTATTCCTATGACGGTGCAAGTCATTCCAGTTATCTATTGTGAATCTCCACTGCTACGTCTGATCAGTATTCACTTGTCCAATTTGAATGTGTTAGAATAATATTTTGTTTAATTTACCAAAGTTAAGTTTATAAAGTCGGAATTAGCCAAAAAAAACAAAAAAAGTACGTACAAACCTAATTATAGCGGTGCTAGGATTATGAAACTTTGCCATGCAAGCTTGATCATTTCTAATTGTCACGGTTCTTTTATTTGTCGGTGATTTTTTCTGATAATGATTATATGAAACAGTAGTACAATTGAAATTATTATAGCATTGAATCACACACAATATATATATATATATATATATATATATATGACAATAACCTAAAACTTCTCGGCCATAAACCTATCACAACAAGTACTCTAGTGAGGTTTGTTCCTCAGGCAATCAGGGGGGTTGGCCATACAAGTCACTCTTCCAGTCCTTATAGCATTTTGCTACTTCACGATCAATTATATCCCATATGATACAGTCATTGTAGTTCATGTTAAGGTTAAACCAATCCTGCGACACATTCAATATCTTCATTAGTTTATAATTAACTTAAGTAATTAATTCTACTAGTAATGAACTTGAATTAATATCGTCATGTGATCCTGAATCTTTCTCCTGTCCTTGGGGTACATCTTTCCACATCATGATACGTCATGATATGGCTCACATATGTCCCTAGCGTGAATGTCGGCCGCACTATCGAACAAAGGACCGTTTGTGCCAATTGCCTTCCATGTATCCCCGGTCTCATCAAATACGACATTTAACTTGCCCTCTGCCACCTTGCAAACATCTGGTCAACTGGTTCATTTACAACACTGACATTACTTTGAACCACTTATTCTCACCATGCATGGTGATTTTCATGTAGTATAGAGTGTATCAAAACCATGTCGATGTATGTGGCGCTTTCACAGTTTCTACTGGCAAACAACTAATGGTTTAAACACTTCCGACAAGGACAACTTACACAACCACTTGAATTAACATGATCTTTTTCAACCTCAATAAAAACTTATATTCCCTCCCCAGATAACCGGTTCTTCATATGCATCCAAACTCTTATCAATCAATGTCCTGACCATAAACAATAACAGACAAAATCATTGCGGTCATTCATGTCAATGTATGAATGCAATTCTATACACCACCTTTACTCTAAACTTACAGGGTAAGGTCCTTTCCTATTTAGTATTATAACTTGCGCATTGTGCCACCTATCCCACAACACCCCTTCTGTAGAAATTCAGGCATTATCTCCCCTCAGTTGTCCAAAATGTGCTATCAAATGCACACCCGGAGAAGAAAGGAAGACATACCAAAAGATCACGAGCAAAATTGAATAACAATTACGTAAATTACAATACCAAACTATTCAAATGGGACAAATCAAGAATCAGTTACATACGTTCCAATCCTCGAATGAGTATACGAGTAATTCATGAATGCACATGCAGATTGAGAACATAAATTAACTCGTACACGTACGAATTTTTTGCGACTATCATTCACATATCACAACATATGCTAGAAAAAAGATGTCATATCTTTTATAAATTTATGAAGTGTAATACAATTCTATAAAAATTTTTAACTCATGTTATTTGGAAATAATTAAATTATTATTCTGCGTTTATTATTACTTATTCAAATATTATGTTATTAATTTATTATATCGTAATCTTATTATTTTATAGTTGACTAATAACACTAAATAATTATAATTTATATTTTTATTGACGATAATTCTATTATTATTCCCCATTAACTATCACTTATTAAATTACTCAATTAATAAATTATAGTATATATGTATACTTTTTTAATGGGATATTTCATAATTTTTATTTGTTAATTAATTAATAATAAAAGGTATTTATAATTTATTTATAATTAATTTTTATTGGCTTTTTTAAATATTTGTTATTTAATTGTTATCAAGATAAATTATACTTATTCTGACTATTAATTTTACTACATTTTTTTAGTATTAGGTTATCATAATCATTTCTTTTTTATTTCTTGAAGTTATATTAATTACTAAATTGTCATGAACTTATATTAATTACATAATTGTTCTTATTTCTTAACCTATTTAATCAATTAATCACCGTTATTAACTTCCGTTCGAGCTTCCACTTTCCAGAATCAAAACGTCACTTTAAGAATACGTAAATCTATTTACAAGAAGTTAATAATGATATCAAACATTTAGTTTTATATTTACATTTTTATACCTTATATTTTTCTTTTATCTAGAAATTACCTTACATTTTGAATTTTTAAATTTTTATACTATCAAATTATTATTTAATATACAAATCTCTATCTTTTGTAGAATAATAAATATTTTTGACCTAAAATGCTCAAGATATCCTAAAGAAGTATATTACAATTTGGATTATTTACTTTATTACCCAGTATTTTGCTTTCATTCAAAAAGCATATGATGCACTCAAAGTCATGAACTTTATATAATTATGTCACATTTAATATATATATATATATATATATTTCAATACTTTTTCTTGACAAACACTTTATTTTGACCTAAAAATACCTAATATATCTTTAAAAAGAAAAAAGTTTGTAACAAAAAACCTTTAATTTTCTCAACAAAAAATTCAGACTTCTAGTCCCATCCTCATAACCACCCAAGCCTTTCCAACTGCCACCGCACACCCTATTGACTCCTGCCTCAACCCTTTATTTAGCTTTTTAATTTATCTTAGAATTTCTTCAATTTTTCTTTTAATTTCAAGGGAATTTTGAGCATTTTTACTATTTAAATTAATTGTTTATCGAGAAAATATATAGATTTATGAACTAAATGTAATCTAATAATAATTAAAAATGTAGAACTTTAAAAGAAACAAAATACTTTTTGAATAAAAACAAAATGTATGGTATATAAAAAGGTAATAATACTTAATTTTAGTCTTTCTTTTTAATGGTAATTTGGGTATTTTAAGGTTAAAATTAAGTGTTGACTGAGAAAGCGACATAAATTTGTATGTTAGACGTAGTTTGATGGTATAAAAATGTAAAAGTTCAGAATATAAATAACCACTTTTAATTAGAAAAAAAAACTAAAAACAAACAAAAAAAAATGTCATAAGAAAAGAGGAAGAAAAAAACGGCCTTATGAAAGGAAAAATTAAATATCATTGAACACATAAATAGTAACCAGAGGCTAGCTAGTTGATGAGTGTGCATTTTGCACACTCAAATATCATCATTATTCTTGAATTTCTTTGTTATTCCTCAAGTTTTCGTTGTGTTTTAACGTTTTTATCTCTAGTGTGTAGCGAAGCAGGTTTATTTCATGATAGATCGCATCAGAGCATATTTTGGGAGCATTCACATATCCAACAATTCCAGAGGAGGCTTTCTAGCGGATCCAGAAGAAAATGTCCATAAAACACGTTGAAAGCAAACTCCCAGCAGTAGGAATCACAGAGCCATCGCGTCGGGAAGTCGATTGGAACTAAAATGGAGCATTTGGGATGCTTTGGTGTGAAGATTGAGTTTTGAAGAATATTGGGCGCCTATGCATCAATTTTATGGCGCCTAGGCGCTTGAATTAAAGTTTTTCAGTACAAAAACCCGAGAGTAAAGCGTGTAGGCGCGATTTCAGTAGCGCCTAGGCGCCAAAAGAGATTTCCGTCGTCCCAGTTTAGGGCCTAGGCGCAGAAAAAAGAGGGCCTAGGCACAAATCGTGAAAACCAGTTTAGGGCCTAGGAGCAGAAAAGGAGGGCCTAGGCGCCAATGCGGGATTACGCAAGATTCGTTTTAATTCTCCAAATTTGAAATTTAAAATTCAAATATTTCGATCCTTGGTTATAAATAGAATCTTTTTAGGGTTCGAAAAAGAGGAGAAGAAGGGAGTTTTTGAGAGAACAAACGGAGAACAAACAGAAAAAAAAGTCTAGGGTTTATTTTATTTCACAATTTCTTTCATCTTTACAATTTCAATTTCTAGTTTCTTTTCATCTTTCATTAAATTTAATTATGCATAAACAATGAATATGCATAGCTAATTTCCTTTTTCTAGGGCTTGATGTAGCCTGAACCGATTTGTTGATCAATTGTTTGGCGTTATTAATTAAAGCTTTTCTTTTCTATTCATTTATTTTGTGTTTAAATTATTTTGTTTATGATTATTATCGTGATTGACTGCAGCAATTACTATAATATTTCTACAAGATTATTGCGAGTTAGTAACTGAGAGGTGAGGATTCAATTAATTGGGAGTTAGACATAAATAGGCTAATTGATTCAATAACGAGAGTTAGGTATCGATTGGTGAGCCATTAGATTCTTAAGGATTTACATCGAGAGATGGGATTTGAAGGAGTTTATTGGGTGTTCATAATGAGGGTTAATTTCTATGATTAAGAAGAGATTCTAGTCGATAGGTTTGACTCAATTTCTGTGATCATCGAGAGAAGAGGCAGAATTATATTTATCCAAGGCTTATGAGTGATTAGATTAGTTTAGGTTGAAACCCATTACAAGCGATCAACAATAGGTGACGGTGAAATCGGTGCCCTAGGTTTTTATCATATTAATTTCTCTAAGTTGTTAGTTGTTTTATGCTTTTATTTATTGTTAATTTAATTTCAGTTATTTATTTAATTCTCTTAGCAATTTAATCTTATTTTTCGGTCGTTTGGATAGAATTGATATTCTTGGTACATGGTAATTAGTTTGTTGATTTTAAATCTTAGTCTCTGTGGGAACGATATTCGGACTTAATCATCTACTTTATTACTTGTCGATTTGTGCACTTGCAAGCATTAATTTGTTATAAATAAATCGAGCAACAAGTTTTTGGCGCCGTTGCCGGGGACTTAACGGTTTAGTTTTAGTGAATTGATATTGTGGAAAAGAAAATCAGTTCTAATTCAAACATTTTATTTTTGTTTATTCTTTTTTTATTCAGTTTTTAATTTGTTTTTATTTCTTTTTGTTTTGTAGTGCATGCGTAGGAGTCAATCGGCGGAGTTAATCCCTCTTGATCTTGAGATCGAACGGACTGTTCGATCACTTAGGAAGCAGCAACGCACGAGACTCGTTGACATGGAAGCGAATAATAATCAACAAGTGGCTAATCAGCCCGACAATAATCAGAGGACGCTTCGTGACTACTACAAGCCAACTGTCACAGGGGATTACTCGGGTATTCAGTGGCAAACGATCAATGCCAACAATTTTGAATTAAAACCAGCTCTAATTTCGATGGTGCAACAGAATCAATTTGGGGGTTTGCCACACGAGGATCCACACGCTCACTTGTCTACATTTCTCGAAATCAGTGACACGGTTAAGATGAATGGGGTCGATCCTGCGGTTATTCGGACTCGCTTGTTCCCATTTTCTCTGCGAGATAGAGCTCGGTCTTGGCTGCAATCTCAAACTCCGAATAGTATTGCTTCGTGGGAAGAATTGGCTGAAAAATTCTTGATCAAGTATTTTCCTCCTTCGAAGACATCTCAGTTGCGGGCTGAAATCGCTCAATTTCGACAGTTTGACTACGAGCAGTTTTATGAGGCTTGGGAGCGCTTCAAGGACCTTCTGCGCAAGTGTCCACAGCATGGGTTTGATGACTGGTTTCAAGTTCAAGTGTTTTATAACGGGCTGAATGCTTCGACTAAGTCAACTATTGATGCGTCGGCAGGGGGGTCGATTCTTGCTAAGACTCCGACACAGTTAATTACTCTCTTCGAGGACATGGCTATGAATAGTTGTCAGTGGAGTAATGAGCGAGGTGTAGTGAGGAAGAGCGCTGGAATGATTGATGTGGATCAGACTACTCAGCTCATGGCTCAGCTCTCTATGATCTCCAATCAAATCAAGAACATGAGCAACGCGAGTGGTAAGGTGCCACAAGATTCTGAGATGGCAATGATGGCGCGAAGTGGGAGTTCCTCAGAGACTCAGGATGAGCAGTGCAACTATGTCAATAGGAACTACAATTTTCGCCCCAATAACAATCTCCCTCCGTACTATCATCCCGGGTTGAGAAATCACGAGAACTTCTCCTATAGCAATCCAAAGAACGCATTGAATCCTCCCATGGAACCCAAGCCGGCAGCCGGAATGTCACCTGACTTGGATGGCCTTTTGAAGTCATTTGTTTCCGAGGCCAAGAACAGAATGGATCAACAAGACAATCGGTTGAATGGTTTGGAGACTCACATGACTCACATGGGTGCTACAATGAAGTCTATGGAAAATCAGATTAGTCAGATGGCAAACATGATGAAGGGAGGACCGTCAACTTCGTTTCCAGCGGACACAGAGAAGAACCCACGGGATTGCAATGCAGTCACTTTGCGAAGTGGGAGACAATTGGTAGATGAGAAAAAGAAAGAAGTGGCCGAAGAAGATGTGGTACAAGAAGAGTTGGGGGCTGAAATTCCAAGGCAAGAAGTGGTTGCGCCTAAGGAAAGACCAAAAGTGACACCGGGCTCGATCACCTTCCCGGATAATCCTCCTCGCATCTTTCGTCCTCTCCCCTATCCTCAGAGATTTCAAAGAAAGAACTTGGATGAAAAGTTTGAGAAGTTCTTGAACATTTTTAAAAGGATACATATCAACATCCCGTTTGCCGAAGCACTTGAGCAAATGCCTAACTACGCTAAGTTCATGAAGGAGATTATGTCAAAAAAGCGTAAATTGGAGGACTATGAAACAGTGAAGTTGACTGAGGAGTGCAGCGCAATAATTCAGAAGAAGCTCCCTGAGAAGCTTAAGGATCCCGGAAGTTTCACGATTCCATGTATCATCGGTGATTTAACCATTAACAGGGCGTTGTGTGATTTGGGTGCGAGTATAAACTTGATGCCGCTGTCCATCTTTCGGAAGTTAAATGTGGGGGAGATAACACCGACGACGATTTCACTTCAGATGGCCGATCGATCTATTTCATATCCCAAGGGCGTTATTGAAGATGTCCTTGTCAAGGTGGATAAATTTATTTTTCCAGTCGATTTCGTTGTCCTTGACATGGAGGAAGATAAGGAAATTCCGATTATTTTGGGACGTCCTTTCTTGGCGACGGGAAAAGCACTTATCGATGTTCATGATGGCAAGCTCTCGTTGAGAGTGAATGGCGAGGAGATTAAGTTCAACATTAGCAGTGCCATGAAGTTTCCCACCGTCAATCCTTCGTGCAATATGGTGGATGTTGTTGCACCATGTACGGAGAAATTTTTTCTCAACACGGTGCGAGAAGATCATTTGGAAAGGAGCCTCAATGCTTCACTTTATACCGCTGATGTGGGAGTCACATTTGAGACCACGGACGAGGGTGTGATTGAGAGCGTTTATGCACTAGACACCACTGAAGTTGAAGAAAATAAAAAGGGGCTGATAGAAGACATTCTCCAGGTACCTTCAGGTGTGGAGACTACTTCCAATGATGGACTAGTGTTGAAGCAATTACCGGACCACCTCAGGTATGCCTTTTTGGGTGCAAATTCCACAAAGCCGGTGATTATTTCATCTTCTCTTTCCGAGGCTGAAAAGGTTGAGTTAGTTGGGGTGTTGACGAAATACAAGTCCGCATTCGCATGGTCGGTCTCTGACATTAGAGGCATTAGTCCAGCGGTATGTATGCATAAGATTTTAATGCAGGATCAATTCAAACCGTCAATTGAACATCAACGCCGGCTGAATCCGGTGATGAAAGAAGTGGTCCGCAAAGAAGTTTTGAAGCTATTGAATGCCGGCATCATTTATGCGATTTCTGACAGTTCTTGGGTAAGTCCGGTGCAGGTTGTGCCTAAAAAGGGCGGAATGACTGTGGTAGTCAATGAGAACAACGAGATAATCCCAACTCGAGTGGCTACGGGGTGGCGTGTGTGTATGGATTACAGAAAGTTAAATGATGCCACTCGCAAGGATCATTTTCCGTTGCCTTTTATCGATCAGATGCTTGACAGGTTGGCCGGACATGAGTATTATTGCTTTTTGGATGGTTACTCCGGGTATAATCAGATTGCCATCGCCCCCGAGGACTAGGAGAAGACAACCTTCACATGTCCATACGGTACTTTTGCGTTCCGCCGGATGCCTTTCGGGTTGTGTAATGCACCCGCCACTTTTCAAAGGTGTATGATGGCGTTGTTTGCGGACATGGTAGAGGACATCATGGAGATTTTCATGGACGACTTTTCTGTATTTGGGTCTTCTTTTGAAGTGTGTTTGCTTAATTTGACTCGAGTTCTACAGCGGTGTGTCGACACCAATTTAGTCCTCAACTGGGAAAAATGCCACTTCATGGTCCGTCACGGGATCGTTCTGGGACATCGAGTGTCGGCGAGTGGGTTGGAAGTCGACCGTGCGAAGATAGAGACAATAGAGAAATTGCCACCTCCAACGAATGTCAAGGGGATTCGTAGCTTTTTGGGGCACGCCGGTTTCTACCGAAGGTTCATTAAAGATTTTTCAAAGATTGCTAAGCCATTATGCAACTTGTTGGAAAAAGAGGCAGCTTTTGACTTCGATGACACATGTTTGAAGGCGTTTATCATTCTTAAGGAAACATTGACGAAAGCACCTATTCTCACCACTCCGGATTGGAGCCTTCCTTTTGAAATCATGTGCGACGCCAGCGATTTTGCCGTGGGGGCTGTTCTTGGGCAGAGAAAGGAGAAAATTTTTCGCGTGATTTACTACTCGAGCAGCACGTTAAATGACGCACAAATGAATTACACCATAACTGAAAAAGAGATGCTAGCGGTGGTGTATTCGTGCGACAAGTTCAGGGCCTACATCATCGGGAGTAAAGTCATTGTCTACACCGATCACGCAGCGATTCGCTATTTGTTTGACAAAAAGGACGCCAAGCCTCGTCTGATCCGATGGGTCCTTTTGCTGCAAGAGTTCGATATGGAGATTCGAGACAAGAAGGGGGTTGAGAACGTAGTCGCCGATCATTTATCCCGCCTTGAAAATGAAGAAGAAAATAAGAAATCTCCTAACATCGCAGAGTCCTTCCCCGATGAGCAATTGTTTG
The DNA here is from genome assembly GCA_025413025.1 of Ficus hispida. Classification (NCBI taxonomy): domain Eukaryota; kingdom Viridiplantae; phylum Streptophyta; class Magnoliopsida; order Rosales; family Moraceae; genus Ficus; species Ficus hispida. The sequence goes on along the minus strand of CM046368.1, from coordinate 4,220,698 downwards.
TGGCGGATATAAAGCTCCCATGGTTTGCCGACATCGTGAATTATTTTGTTGGTGAAGTGATCCCACCGGATGTCAAATATTATCAAAAGAAGAAATTCTTGAGGGACATTCGGACTTATTTGTGGGACGAACCGTTTTTGTTCAAGAGGTGTGCGGATGGGATTATTAGAAGATGCATATCTGATGAAGACTTCTCCGACATCCTCTTTCATTGTCATAACGCCCCCGCCGGTGGTCACTTCGGTGCTCAACGAACCGCAGCCAAAGTTTTGCAATGCGGTTTCTATTGGCCCACATTATTCCGGGATGCTCACGAGTACGTCAAGTGCTGCGATCGTTGTCAACGTGTAGGAAACATCTCGCGGAAACACGAATTACCGCTGACATCTATCATGGAGATCGAGATATTCGACGTTTGGGGTATCGACTTCATGGGTCCATTCCCACCATCTTTTGGCAATCTCTACATTCTCTTAGCAGTGGACTATGTCTCGAAGTGGGTCGAAGCGGTGGCAACTACAACGAATGATTCTCGGGTTGTGGTGAAATTCCTCAAGCATAACATTTTATCTCGCTTCGGCACGCCTCGCGCCATCATTAGTGACGAAGGTACGCATTTTTGCAACAAGATTTTTAGTGCATTGATGGCAAAGTATGGTGTTCATCATCGTAAAGCGTTAGCGTATCACCCTCAGACAAATGGGCAAGCGGAGGTGTCCAATCGCGAGATCAAGCTCATTTTGGAGAAAACAGTGCAATCAAATCGCAAGGATTGGTCGAGCAAATTAGATGATGCACTTTGGGCATATCGGACTGCGTTTAAAACGCCAATTGGGATGTCTCCGTATCGTATTATCTATGGGAAACCATGTCACCTTCCGGTAGAGTTGGAATATCGTGCGAAGTGGGCAATCAAAAAGTTAAATTTCGATCTCAAGGCGGCGGGTGAGAAGAGGTTGCTTGACATGAACGAGCTAGAGGAAATCCGTGACGAGGCATACACGAGCGCGCAAATCTATAAAGAAAAGACAAAGAAATGGCATGATCGACGGATTTTGAGACGGGACTTCCAACCGGGCGACAAAGTTCTGCTATTCAATTCACGGTTGAAGTTGTTCCCCGGGAAATTAAAGTCGAGATGGAGTGGGCCGTTTGTGGTTGTCAAAGTCTCTCCATTCGGTGCCATCGACATTCAAAAAGACAATGGAGAATCGTTTCGGGTTAACGGTCAAAGACTCAAGATCTATCACGACGATGAGCCGAAACGGGTTGCGAGCC